>CM047807.1:100272339-100772339 GCA_026214975.1 Gentiana macrophylla
CATAGTCTGCCACTGATCAATTTGCTGCATAAGAGTATGTTCTTGCTGAACCAAATAATTAGGTGATTCCCGCAACTTTCGCAACTCCTCTTCCTTCCCCGCAATACGCCTCTCAAGATTCCCATGCCGTTGGGAACTCCAATTTCGCAGCTCCCCGCGAACCTGTGTCACCTTTCAAATGAGAGAAGAGGGATCATGTACGATACCTTGCTGCCAAGAAGCTTTGAAACAATCCTCAAATTCCTGATCCCGTATCCAGAAGGGGTCGTATCGGGGCACCGCAGTCCACCTGACCAAGCCCCTATCAAAAGGATTAACCGACGAGATTAAAATCGGACATGGTCTGACCAGGAACTGAAGAGATGATATACCGAATGTTGGGGGGAAAAGGGTACGACACCCTAGATTGGTCACCCCTTGTCCAGCCTCACTCTAGTCCCTGAACCATCCGCTCGTTTATACCATGTAAAAGGCGCCCCAACATACCCCAAATCTGCAAGGTCATAATCAGTGAGGGCCTGCTGAAATGCAGCAATCTGCAGGTACGGACGAAGATTCGAGCCATCCTGCTCTGTACGTAATAGAACCTCGTTAAAATCCCCTGCAACGAGCCAAGGGAGTGACATCCGCTAATGCAAACGCCGTAATAGAGCCCAAGAATGCTCCATCTCCCTAATAATCGGGTTGCCATAGAACCCCGTGAAACGCCAAGAAGGAGTTATCTCGCTACGAATAATTGGATCAATATGTCCATCATTAAATGTGGAGATCAAAATATCGGTATCATCATTCCATAGCAAAGCCAAACCCCCACTAGCACCCCCACTCCCCATTAGGGCACTAGAAAATCCAAGCGAACATCGAACATACTCGAAACGACTTCCACTTAATTTAGTATCTGACAAAAATAAAATAGAAGGCGAAAAATTATGTACAAGGCCTTTTAATGCTTTTACTGCCCGAGGGTGGCCAAGCCCTCGGTAGTTCCAGCATAAAATACTCATGGCGCCGAGTGGGCCTGCTGTGCAACAGACTCCACCAATGGCAATTCAACAATTTGTTTTTTTAGCAGTGGTAGCTTCTTCATATTCGGATATTATTTATTAAATGTCAATCAATGTTCGAATATTATTTTGTTTATTTAATATGTCAGACAGACACATGACACGCCGCACGCATTACCTAACACGACGATACATTTAATTTCAAAATTTAAGGACACGTAAACTAATAATATATATATATATATATATATATATATATATATATAAAATTTAAATAAAATTCAATTTATCAAAAAATATATTCGTAAACATCTGGAAAAAAATAGACAAAATAAGATGGGCATTACATAAACTCTATGAATATCTAGAATAGATATTCGACTTTATACGGTGCAAAAAGAAATTGTGATTGACCTTCAAAATATTACAAATTGTAAAAACGATTGTTTATCAACAAAAAACATATAAAAACTTGATACGGCGTATTATTTATTTAATTATTATAGAAATGAAAATCATGTATTTTAACGTTTCAAGTGAAGAAAACTTAAATAAAAAAATTTAAAAATTGGGTTCAGCAGTGTCGAGGAGTGTCGGTGCCGTGTCGGGGAATGTCGACAATGTGTCGGAAGCATGTCGGATATTTAAATTTTAAATAATATTAATTTAATCAATCGACACGTGTCGGACACGGTGTCGGAGCGTGTCGTGTCGTGTTTTGTGTCGGACACGACGACTAGATTGAAGTGTCGGTGCATCATTATTTTGTTGGTTACGCATTTAGACTTTTATCAAGATTAGTTTGATTTAGAATTCAAAAATACGTGTAGCAAGCCAAAATCAAATACGAACTCTAACAATTTTCTTTATAAATGAACTGAAATTGAACATAATTTTTTATATGTTTATTAAACAAATATTCACAAACAAACTCATAACCATAACGAACTCAGCTTAAACATAAAACTTTTGTTTGTCTATCACATGAATGAACGCGAACAATCTCATAACATAAACAAACATGGGTTTAAACCAGGTGTGGAGGTATGTATATCCACGTGGGGTCACGCGACTCCACTGAGATCCGGAAAAAAATCAGTATTAAAATGATGTAGTTTTGTTGTTAAAAAGTGTCGTTTTGTAGTTTAAAAAAATGTAGTTTTAGGTTTCGGTAACCCCACTGAAACAATCTTTTAGAGCCAAAACCCCCGGTGACCCCACTGAAACATATTTCTGGATCCGCCGCCAATGTAAACATGAGATACTAACCCGGGGAAATTATTGCACTGCATGACATACTATACGGATAATTTACGCGTTATCTCTCTACCACCGCTTATAATCTGATACAATGTGGTTATGATCGTTTCATCCGTCACCAGGGGCGGACGCAGGATCTCGGGTAAAGGGATGGCAATAAAATTTTTAAAGACAAATAAAAAAAATCTAAGAAGGAACAAACTATATGTATCGTATAAATTTTAATTATTTTTTTCGAATTAAAGAGTGCAGTTTCCCCCTTGACTGCATGTAGATCCGCCGCTGTCTGTCACTTCATTTTTATTACTCTCCATTCATTAATTTCTCATTGACCCGTTCACTTCTTACTCATTAGTCATTTAATAATGCATAAAACATCCTTAAAAGTGGAGTCATTTCACAAAGAAAAATGAACATAAGATTGTAGAGGAATGGAGAGGTTTGTACACGTAGCAGAGCAGCAATGGTCACGGGACCCATCTATCATTTGGTATAGTCACGTGGATCCTTGGATTCTTTCTTCTTTTGCAGCCAAACCCCCATGTGATATGACTCTGTATTAAATTACCATCTTAGCCCCTCTACTTCTTAAATACATACTCTCTTGAAAACTGTTTCTTTCACTCTATCTAACCAAGCTCAACTAGCACTAATTACTACAGTATTGTTTTATTCAATAATATTATGATAATCATCAATGAATCAACAACTTTAAACAATAGGCATATATGTCTGTTTTATAACATAAGACTTGTACAAGTCCCATACAATATTTGATCATCATATGATAATAGTCAACTAGCTAGCATGTAATGGGCAAGTCTCATACCCCTAGAGCCCTGTTTGGTTTCGGGTTGAATTGGGGTTGGATTGAGTCATGAGAGAGAAAATAAAATAAAATAATGTAAAGTAATGATTATAAGGTTGAAATGTTTTGTATTAAAATTTGTGTTGATGAAGAAATGATTGGTGAGAGAAATTTTAATGAAATATTATATTGATAAAGTAATGGTTGAATAGTGTAGGTGGTGAATAAAATGAATTGATTAATATTATTTTATTTGTTGATGGTGAAATGATTGGTGAGAGAAATATTAATAAAATAATAAAATTAATAAAATAATAGTAAATAAGATAGTGGATGAATAAAATATTAAGTTGAATCCAAATGGATCCAGTCCGGTCTGAAACCCGGGTTTAATCCCCCTCTCTGTAGTTTAGGTATTTCGTTTCTGAAAAAAAAAAAAAAAAAAAAACTAGCTAGCATGTAGTAATTGTTTTTATTTAATACAATTATTAATTTTTCGGTTTTTCCAAGTCATAATAACAGTGGTGTCTATATATATATATATATATATATATATATGTCTATCTGAACTGGCCATATGATGATGAATTAATGAAGAATTTGGAGGAAACAACAAGACAATCAGATGTAATGTTTGACCTAACTAATGCTTCAATAATATTGTCAATTCTCTTTAATATCAGTATGCATGTTATTAATAAGATTCTCCCATTATTATTATACAACAAAACAATAATGCTAAGATAATTGACCCATTATTATTTATTGCTATTCATTTTCCATAACTTTTCATAATCACATTCACATGCCTTTGTACTAAATACGTGTAGCCTTTGCTCTTTTCAAGGCCCTACCCAGCTCCCAGGTCATTATCTTTAGCCACACATTGCCTATATATACGTAGTAGTACATGTTAATATAAATTACTTTTATTATAAAAAGAAAAAACAATTACACGATTTACATTGGTAGATATTAGGATATAGAATAATGATGTCTTATAATCTATCTGACAAAATTAACGTCGAAATATTATATGTCTCTAAAAGTGATGTCAAAATATGATGTCACATTTACTAAAAAGTCTCATTATCATGAATTAAATGATCATACTCACACATCAAATTATGATATATATATATATATCGATTATGAAATAGTAGTTGTGACAGTAGTATCAATCAAATATATATGTTTGATGATGTACAAATGTAATCCTCATCTTTTACATCAAAATTTAAGTGACCAAAGAATTAATTTCATGAAAAATGGTTTTATACCCTTAAAAGAAATACAAGTTAGCGTTTGAATTGAATCGAAACTCTAATTCATCCGAGGATGCTTCATTAACTAGAAATAATTGAACAGCTGATTTGCATCTTTAAACGCAGCCAATCACTCCATTTCACGCGAAGTACTTTGAGGATAGTACCATCCTTGCAGCTGGGTTGGGGCATCGGCCGTCCTTTCTTTGGCGTAGTATTCTGGAGGGCCGGGACCTGTTGTTCAATGGGATGAGATGGCGAGTGGGGGATGGGGACTCAGTGTATGTGTTTCATTATGCTTGGACAAGTCGGCAACCTTCGTTCCGCATACCTTTTGCAGGGCATGAGCTTCCAACAGATTCCAAGGTATCAGATTTATTTATTCCAAATTCCAGAGTATGGGATGTGCAGCGGATTCAGCAGGTATTCAGGCCATGGGAGTCGGATGCCATTTTGGAGACTATCATAGCCCCTGGTGGGCACCCAGATAGGCGGATTTGGCATTATGATCGTAAGGGAGTTTATACAGTTCGGTCTGGGTACTTTCTGGCCTTATCACTCTATCGGCCATCTTCTGTGGCTGGGCCATCTTCTTCGGGCGGGGAGAGTAAGAAATGGAGGAGTTCTTTGGCGGTTGCTTATGCTGACCGCCAGATTCGGCATTTTTGTGGCGAGTGTCTGCATGATTGTCTCATTTGTTGGCGGGGACTACTGAGAGAGGCAATTGGGGGATGGCCGTTGCCTGGCATGCGGGGAGGGTCTGGAAACTTTACGCCATGTGCTTTTCGAGTGTGAGATGGCAGATAGAATTTGGCAAATGTCGCCATTTTATGGGATATTGGGGCGCCTTCATTCTGCCTGTTTTGCGGATTTCTTTATGCAATTAGTAGAGGATCAGGGTGTTCGGGAGACTGCACGATTTGTGTGGCTCATGTGGGGGATTTGGAAGACACGTTGTTCTGCGGTGTTTGATGATCAAGCTGTCTACGCCTCCGCGGTGTGTACGCGCTCTCTGGCAGCATCGGCGGAGTATGCAGAGGCTCTGGCGGCTTATCGGACGCAGGCCTCCGTCCCACACTTTGTGGATAAGTGGGTGCGTCCAGTAGAAGGTGTTATAAAGGGCAATGTTGATGCGTCAGTTACTGAGGTGGCAGTAGGGGTAGGAATCATCTTCCGAGATTCTCATGGATCAGTTCTTCATTCTTTTGCATATCACTTCGATCCAGGGGGCTCGGTGGAATATATGGAGCTAAAGGCTATTTCCTTGGCTTTGGAGGAAGCGCGCCATTTGGGGATTCAACGACTACATGTAGAGAGCGATTGTTTGGCGTGTATCTCGAGGCTCCGTAAACCTGTTGAAGATCTTACGGCTCATGGATGTCTAGTACAAGAGTGTTTGGCCATGTTACCGAGTTTCACTTCTGTTTCCTTTACTTTTATTCGGCGTATGGGGAATATCCCTGCGCAACTTTTAGCTCGACATGCTTTGTTAGTTTTGACTCGGACATCTTGGGGCACTTCGCCCCCGGATGACGTTTTGGCCGCCTGCTTGGCGGATATTATTTAATAAAAGTTCTTTTTCCTAAAAAAAAATCACTCAAAAATTGCCCAAAAATACGTAAAAAACCGTACATCTAATTTCTCTTGTTGAACGACCTAGAACACCGGCTATGGAAAAATATTTCGATTTGGGGAAGAAAGAGGCTAGTGAGAGTATATATGATGAGAATTTAGATAGAGTATTATGGAGTGAAAGTCGAATGGGCCGGACTCAAGGCACGTGCGTTATAATCTCTCTCGGATTTTTCATTAAATGTTTTTTTTTTATAAAAACACAGAAGATAAACAAACCATATGATAAAGACTCTATATGATAAAATACATCTTCTTTTTTTTTGTTCTAAAAAATACATATAGTTAAAGTGTCACTTTCCCGTTGATATATTATGTTGGAAATAATAATCCGATAATCACTTATAAAGGTTAAGGAACGCCTACATTCAAATAAGTTATTATGGATTATCTTATATTATAAAAATTATTTCACGATGAATGAGAAACTATTATTTAAAGATGTCACGAGTTACTAAAATTTGGTTATGTTAAATGAATTTTATATTTTATATATATATATATATATATATATATATATATATATATATATATATATATATATATTAATTTGCCGCATCTTATTTTTCAAACTAATTGCTTGGAATGCATGTAATCAGCCTTTGGATTAGGTTGTATGCGTTCAAAATATATGTGACTCTTGGGAAAATAAACCCATGGCAGTTTGAATATTTGATGTGATATATTGGTTCATTTGGAGACTTTTGACATCTTATATATATCACTAAGGACTGAATTTTTTTTTAATGAGAATATAAAAACAGAACTTAACAATATATTTAAGGGTAATAAACATTTGTGCATCTACGGTTTGCATAATTGAGTTAAAAGAGATTACCGACCAGGTTTTCGAGTTCGCCGTTTTTAAATCATTACAAGTGTCATCTGATTAGAAGGTAATGATTGTTGAATCTTAGGAGACGATTGCGATTACTGTGGACACGAATTCGACGCAAATTCGTCTTAAGGATAGAGTGCTAGACTCGTCTCAATCCATAAGTTTTCTGTTTACTATTTTAGTTTTTATCATTTTTGAATATGTGAACTTTCCATATCTTACACTATCTGTTAATTGTTAATACAACATGTTAAAATGATTAAAAGTGCCAACATATTATAGTGTGTAAATATAAAGGGAGTTATTATTCGCACCACATCAAACCTACCGCTGCACCACTTTATAGTTTGCACCACACCTTAAATGAAAAATCTACCTTTACACCACAATGAATTTTATAACTATTTCACTCTTTATTTACATCACAATTTCTACCTCTACACCACACTTTATAACTATTTCCACACCAATTTTTTTTTATTACAAATTAGTCCCCCTATTTTCACCCACCTTATAACCCACACCTCTACTTACAAACCCCAAATTTTCCCACCATAAACACCTTCTTCATTAAACCCATTTCAAAACAAAACCCTTATTTCCATAATTTATCATCATCTTCTTCATAAACCTTCATCTTCATCCTCATCATTTTTTTTTTTCATCATATATTCATCTCCATTAAAAACCCAAATCTTCACCTTCAAACCCACCTTCAAACCCAAATCTTCATTTTTATAACAAACCCACCTTCAAAGTTTTTTCTTCTTTTCATCTTTAAATCATCTTCATCTTCAACTCTTCTTCATCTTCATCTTCTTCATATTTAATTTCCCAATTTTTTATTTATCTCATAACCATATCTATACCAAAAAAAATCAATAGCACCACAAAAAAAAAAGCTTCTTTGGACAATCTATAACCATTTTCAATGGATGAAGGCAATGAATCAAAATCACACCTTGGAGAAATTAGGAATTCAAACACCATGGATGAAAAAATACTTTTCAACTCAATAACTTACGTCATGTTATTTTCCTTAAATTAACATGTCAAAATGCAATAATGTACATGAAATTAGGATATTAAACTCTCATGTTGTGTTTGGTGAATGAATTTTGACAAAGTTTAAGCCTTTTGTATCATTAGATCTCGCCCAGGTCGATGCAACCTTACCAAGGTCGAGTCTCAGAGATGCAACCTTGGTAAAGTCGCATCTCCTATGCAAGATGCAACCTTCCCAAGGTCGAGTGTGCGTTTCGACCTTCCCAGGGTCGAAAAATGCATTTTCGACCTTCCCAGAGTCGAAATTTGGTCATTTTCTGCGTTTTGAGATGCAACCTTGACAAAGTTGCATCTCTAAAAAACCATCTAAACATCATGAAAGTTTGTGTAATTGATTGTCTAACACCTATAACACGTAAAATACAATTGTTGAGGTGTATATTGATGTATAAGAGAGGTACATCATGCAAAACAAACAAAAATAATATAGCTTTGATCATAAAAAAAACCGGGAACGGAAGAGATCCAACACCTACAAGGTCGAAAAAAGCGTTTTCGACCCCATGGAAGTCGAAAACTTGCAATTCGACGATCCATGACTGTCGTTTCCTTCAATAGTTTTCGTCAAGCCATGTTTCATACATATTAGTCTAAACACACGATAGTAGTTTCAAATTAAAATCAAACATTGAAATACGATAGTTGTCTTCAAGCCATGTCTCGAAATAGAAAGGAAACATACGATATTTGTCTCAAAATATGCAAAACGATACGATAAAGTACAATCATTTCTTCATGTCTTTCGCTTTTCCTTCTCCGCGACCTTTCCCTTCCCCTTTCCTCCCTCTTCAATAGATGGTTTGCTACGTGGTCATTCTCTTTATCGTACAAATCATAGTTATACTCGTCAGCAAGATCTAAGAGGTAATCATATTCACCTTCTTCTTCATATTTGTCTTCTTCACTGTTTTCTTCATCATTCATATCATCGCTCCTCCCTTCACCACTTGCTTCTTCGTTTCTTTCGTCGCTCCCTTGACTTATCTCTTCATCTATCTCTTCGTCAACGCCTTCACTTTCATTATCTTCGTCTTCACTACCCTCCTCTCCACCAATATCTATTTCTTCAGGTTCTTTTCTTTTCCAATTTCTTTCTTCTTCGTCGCTATCTTCATTACCGATTTTATCCCTCAATTCAAGTAATAACGATTTTCTTTCCACGCGTTTATCCTCTTTTTCTTCCACCCGTGTGCTTGTTTTTCCTCTTCTATAAGAGGCGGTCATTGCTTGACGTTTTCTTGAACACTCCTCATCTGTTATAGATTTGCTTTGGCCCTTTGTCCTAGCCATCTACACATAGAAAATTAAACACAAGTTCATGATCATTTTCCATTCAAACAAACACACGATACAATCATTTATCATCTAGGTTTCATGATCTATACACATTTAACAAATAAGAAGGAGAAATGAACTTAATAGAGTAGAATTTGAGACATTCGACCACAGGAGAAGTCGTTTCTCGTTTCCCATTTTTCGGCCCTCACAAAGTCGCTTTACACACAAGACATGCGACCCCCACAAGGTCGCATGTCAACACTCCCATTTTTTTTCAACACACGTGTAAAGCTCAATTCTTTGTTTACAATCGACATCATCAAAATAGTTTCTTGCTTCTATCATCTTTATACATTCATAACATAACTCACAAACTATATGCATCAACAAAATTACTACTTGTGCATAATCCATTCTCTTAAGCATTTTATCGAACACTTGGTAGGCATATAAAATAACTTGAAGAAACCTAACAATGGCTATCAAAATATGTTAAATGAAAGATGATAAACACTATATAAACATATACGTACCTTGTTTAACACCTTTGAAGCAATGAAAATTGATCTTGTAGTTGTTGATTGGTGAAGATGAAAGTATGAAATTAAAATGGGTTGTTGTTGATTGGTGATGATGGAAGATGAAAATGAGTTGTGATGGAAATGAGTTGTTGTTCTTGTTGATAAGTTTACTTAGATATCAATGAATTTTGTGGGAAATGAAAGAAGGAAATTGGGAAGAAGATGGATGGTTTTTTTTAGAAATGAAGAAGAGGAAATTGGAGAAGAAGATGGAATAGGGGGGTGGGTTTTGTGTGAGAAATGTAAAAAAATAAGTTGAGGAAGAAGATGAAATGGTGGGTTTTTCAGAGAAATGGAAAAGAAGATGATGGAGAAGAAGATGGGAAGAATTGGGGGGGTGTTTTGTATTTTTAAAAGTTTAGGATATATATATATAATTATTTAAATCTGGAAATAGTAAAAATATATTGGCAAAATGACGTTTTTTTTTCAAGTTTTGAAAAGTGATTGTGGTGTAGTTGTAGATTTTTAATTATTAAAATAATAGGTGTGGTGTAAGAGGTAAATGACATATTTTTCATAAAATTGTGGTGTAAAGATAGGTTGAGTGTGGTGCAAATAAAAGCTCCCAATATAAATATATAAATAAAGAGTTTAATAGAAGAAAGCACAAGGTAATGTTGATTAAACAAATGGTGTGGGTGATATTGCATACTTCACATTCTTAAAACTCTAGTCCGGAAAACTCAAGATGGGAAAAACCGGATGCTAGGGAAAGAATATGAGTTTTCGTTCATTGGAACACAAGCCTCTATGGATAAAAAAACTAAAAACCAAGATTATCCAAGGTAGCTGACGATACCGGGTTACGCACCTCGATATATCATCATCGAGTGGGCATCTTGGGTTAAATATTTACCAAGGCACAGGAACCAGATAAGGTATACAGGTCGGACTATCGACTTGGTAGCATGGCTCGCATGTCGACCCTCGAGCCCGAAGTATATCTAGGAGCTCGAGGTCACGACTATCGACTTACAGGCAGTGCAGGACGTGGGTTCCAGGAGTCGATCTTCCCAGGTCGGGCAGATCGATATCGAGAACAGAGTCCAGGCCAGCTATGTTGGCCCAATATCCACCGGATAACTTGGGCAAGGGGTAAAGCCCAATTAAGGGTAAATATGACAATAGCTACAAACCGACTCATATTAGGGTTAGGTCATGCATTGTCCTTATAAATACAACGTTCCAGGAACTACGTAAGGCTTGATTCCTGGGATAATAACAGGATACGTAGGCACTCTAAGAATTCCACTTAGACTCAGCCGAAAATATACAGAACCCCTTCTTTGTTCCTGGCATTAGGGTTATTGATTATTCATCAATAAAAGAAGGAAAAGCCCGGATCTTTAAGGTGACTTAATTTGTCATCGTCATTGGCGCTAGAAGGAGGGACTCCTTTCTTTTGTTGAATACGTCAAGATCATCATGCCTCCAAAGGACAAAACCGCCAGAAAAACCACCTCCAAAAACATGGATCCGCAAAATCCGCAGATAAGTGAACAGGCAGGTATGGAGCCTCAGGGAGATAAAGATCCAGCCTTAGAGACCGTCCAAGAAGATCCACCACCACAAGCTCAGGGCCTTGCCCCAGAGCATCAGGCCATGGTGGACCAGTTGGCGAAGACAGATCACAACGCTCTGAGAAAAATAATGGCGGAAGCGTTTACACGACAGAAACTTCAACAACAGCAGCACCAGGCGGAAGGCGGTCTGAATATCGCCGTCAATAAGCCTAAGCCAACTCAGTTCGAGAGATCAGCGCTTCCCTCAAGCCCTTGTTGAAAGAAGGAAGTGAGAAATCCAACGAAGCACATACGCATCGCGAAGATAGCGTTAGGCGAGGAGTTAGAGCGTAATCCTAGGGAAGACCCAGGGTTCGTTGTGGTTAGAGTCTCCTTTCACCAAGGAGATTGAAGATTATCCTAAACCCAAGGGATTAATTTAAGATTCCTAAGATAGACCCGTATGATGGCACCACCGACCCGGAGGACCATCTTCACAGGTATCTATCCTAGATGAGGCTAGACTGTGCACCAGACGAGATGCAATGCCGGGCATTCGAGACTCTACTCGTAGGTCGAGCGAGAGAGTGGTTTACCAAGTTGAAACCCGGGTCCATCTCCAGCTTCACCATGCTCGCCCGAAAATTTAGAGACGCCTTCATCGTCAACAAAAAGTTCCAATTGAGCGAGACGCACCTCACAAATGTGAGGCAGCATAGGGACGAATCGGTGTTAGACTATCTGAAGAGGTTTAACCTTGAGGCCATGCAGGTCAAGGATCCACATGATCGAGTCTTGATCACTTCATTTGTAGGGGCCTACGCAACACAAATCTATATGAGAAGTTAAGCAGAAACCTCCCTCGAAACATGGATGAATGTGTGAATGTCGTCCATCGATTTTGTCAAGGCGAGGAGGCAGTGCGTAGGCACACCCAGGCCGAGTGGATGGACAACTCAAGGAAAGATGGTCGAGGAGCAAATAAGAACCAGTCTCGACAGCAAGATGTAGAGAGGAAAATGTCTGTTTGGGATCGCATCGAGGCTCCTGTTTCGGGCCGGTCAGAGAGAAAGGGGGGTAAAAAGGATAAAGATTTTACTCCTCTCAACCGGTCCCGTCACGGAGGTTTTATCAATCATGGTCTCCAAGAACCCAGCCAAGAGGCCACCTCCGATCAAAAACCTCGAGAAAAGCGAAGGTCGACAAAGTATTGTGAATTCCACGAAGATACAGGCCATTCGGCGGAAGAATGTTTCGACTTAAAGAAAGACATCGAAGCTCGTATCAAGAGGAAGTTGGACGAGGTTGTTGACGAGATCACGGTACACCGAGCCCAAGGGCAACGAGATTTTAAAAGGAAAAATCGGACTAGGATAGAGGCGAAGTCGAGAGAATCAGAGAAGAAGAGATCGATCCCCCAGACGAGACCGATCTCCTGATAACGATAGGGACTACTATGGTCAGGACCGCTATGATGACAATCGCCCAAATAATTATGTGAATATGATATTTGGGCCAGGAGAGAGCGAGAAAGAAGCGAGCAATCGGGAACCGGACGACAGCTCGAGGCCACATAAGCAAATCGAGATTAACTACGGAAGTCGGGTATGGCCCTAGAGACGACGTCCCTAAATCGACGAGTCATAGTGAGGGGTTAGTGATTGAAGCAGTCATAAGTCGCGCCAGAGTATCGAGGGTATGCGTCGATAATGGTAGCGCTGTGAATATCTTGTACTACTCGGCATTCCAGGGTATGAAGCTCAAAGAGAAAGACTTGGTGCCCATAGCCTCTCCCCTGTTTGGTTTCACAGGTCAAGCAGTCCATCCCATGGGTTCCATCAAGCTACTCACGACGGTCGGTGATGGAGAGAGAGGGAGGACATTAGAGCTAAACTACGTGGTCGTCAAGGCTCCCTCCGCTTATAATGTCATTTTGGGTAGACCAGCCCTTTTCGAGTTACGAGCTATAATTTCGACGTATCATAACAGCATGAAGTTCCCGACTCGAAATGGTTCCCACGAGGTAAAAGGGGATATTGAAATCGCCAGAAGCTGTAATTCGATAGTGATGAACGGTAAGATGGCGGTACAACAAGTCCTCGTCGAGGAACTTATTCCGGAAGAAGAGGAAGAGAAGTGTTGGGCCTCGAGTGAGGCAGTTGAAAATGTCAGCTTGTGGGAAGAGGAAGACGATCAGAGTGTCCAAGTCGGGACCTGGATCCCGACTCAGGAAAAGCGGTTATTGATCGACTTGCTAAAAGAGTTCAAGGACATCTTCGCATGGAAGGCGTCCGACATGCCAGGTCTGCCGACAGACATCGCCATCCATAAACTCGAAGTTGACCAGGCCAGAAATCCAGTCAAACAGAAGAAGCGAAACTTCACGCAAGATCGAGTGGAAGCCATCGAGTCCGAAGTCGGGAAGTTACTGTCGGCAAATATAATAAAAGAAGTACTCTATCCAGAATGGCTTGCTAATCCAGTGTTCGTGAAGAAACCAGATGGCAGTTGGCGCATGTGCGTAGATTTCACGGACTTGAATAAGGCATGCCCCGAAGATTCCTATCCCCTGCCTAAGATCGACAGGTTAGTTGATTCGACCATCGGTTTTGAGGTATTCGCATTCCGCGATGCATACAAGGGGTACCATCAGATTCTCATGGACCCTCGGGATGCGGAGAAGACCGCGTTCATTACAGAGTTCGGCACCTTTTGTTATGTTACGATGCCATTCGGACTAAAGAATGCTGGAGCTACATACCAAAGGGCAGTCAATAAGATATTTGCGATGCAGATTGGTAAGAACATGGAAGTCTATGTGGACGATCTACTCATCAAAAGCCGATCGATGAAGCAATTCTTGGTAGACGCCAGAGAAGTATTTGAGGTGTTAAGAGATCTGTAAATGAAACTTAATCCAAAAAGTGCACCTTCGGGTGAGAGCAGGCAAATTCCTAGGATATATGGTGTCGAGAGACGGGATTCGAGCTAACCACGATAAGATCGACACGCTAAAGAACATGCCTGCACCTCGAAATACGAAAAGAGGTTCGAGAGACTCACAGTCGGATGGCAAAGACTAAATAGATTCTTATCTCGGTCACCAATAGCAAGACTACCGTTCTTCAAAATTCTTGAAAGCCCGATCCTTTCCATTGGGACAACGAATGTCGAGACGGCCTTGAAGAATTAAAAGCATATCTATCAGAACTACCTACTCTCACTTCTCTCGAGAGGGGAAAGGTTGTTAGTTTATCTATCGGTCTGCGAGGAGCAAAGTGAGTTCGGTCTTGGTCCGAGAAGGGAAAAAGGGCAGTACCATATATTTTGTAAGTAAAGCTCTGCATGGTCCCAAAACCCGATACTCGCCAAATTTGAGAAACTCGTATTATCGTTGGTACACGCCGAGAAATCTTAGGCCATACTTTCAAGCCCATCCTATAGTGGTAGTTACAGACCAACCACTCAAGCAAATTATGGCGAGGCCCGACACGTCTGGTCGACTTGCGAAATGGGTAATCGAGATGGCTCAATATGATATCGAGTTCGTGCCGCGTACCGCGATCAAGGCTCAAGCTTTAGCAGACTTCTTAGCCGAAGGCATATCGGTGCAACTTGAGCAAGAAAAGCAAAGTCGGGAAGAAGCGATGGATGCTCCATGCCGATGGAGCCTCGAGCAAAGAAGAGCGGTAGCGCAGCCTCCTATTAGTCAGCCCGAAGGGAGAGGAGTTTCCATACGCTCTCCGATTCGATTTTAAGGCAACTAATAATGAGGCAGAGTATGAAGCGATTATCACTGGTCTGAAGCTCGCCCTGAAGCTGGGGGTCGGAAATCTCAACGTTTCAGCGACTCGCAATTAGTCGTTAATCACATCAAAGGGGAATACGAGGCTAAGGAAGAGACTATGAAGAAGTATTTGGCATTAGTTCAGGGCCTCAAGCCGAGATTCAACTCGATTCAATTCGAACAGGTACCTCGAACTCAGAACAAGAGGGCCGACGCTCTGTCCAAGTTAGCATCGAATTTCGTCTCTAGCAAGAAGGTGCTAGTAGAGTTGCTAACAGAAAGGAGCTATGAAGAGATAGAGGCCCAACCGATATCTCAGCAGGCCACATGGATGGATCCGATTGTCCTTTACTTAAAGGACGGAATATTACCCAATGATAAGGTACAGTCAAGAAAGGTCCGACTACAGTCGGCTCGATATGCATTCTTCAACGACATACTTCACCATGGTTGAGATGCGCATCTGAGACAGAGGGAGAATATCTTCTCGAGGAAATCCATAGAGGAGCTTGTGGAAATCACTGTGGGGCTAGGATGTTAGCCCGGAAATGCAAGCTCGCAGGATACTTCTGGCCGTCCATGCAACGAGATGCGAACAAGTTAGTGCAGAGATGCAATTCTTGTCAAATTCACGATAACATCTCTCATCAACAGCACAAGAAATGAATGTCATCTCGTCAAGATGGCCTTTCGGCGTGTGGGAGTCGATATTGTGGGACCCTACCCCGAGCTCCAGGGAACAATAAGTTTGTAGTAGTTGCGGTGGATTATTTCACTAAGTGGGTAGAAGCCAAAGCTTTACCCGATATCAAAGCAGCTACAATCAAGAAGTTCCTATGGGTCGATATTTTATGCATGTATGGTATTCAGAAGGCCTTAATCTCGGATAACGGCACTCAATTCGAAGACCGAAGAGTCAGAGAGTGGTTAGCCGAGTATCATATCGACCAGCACTTCACCTCGGTGGCTCATCCTCAAGCAAATGGTCAAGTCGAAGCAGACAAATCGGATGATTAAACTCGGATTGAAAAAAAGGCTGAGAGGTTTGAAGGGCGAGGCCAGGCGTTACAACTCCCGAGCATCTTGTGGTCATACAGGACAGCTCCAAACTCATCAACGGGTGAAACACCTTTCTCCCTAACCTATAGGTGCGAGGCAGTTATCCCTGCGGAGATCGGCGTCCCTTCCCCTCGAGTTTTAGCGTATAATATTGAGACTAACAACCCCGATATCCGACAGGAGAAGGATAATCTCGAGGAGCGGAGAGAAATGGCCTCAGCCAGAATGGCAAGGTACAAGCAGAGGATCTCTCAATATTACAACGCCAGAGTGAAATACAGGTATTTCAAGGTCGGAGATCTAGTCTTGAGGAAGAATGAGGCAAGTCGACAGAAGGAGATCGGGACACTCTCCCCGAACTGGGAAGGCCCGTATCAGATTCTAAAAGTCCACCCTAAAGGTTCATATCAACTAGGTCGAGCAGACGGAACCACAGTCCCTCGACAATGGCACGCGAGTAATTTGAGGAAATTTTACGTTTAAGCCTTAGTTGACCAGTTTGTTTCTACTTGTCTTTTAAGATTTGTAATCAGTCCATGAGACAGTTCTATCTTTGTTATAATAAATGATGGTTCCTCTTTCCTACTGTTCTATTAAGTTATTTTAGTAATATTCTAAGTCCAAAGGGACACGAAGTTACAATCGACAAAGTATGGAGCAATCCGAAAGTCGGAACTCCCGACAACGCCATAAGCATACAATGCAGAAGGCACCAAGAAGACTCGCAAGGTCGGGTCAAATGTCCAAGTCAAAAGCCTAACGTACCTAAGGGTCGAATAAGGCAGACAAAGGACGGTTCGCAGGGTCGGCCCAAACGTCCAAGTCGGAAGTCTAACCAGCCCAAGGGGCAACTAGACCGGGACAAGGACAGTTCAAAATGTCGGACTAACACGAGGATCTAGCAAGCCTATAAGGCTAAAAAGCCAAGACAATTAGATCGACCTAAAAGCCATATAGAACCCAAGTGCATTATGAACTAAAGTTGATAAAACACTTGGGGGGGCAATATTACATCGATAAGGCAGAAGCAAACAGAGCCAAAGGCTCGACAAGCAAGAAAGCCCAAAGACAGTAACAAATGAGAGAGTAAATAACAACAAAAAGAGATAAAAGGGCAGAAATTTCAAAACAAATTAGGGCCAGGTCGAAATGACCAACCCTGATAAAGTAAATACTCACCCAAGTCAGCTCAAAGTTGGTAAAATTTACAAATAATTACAAGATAAAGTTCAGAACATCAAAGAAGGCAAGACAGTTAAACAGAAGCATCGGGAGTCGGAGCCGGAATAGCATCTTCGGGGGTCGGCGTAGGAGCAATGGCAGCGGACCTCGTATCATCAGGAGTCGGGTTTCTTTGAGGGACCACCATACTTCTGTGCAAGTGATACACCTTGTTGAAATTCATCGAAGTACAGGTCGTACAGCGCCTCCGAGTCAGGGTCATAACAGCCAGGCTCTTCAAGCTGGTCGATCTCGACTTCCGGATAAGCCTTCTTTACTTGGTCCACCGCCTTGGTGAATCCTCCAAGTATAGCTGTCTGCATGATTACGTCGAGATCCTTGCCCAACTCTTCAGACTTCTGATACTCGAGAATCGTGGCAGCCCTTGCTTCCTCTAGCCGCCCAGGGACCTGATCCAGGTCGGTCTTCAGTTGATCTCTCTCTTTGGCAGTGGCCGCTCCCCGTGCCAATTCCTGCTCGAGAGCCTCTTTCAGAGTAGCCTCTCTCTCTCGGCCGCAGACCAGATCTCTCCTCGGCTCGGCAATGACGACTTCTTGCTCCTCCTTTACCTTCGTATCTCAAAGATCGCCTTCTTTCTTGAAAACATTGAGTGCGATTCCGGACCGATGACACTAGCCGACTCGATAATAAGCTTGTCGTTCAACCTCCGAATCTGTGTCTTCACTCTTCCTCTCGCCTCGGACGGACGGCGTGCTCATCGTCGAGAAGCCTCTCGACTCATAAAGTAGTCTTTGCCAAAAAGGAAAGGTTATGGCATAAGCTTGAGAGGGCAAAAAGAAGAAATGAAATCGACAAGAGTTAGTGTTTACCACGCGACCCGACTCTCGGAGGGAAGAGGCCAGGTTCTGATCGTCCAGCTTCTTGACATCATCGGCCGACATCTCACCCGAGGCAGCAAGATCGAGAGAAGGCCTGATAAGTCTGGCCTTTTTGGCCTGTTTCTGCTGATCTCTCACCAGCTCTTCAAGTGCCGACCTCTTCTTCTCGCAACCGGCCGCTTCGTGAGCCGGAGACTTCTTCACTCCTCCAACAGTAAAGTCGATAATCTCATCTCCTTCACGTATCGACCGATGTTCATGGGTGAGCCCCCCCGAGGTAGAAGGCGGAGTCGGTTGTGTGACAGGGGTAGTTGTCTCGACACCCCCAGTCGAATCATCTACATGAGCCAATCTCTCCTCCGACACCTGGGAGTGGCTCGACCTAGAGTGCATTGGACAAAGAGACTCTATCGCAGAAATATTCGGGACAGCGACCTTCGAGAATCTGCCCACTACACAAATGAAAAACGAGTCGGTATCGGAAATAATAAAGATACAACTTCAAAGAACAATAAGACTTAGCAACAAAATAATAAAGTTTCATACGATTTTCCTGATCGACAGCAGGAAGGCATATATACGGTACTGGTCCCGCCTCCTCGAGGCGGGCAAGGCGGTAAAGGAGACTCAGGTCCTGTGTAACCACCTCGAATGTAAATCTCTCGAGAGAAAAGCCCGTTAAGTGCGGCCTCCGACCCGATTTGTCATCCCTTCCTTCTCTCGACCTCCATAAGCCGACATAGGATTATCCGACCCATGTCGGAGAAAGAAGAACCTAGGCTTCCAATTTCCATGAGATGAAGGTCCTTTGAGACACGAACTCATGACGATTGGCACGCCACAAACGTGTACCCCCGAACGGCATCGCAGAGATCTTGTGCCACCATTGAAACAAAGGACGGTAAAACCGATACCCGCGACTCGGCAGGCAATCAGAAAGCCCATCAGAGTCCGGATGGCATTCGGGCCCAGTTGAGATACGCCAATCTCGTAATGGCGAAGAACAGCCTGGACCGCCGGACATAGGGGGAACCTTAGCCCCATCGACAACTGGGCCTCATAGACCGTACAGAACCCTTCTGGGGGCTCATCGGCAAATTGGTGGTGGCCGGAAGGAAGCTGAGCCACCAGTTGAGGGCTAGATAGCCCATATCTCCGCCACAGTTGGTTGAGATCGTCCATAGTGAGACAGGAAGTGCACCCCTTAGGCCCCTTTCCATCCATTCTGGTGGACAATTTCTTGGGCTCCCTGATAGTGCCTAAGGGCCCCCGAGGATTTGGGTGTAGAGGGCGATCGGAGGAGCAGATACTTGTGTTTGATCACGGGCGAGACTCCTCTATTCTATCGGAGACTATTGTACTACTAGATATGGGATGATTTGAGCAAATGCGGTAGGAGGAAGAAGAAGAAAAAGAAAGACAAAGTTGCTTACTTGTTTTTCAGGGTTGAAGAAGAAAACGGATGGCGTAGGAAGCACCGCCTGGACTCCTCTCCTCTTTATGCGTTTACGTTGCGAATTATAAGTGAAAAGACGTGTTTAGGGGTTACCGGCGGTTATAACCCCTAGATATCGCAGCAAGAATCAGGGACGACGTCATTTATGGCGGAAGAGCGAAACGATAGTGCGCTCGGCGTCATAGCGACGGCCACGATTGGCCAGGAGGCAGTGGCATACGAAACGCTTTTACACATTTTCCGCCAAGATTTGGTCCAACTCAAGACGATTTCAAATCGGCGGATCGACCTCGGACAACGGAAGTCGCCTCTCTCGGTGCGGGGGCTTATGGCGATATCGGGTTACGACTCGATATATCATCATCGAGTGAGCATCTTGGGTTAAATATTTACCAAGGCACAGGAACGGATAAGGTATACAGTCGGACTATCGACTTGGTAGCATGGCACACATGTCGACCCTCGAGCCCGAAGTATATCTAGAGCTCGAGAGTCACGACTATCGACTTACTGAGCGATGCGGGACGTGGGTTCGAGAGTCGATCTTCCCGGTCGGGCGGATCGATATCGAGATGCAGAGTCCACGCCGGCTATGTTGGCCCAATATCCACCGGATAACTTGGGCAAGGGGTAAAGCCCAATTAAGGGTAAATATGACAATAGCTACAAACCGACTCATATTAGGGTTAGGTCATGCATTGTCCTTATAAATACAACGTTCCAGGAACTACGTAAGGCTTGATTCCTGGGATAATAACAGGATACGTAGGCACTCTAAGAATTCCACTTAGACTCAGCCGAAAATATACATAACCCCTTCTTTGTTCCTGGCATTAGGGTTATTGATTATTCATCAATAAAAGAAGGAAAAGCCCGGATCTTTAATGTGACTTAATTTGTCATCGTCAGTAGCATTTCAAAGTTGCCTACGAACCAGGAAAATAGAAGCAAAAACAGACTACAAAGACAACCTAAATTTCAAAGCTCAGTTGCTAGCATGTTGCATTCTTTGCTGCGGTTGACTTCAGCCAATCTGCAATGAAAACAAGGCTTCATTGCAGACATACATGAGGATCAAGAACCAGCAACCTATGCAGAAGCATCACATAATCCAAAGTGGCAGGAAGTGATATACCCGAATTGGAATGAGGCCCTGTTTATCTAGATTGGGCCTATTGTCATGGCCCCTTAACATAGATATTGGGCTTCTATCCCCTTTTACCGCGATTACAAGCTATACTTTACCCACCATTCATAAGCCGGGTCTTATCCGCCAACAGTAAACCGGATCTTGTCCGCTAGTCATAAGCCGGACTCCTCATCTCCCTGTGATTTCTACCCATATGGTCAAGCTGATTTCAAGACAGCTTAGCCATTAACACAATGGTTAATTTAATGAGAGCTAAAGACAAACAACTTATCGCCATCATCACTTATCCCACTCGCCTTTTTCTTTTTGTTTTTTGCTGAGCAATATCTTAACATCTTTATGCCAATGTCAAATGATTGTATATGAATAATGATTATTAAATAGGTTTCGCAATATTCACTATGATATGTCATTAGTAAGTAAAAGGTTAATAAATGTGAAATGAGAAAATTCATTACACTTTTTCATGATAACTAAATTCATTCTCCGTCCTATTCCATCACTATAATATAATAAATATAGGGGTTTTAAAGACACCCCTTTTTACTTCCTAAGATCATTATTCGATTATATTTTGGATTTAAAAACGTCGATGTCGATAATTTCGTTGTTGAACACCAACGGCGTCATGTCACCGACGTTGGTGTTCAACAATGACTACCAGTGGAAAGTGGTGGACCGATGTTTCTAAGTTGTGACACTTTTAAAATGTAAACGTCGGTGCCACTGGTGTTCAACAACGAACACCAGTGGTACCGACGTTCCTTTCATAAAAAACCATCGTGGTGCCGAGGTAATTTTTTATAATACCGAAAGTAATATAATGTCAGAAGTAAAAATAAAGGTGTCTTTAAAAGCCCCTAAATATAATATAAAAAGTAAGTTGATAAATGTGGTCCCTTATAGTTGTTTTGATTTTTTACACGGTGCATAATTGTTTAAAACTCAAAACACAATTACATAATTTAACACAATTGACAAGTGTTTTCAAAAACAAAACAAAAAAAATTGATGAGGATTAAATTGACATAGTGGTATAGACCATCCGTATCAGCTCATCCACACTCCCTTTGGATTTGATGGTTGATGCCCTTATTCACCCGCACACTCGCATGTGGAAATCTGATCTCATCCAGCAATCCTTTTACCCACACGAGGCCGAAGCGATTCTCAGCATTAGGGCTGAGCAGAAAACCCAATGAACCAAATCCAACCCAAAACCAAACCGAACCAACCCGAAATCCCAAACCAATTGAAACCCAATTTTTTTGGGTTGGGTTTTGACCCGAACCGAAAACATTTTGGTTTGGTTTGGTTTTTTAAATTCTTGATTCGGGTTGACACAACCCAACCCGACCCCCAATATATATATATATATATATATATATATATATATATATATATATTCCATCCAAAGTAAAAGACTGTTATCATATTATGGCTATAACTTTATTTTCGCTTTCTTTCTACGATTTTTTAACATTTTTACGGGAAAAAAAATCAGTGTAAGATTTTTTATATATGACTATTAGATTTTAATTATTATTTCTATATGTTGTTGGTTTGTTATATGTTGTTGGACTCTTTCCTAAAAAAGTGTTTCTTTAACGATTATCGTTATAAACATATGGTATGGAGCTTGAATTTGATATATACACGTGTGTTAATTTTATAGCATAAATGTTTTATTATAGATACATGTTTATGGTTGAAAACCCGAAACCCAACCCAGACCAACCCGAACCAACCCATTGGGTTTTATAGTCATTTGGTTTGGTTTGGTTTTGTTTTTTCTTGAACCAACCCGACTTATACTATGTAAAAACCCAACCCAAATCAACCCAACCCAACCCAAGCTCAGGCCTACTCAACATCCTTTTGCTGTCCGGATCCCATAGAGACAACTTAATTTGGCACTATGACAGACGAGGAAACTACACGGTGAAATCCGGGTATAAGCTTGCTGCTACACTCTACCACCCCGAGCTGGCCAACGACAGAGCCACCTTTTCTCGCAACACTAATCAGGTTTGGCGTCGTTGTTGGACTTTAAATTTCGACCCAGCGTCCGTCATTTTATTTGGCGTTGCCTCCATGACAACCTTTCGTTGGTTCCTCTTGCAACGGAGGAATAGCAATGGATCATATCAGTATTTGCGGTATTCACCTTGAAAATGTTTATCACGCTCTCTTCAAATGTATGGTGCCCAAGGAAGCTTGGAGGATCTTGAACCGCACCTCGGTTACTTCTGCACTTTGGCTATCAACTGACTTTGCTAGCTCCCTGGATGCTCTTCTCAACAACGGAGACACAACAGAAATTGCTACCATCATTACCACCATATGGTATATTTGGAAGTCTCGATGCAAAAAAATGTTCGAAAATAATGAGCAAAACATTGGTAGCCTCATAATCTATGTGGAGAAAGAAGCCTTGTAATTTATCGAAGCCGCAAAAACTCCTCTCTCGTATAACCCCTCCCTTAGCTGGCCAAACACTTGGATCCCCCCAAGCATCGGCTGCTATAACCTCAATACGGATACCTCCAGCTCAGGAAGCGCAAGCTCTATTGGAATCATTGTAAGAGACTGCAACGGTACAATTCTCCAATCTTTATCTCAACGGTCCCTAGGCAACATTGATGCCGAGTCCCTTGAGCTCTCTGTCATTCTCCAAGCGCTCTACACATCAACTTCCATGGTACTTCACGATATAATCATTGAATCAGACTCTTTACTTTGCATACAACGTCTATGATCACCGATAAATGATTTGTCTTCGCTGGGTTGCCTAGTCTGTGATTGTTTGAGCATTGCGAAAGCCTTTCTTACTTGTTTCTTTTCCTTTGTTAAACGACCTGGCAATTCCGCGCCATTTTCTAGCCAAAGTAGGTTTGTCTGCTTCACGCCTTTATTACTTGGGGCTCTTTCCTCTCACGGATATAATTGACTCTTGTTTGACCGATTTGACGAAATAAAATTGCCGTCACCTTTCAAAAAAAACCATAAGAAAAATCCCTTTTCTCAAATTTTATGATTCTAATTGTATGATTGATAATTTCAACTATAATAAAGAAAGATCCCGGATCAAAATGATCCCTATTGTTCTGTCATAGAGTTTTGTAAATAATATTAATTTGAAGTTATAATTCAATGAATTCATATTATAAGATACTAATTGTACACTTTATTTAATTGAGAACTTAAGAGTGATGTAACACAAAGAAGAAGATAAGCAAAAGCCTAGCAGAACGGCTAGGTTTTCAGGCAACTTGCATTTACTATCATCCAATAATAATTCTTACAGCTTGTTCCAACCCTTTAATACTCAAATCCTTAATACATGAAAGAGACCAAACTACCCTTCAAACGAAAATAATAGTAAAGCAGCAAAAGATAATAATATAATAATAATTAGAACAACTATTACGCTGCATTAAAGAGAGTATCGCATTCTAGTTCAAAGAGGAAAATATTCCTGCAATGTATTTGATGGTTAATTTAATTGAAAAAGATCAATGTGCGTTCGAAGAAAATTCTGTTAATCCAAAACCTGTTTATGCAAAAAATTCTCTGCAATACAATTGACGGTGAAATACAATAAAATTCATAAAACAACCTATTTTTTGTGTTTTATCCTAATTGAGCATCAAATGCATTGAGGGATAAACTCCCCCGTGTATTTACCACTTTTTTTTCCTCGACAAAGAAAACATACTATAAAATGACGTAAAGAAAAACAAAAGTTTTATTAAAAACATCAACGATTAATATTATTTATATTTTTATCTGACAGACCATTACTGTACAGAACTGCATTCCCCACACCACGAGATCCACTGCTATCCTCGTGGTTCCTTTCTTCTCTTCACTGTTCTACTGTACTCTGTGCTTAGACCACTCCGCGAACACAATTCACAGCTTCAGTAAAAAAAAAAATAGCACCATACTTCTGGATTATCGCTGTAAAATTACTAGTATTTGTAGCATTTCTGAGTAATAATGGAGTTAGATAGACCCCATCTTCGTTCTTCTTCAAGCTCAAATAATGCCACCAATAACAACAACGAGCTCTTCATTTGCTTCGCTTCTCGTCTTTCTTCCTCTTCTTCTTCCATGAAAATAGCTAAATCAATTCTTAGCCCAGGTCGCGCTGCTTGTGATGCGGCGGCTTTATCTAATTCTCTTAGTAGAAGGCTTAAATCTAACGGAAGCATGAAAGGAGGCCAAGCTTCTCCGATGTTTCCATCTGTTGGCAAGAAAAAAGGGTGTAATTTTGAGAACCCAGAACCTTCTTCACCGAAGGTGACTTGCATTGGCCAGGTTCGAGTTAAGACGAAGAAAAAAGCGAGTCAAACACGAAGCTTGTCTAGGAGAAGAAGTGGAGGCGAGGTGAGTTTTCGAAAAGCAGGGGGGGAATCGCATGAATTTGTTTCACTGAACAATGAAGATAGATTTTCTGGGAGAAATAGCAGACATGTTCAAGAATGCTTGCCGGAGAGAAATCAGAGGTGGGTTCATTTTCCGGTGACGATTTGTGAGGCTTTAAGAGCTGTTGGTGCTGAATTTAGCTGCTTATTTCCTTGCGGCTCTTCATGTTTTTCTACCAAGGAAAAGGAAGAGAAATCTAGCACAATTAGAGATGAAAGAGATCAAGAGTCATGTGGGGCTGTGTTTGCAAGATGGTTTGTGTCATTGCAAGACTGTGAAGGCAGACAAGCAAAGCAAATCGAATTAGTGGTGGGAGGAGATGAAGATAGAAGTCATAGAACAGAGGTTACGGAGAGAAAGTCAATGAGGAGTTCAAGAAGACATGTGTTTGAGAATATTCAGTTTAATCAAGAAAAGATTGAGTTGAAGGTTGAGGAAGAGGATGAACAGGAGGAAGAAAAGGGAAGGGTGAGCATTTGTGTACCTCCAAAGAATGCTCTTTTATTAATGAGATGCAGATCTGATCCAATACAGATGGCTGCTCTTACTAATCGGGTTTGGGAGTCGCCTGCTCTTACTAAAGAAGAAGAAGAAGAAGAAGAAGAAGAAGAAGAAGATGAGGATGAGCCTGATGAAGAAATTAGCAAGAAAGATGCATTTTTGAGAGAGTTTTCTCGCATTATAAATAAGACAGAGCCAGTGGTGGGTCACGAAAAGGAAGAGTCTCAAGATTTTATATTAGGTGATGATGAAAAGGGATTTGAAAGTGTTGAAAAAGATTCACACTTGGTTGAGGAAATGGAGGATAATGAAGAAGGGAAAACAGATGAACAGTTACAATACAATGAGGAATCACAACAATTACAAATAGAGGAGCAGACATTGATGGACGCTATTTTACGTTCATCAGAAGCTCATGCTATTCAAGAAGTGGGGGAAAACATGCATCACGAGGTAATTGAAGAAGAAAATGGAGAAGAAGAAAGCTGCAGCCCATCTCGGCATTCATCTTCATCAAGGGATCTAGATGAACTTGCTGAGAAAATGGAAACAGAGGATGAAAAATCGGAACCAGAAGCAGCCGCATTTGAAGAATTTCAAGAGAATGAAAACAAACCAGAGGACTTAAGCGTGGAGGAAAAAGTTCTAGATCCGGTCGATGATGAAATGCAGATAACGACACGACTTGAATCTCAAGAAGACCCGGAAAATTCGAGTATAGATGCAGAAAATGACAGGCTAGAAAGTACAATCGCTGAAAGAGTGAATGAAAAAGGTGAGAAATTTGAAGAAAAAGAAGACGAAAGCTTTTCAGAGACGAAGAGAATTGACAATGAAAGCTCCACAACGTCGTCATCGCCGCCTCCGGCGAAGGTATTACCGGATTGTTTGTTATTGATGATGTGTGAACCGAAATTATCAATGGACATGTCCAAAGAAACATGGGTATGCAGTACGGATTTCGTCAGATGGTTACCAGAGAGACCGGTCAAGAAAGTCAACGACGAGTCAAAGAAGACAATCACCACTGAAGTCTTGAACTTGAACACACCACAACAACCACCGGCGGCGGCGGCGCAGGATAGCAAGACCAGGAAGAAGAAGCAGCAGCAGACGATGCAGCCACCACGGTCGTCATGCACTCTGCCGGCGGCAGCAGCAGCTTCAATGGCGACAATGATCGAGCAGAAGCTAGTGAATGCTGTGGGCTATGAGCCATGTGTATTGACTCGGTGCAAGTCGGAGCCGATGAGAACTGCGGCGGCTAAACTGGTCCCGGATGCTTGTTGTTGGAAGAATCGGAAACTTGAGCCGCATCGCCAGGCTGCTTTCGGCGTCGGCGCGGCTGGACTTGGGTTCTGAGCCTATGCGCTGAGTTGGCAAACGATATGGAATCTTTTTAATGTTTGTGGCTAAAATAGTAAAAATGCACTACTAATGTCTTTTTTATTATTATTTATTTACTGTTTGTAGTTTGCGTTGATAGTTAGTTAGGGGGTTTTCAATAGGCTAGCAGAACTTTTGTTGACCGTGATTGTCCTTTATTTAATTTTATGTTTTCATCGCTACAAATGCTATTCAGAAAATGTGCTTGTAAACATTTCAAAATTCAGGTAATTATCATGGTAATAGTACAACAAATGATCAAATCATGTAAGATATTTCTTAATACGTATATGATATATTGATTGATATTAATTTTATAAACATTTAAAAAAAATAAAATATTCTATGTCATAATCGTTGCACTTCTCTTTTTAATCCAAAAAATATTAAATATATTTTTTGATCGATATTGAATATGAAACACAAGTAACATCCGGTTTAAAAAGAATTAGAATAATCAAACATTATTCGACTATTATTTAATCAAAATAGTATTGTAAAGATGCTTCGAAGCAAAACGATAAGATGGCATCTGCTCTGATATCGATCAGGATTGGAAGTGGTTTTATTTTGGGAAACTAGAAAAAAATATGGTACAGACAAGTTATTGAGTGGTTTGCTTGAAGAGATAACATTTAAATATTATGATTGAAAAACATTTTATAGCTATTTCACGGCGAATTTATAGCAAATCAACAACGAAATATGTTTACTATAAGATCCTTGCTTGAAGCTTACTAGAAGATCTTATAAGAGGTGCCATCGACAATGTCTAATGTTGCGACACTTCAAAACTCAATATATTCAACTTGTAACGCTTCAAATTTTCTTAGATACAACAAGAATACACCGGAGATCTCGAGCCTCATAACGCTTTTTGTGTAATAATTGATCCAATAACTATTTAAACTCATTGTCATTGGTTAACTTAGAAATAACTATCTATTTTTCAATCAAAAAAGTACTTACTTCGTCCTAAAATATAATTTATCCTACATTTTTTATTTTATTTTGTCCCATTATATAACACATTCAAAATAGCAAGAGAACATTTATTTACATTTTTCCTCATCTTGCCCCTAAGATATATCCATCCAACCACTTTTAGTTCTTTACTGTTGTTGAATTTATTATAGTCAATCTGTTGCCCTTAATACACCTTTTTTTCCCTAATTTTTAGTAACCTCTCAAAAAATGTTGTATTAGGCATTTTAGCTATACATTAATTATATAATCAAAATTTTAATCTACATGAAAACTCTAGCATTACTTATATTTTGGGAGAGAGAAATTATATAAAAACTGGAATCAGGGTTCATGGTACTCGATACGAGGGATGAACAATTATAATTTCATCAATTGACATACTTCTTCATATGTTTTGATTTATGTCATTGAGTATCATGGTTATTCATTGACGTTCCAAAAATCGTCAAGGTAAACTTTTAGGGTTCGTGTCTTGATGATAATCCGGTGGAACACTGGAACTCCTAGAAATTTGAAAATAAAGAAAAGAGAGGGGTGGTTGTGTGATGTTTTCGACTACACATGATGATGATCATCGTTCGCCACGTATCCAACGGGGATCGAATCAGTCTCTCCGTAGTTCATTAGGGTTGTTTATATAGAGGGGCTTGTGCCCTAGGGTTAGAGTGTGGCGTGTCTGTGATGGACACTCATTAACGTGTTCCCTAAGGAAAATGATTACGTCTACTAATCTTCTTGATTTTAGGAGATAATTATGGTATTCAAATATTTGATTTAAGTGATAAGGACTGGAGTCTTTATGACTCAGGATTCCTTCTATAGCTACCTGATTGTGGGACATACGATTAGTGACTGACTCTAGCCGATCAGATGGCCCAGGCTAAACCAGCCGACCCACGAAGGTCGGGGAGAAAGGCCAAGCTGGTATCAGCTCGGTGGTCCTGAAAAAGACTTACCCCGACCAGCAAGGTCGGACAGGGGTAAGTTAGAGCACAAGTGTTGGCCGACTTGCAGCGGTAAGGACATTACTCAGGCGCCTCGGCTATTCAAGGTCCTAAGTAATGATCGGTCCAGAGATGGGCTCACTAGCCGAGCTATTCTAGTCTGGCCACTGGGACATCCGACCCTCCGGATGGCTTTCCTCCCTCTACACTTAATGCTGAGTTGTTATAGAGCCGGCGTAGGTAAATTCGGTTTTGATCGTCGTCATTCACCAACCTAAAATTTAACTTCTCAATAAAAGGGTGTGTTGAGACCTTAGTAAGTTCACACTAGATTATATAACGTAAGACGAGACCATAATTTGAGTCCGTTAGGAGCAAAAGAGGTATGTGTAAAAATTTTCGTTTCTGAAAAAAAAAAAACCTCTCAATAAATGCCCTGATGTTGATGTCAAAAAAAGGGTTTTGAGTTGGAGTTATACATTAAAATAGTACATCCAAACGGAAAATTATGATAAGAAAATGAATGGCCATTTCTTCGATCCATCTATCACACTTATCAGTTTTCTCCAAAAATCCAACATGGAATAATGTCTCCGATAATCTAACATATATAATTTTTTTTTTTTGGAAAATTAGGGATAATTATAACGATCTGGAATATTTTTAAGAATAATGACAACTACATATTTTTTATAGGAAAAGACAATCGCATAATTTTTTATAATTTTATAGCGAGAAGAAACAGTGAATCCTAAAATCGGTGATCTCAAAAAATAAATTAAATCAATAATTTCGATAATAATTTCGACAAATAATCCAGAAAATTAGTGAATTTTGATAAATGAATTTTGAAAATTAGTGAATTCGACAAATGAATTTCGGGAGTGAATTTAAAGCAATGAATTTAACACAATCGAATTTCGATACAAATAATAAATAGTTATTCTTTATCGCAAAAGTTTCAAAAGATCGTCTATCTCGATCAATGATTAAATATTTTTGTCGCCTCATCATTCTTTTTTTTTTTGAGGGGCTAACATATATAATTGATAAATTTGTTTTAAGTGAAGGATAACAATCGACCTAAATAGATACTCAGATTCATTATACATCACGTAATACGAGTTTTGGCCGTTACATAAACTTTCACAAGGTTCGATATATATATATATATATATATATATATATATATATATATATAGCCATTTATCACTAAACATTAACTCCCCGTGTACTAGCTCCTTCTTACACCTATTGTATTCAATTAGTCTCATCCAAATTTAAGTTCTGCATTTAGGAAGGAACATTGGAATAGTATATATCTTGTGTGGAGTTATTTTATTTTATTATTTTTGTGGGAGTGTGACTTATAACCTCTGCCCACGTACTCCTACAGGCTACAACATGAAATCACAATCCGTGATGTCTTTCACATGCATGTGGATTCAGAAGAGGACAATAATGTCATATGACATGCATAGTGTACTGGCTATATGCATGTCTAGGATTAACTTATTTGATTTTATACGGGTTTTAACCTTATTTATTGAGAAAGAAAACTATTATGTGTTGTTAGATTTTGATTGCCAGAACAGTAGATGAATAATACAACTTGAGTTAGATTCTGAAGAAATGAAGAGCCAAGACATGTGATTTGGGATAGAACCGAAGAGGATTGAAGCCAAACAAAGAAGACTAGAATACCGGTGTTTTCTTTGGTGAAATTTTCAACTTTTAGTTGGACATTACTTGGGTCCCTTCGGGGACATCCGATAAAATTGAAACGATACAGAAAATATTAGCATTACTTCAATATGAGGATTATGATTGGACATTACTTGGACAATCAATGCGTGCTTAATTAATTTGATCTAGCTAGTTTAAAGTGGACCATTAATTGATCATGGAGTTCTAATGTAGGTTCAAAAATTAGTAACTAATATTGGAAATTACACCATTAATTAAGTACATTTAGGGGTTTTAAGTAAGTTTGGGTAGATTTGACATGTTTAATGGATTTGGTACATTGACTATAACATATGTCTGGTTAATCTTGTCTTAATAGCTTGTTTTTTTTCCTCCAGAAAGACGGAAGTTTTATTAAAACGCCGGACTAACGGCGGAAAATACAACACAAGGCTGGATCACCACCACACACAACCGGAGCACCGCCCGGGCAAAACAAACATACAAACAGACTAACAAGTGGCATGTCAAGAACAGGATCTCATAGAGAAGTTTTGACATAAGAGGGTGAAGAAGCCCATGGAGCTGATTACTTCACAATATGTAATAATAATCTCTGCGATATTGACCGTTACTCGCTTTATATTGTACTGCGAGTGATTTAGTCCTCTTGTTAGTATCGTGCCTAACAACGACCACGTGTGCATTTGTTATGTTACTCAGAACGAAATTGTAATTAATTTGAATGGTAAAAGTCTAGAATATCATCTGACTCTCATTAATGTAATAGATGTAAAGTATGTGAATGTATAATAAATTAATGATAAAATGAAGAAAATGATAATAAATGTTTTATTGATTTCCTCAAAGAAAAAATGTTTTATTGATATTTTAAATAAATTTATATTATTAGACAAATTTAAAAAATTTAACGGATTTACATTTTAGGAGATAAGTAACAACATTTGATTAGACTAAAGACAGCCACCTGGCCCTTGGTGGTGGCTGGAAGATAGGTTTTTGTTTTGTATGAATATACTAGTGAGGCTTGGCCTTGCACCGCAAGGCCCTTGTTAGGCCCTTGTTTTATAAAAACGGTAGGTAAATATTGTTGAAACATGATGCATTAATTGGTGGGAAGTGAACACAGTGATCCCTGGGAAACTAAAACCATCTCTGCACCATACATATATAAGAAAATAGTGAAGGGATACACAACATTTGTAGGTTTAATAGAAGGCTTAGAAGTTTAAGAACTGGCATAACCTTATATTACATACATTGAAAACATTCTAATTAAACCAACTGATTTGATAACTATGCAAGCATTGTTATCAAAACTCCATCAGCCTCTTTAGAGGAAGACTGATGGATGCAAAAGGTGAAATAAAGCAAAGCATACAGTGTTTTGGTAGCTAGAATATTTTACAATCAAAAGGTGTTCATATTGGCCAACTTTATTCAGTTAGCCTAAACATTCTTTGCTTCTCCTTTGTTCTTTTTCTTCGGTGTTTCCACAATGTCGGTAGGGATTGAATTTGGGCCTTCTAAGCCAACACCTCCTGTGTCGGCCATAGTTATTGTGCCAAAGTTAATGGTTCTTTTGGCGTTAGGAGAGTGAGCTCTTTGGATGGTAGTTGGATAGATCCTTGGCTTACTTCCTCAAGAACTTTTTTTTGTTGTTGGTGTGAAGAATCGAGTTTTCGAGTCATTTGTTTTATTTGAATCGGTGATAAGAGGTGATCGCCATCAGACACAGCAGGAGGAATGTTTGAACCAAGCATCAGTGGGTCAGTTGCTTCGTTTGTTTGGGCTGCAGTAAATCCTCTCATTTCTTCAACAGTGTAAGTTTTAAGGATGACATATCTGCGGAGCATGGTATCGTTGATTGGGGTATCATAGTATTTGACAAAGCATACAACCTCTGTGTTGTCCATTGCAATGGAAATGTCAGTTATAACAGACTGTCCCTGCAGCAATATGATTGGTATAATTTGAGGAATGGTTGCCAACAAGCAAACACAGTAATCTCCAACATATAAAAGTGCGGGATCAAGTTTTACGTAAAATACAGATGGATATCGTAAGAAAGTATAGTTAATGAACTGGTGCAGTATAACTGTTTTTTTTGTTACTTTAATATATTCTTTATTGTATGATGATAGATTGTAACAGTATTAATCGGGGATGCCTTGGTGTTTTTCTATATGATGGGATCTGTAAATGCATGGTCTCAGCATACCTTGAAATTCAGATAGTACAGTGTTCAACAATGATGAACTGGTATGGTGAGGTAGCATGAACTGAGGGAAAGTAAGCATATATTAAGGTATACTAAGGGCATTTGCTATCAAGGTATAACAGTGAAAGTAAGTATACTGTTGTTAAAATGCATAAGATTTGGTACAGGGTAAAATGCATAGTGTTGTTAAAATTCACAGTAAAATTCATAAGCCCACGGTACTGTTTTGCTACAGGGCATTTGTTATCAAGAAATCTGGACATTGTACTATCAAGGTATACCAAGGGCATTTGCAATTATAAATTCTGCAATGATGAGTACCTGTTCTTGCATCTTCATTACTTCATCTGCAACGAAAGGAATCAGTTTTTCAACATCTGGTGACTTGATTGTGCTCCTCATGTTTGTATTTTCATCATTTAATGTGACTGGCAGTTTAAGCCAGTGAGAGTGAACGTTAATTAGAGTCGATCACATTAAAGCAGCATTGTATATAAACACAACAGACTTGTGATGAGATTTCTTCGTACCTAACTTCCATTGCTGAGAGTAACTCACATCCGGAACATTCAACATCCCAATCCATACCAGCTTCAACATCTATTCCACAGTTTGCGCAAACAACGTAGTAAAGAGGAAACCGTGTAACGCTTAAGCGAACCTTGCCTCTTATCCAACATGTTTTGCCGCTTAAGAAAACTATTATGTGTTGTTAGATTTTGATTGTCAGAACAGTAGATGAATAATACAACTTGAGTTAGATTCTGAAGAAATGAAGAGCCAAGACATGTCACCACAAGAAAATTGAGTTTTGGCAGCGCTGCATTAGCAGCTTCCGTTTAAAACACGTCGCAATTACACTAATTAACAGCGTGCGTGGCCTGTTACGACGTGGATATATGACATCAACTACCAATAGCAGCGTGATAAAATAATACTCTGCCGATAGAACTTTTGACGGCTTACAAAACACGCTCCAAAAATAATGGAAAATGCTATGTCCACTGCATAAAAGTGTAGTGGATGATGTTGTGGATGATCCTGTCCACAGATTGGAGAGAGAAATATTTTTTTTTTTGTGGGTCCTGATTAAATGTGTGGTGTGGATGATGTTGTGGATGATGTTGTGGAGGTAGTTGTAGTGGATGTAGCACTCCCGAAAAATAATTGATATAAATGGCTTACTTTATACGCTGTTGAAAATATGCTTCTTAAATTGCTAAACTATTTTCACTTCCCGCTGCTCTGAAATTTCCCGGCTGAAACGAAAAAGAAACGCGCGAAACCAAAATAAAAACCCCTCTTCTCCAAAAAGCACGAATTAAACTCTCGTTAAGCCCAAAGTAAAACTTCCCACGTTATTCCTCTTCCCCAATTGCAAAATTATTTCTGCTCTCCATTACTCTGCTCTGCTATAGCCCGCTGTGCAAGAATTTCTAGGTAAACTTGTTGATACTCGTTCTTGTTTTGAGAAATCGTTTGATTTGTATCTATGTTTTTCAGAAATCTTTCTAATCGTCAACTTGTTAGGGTTTATAAGGTTATGGTCGGTGAGATACGTAGATCTCTTCAAAGAATAGGGGAGAGTTGAAAAATATCCAGCAAATATTTGACCTTTTCTAAATCTAATAGCATGAGCTGGCCGAACAAAATCTAACATTTATTTTCTTTTGAGAGAAATCCAGGATGGTTGAACTAGAATTTGTGTGTTAGTTCTATTCTATTTTTTCTATTATCATTCTTTAATTTTACTTGATATAGAGAGAAAGGAAAAGGTGGAAAGATATTTGGGTTGCGTATAAAGAAAATGTATGGCATTATAATTCACCTACATTTTGTTTGTTTCATTTGTTGTTCCTTTTATTCTTGTGACTTGTTTCTCTGTTGTCCTTTTACGTTTATTGCAATATTGCTTGCTTTCGTTCATTTTGGTATTCTTTTGCTATTCATTCTACTGATCATACATCATGATTTTTATGTACATTGTCATTAAGTGTTAAACATTTAGTAAGTGCATGCTGGTCCCTATGCATCTGACAGCAGTTTATGGGTGGGTGGTTGTGTATTAAACATGAGAAAGTTCTTGGCTAATATTCAATCTCATCATCAGACAATGATCAATCTTCAAAGGTAACCTTGCATCATTCATTTTCTTTGCTAGGAGTTCTGTGAGAGTAATGAAAAATGGTATACGTATAGACTATTTTTAATCATACATATATACGATTTGATAGTATAAACTTAATAAAGCTCTATTCCATGAAAAGTTACATTTGAGAATTTTGTGGTTCCCATTCTTCGGTGCTCGACAAACACTAGTGTTTGTTATGTTTACTTGAGCTGCCCCAAGAGTTTAATCTGTTTTTGTCACAGTAATATTTGCGTTTTCCAGCAATGACATCAAAGTGGGAATCAATATTGGAGTAGAAGCTGCCTGATGGAAGGTTATAGGTAAGTCACAACCTCTTCTGTACTTCAATTTTCTGGCTTTCCACTTAGGTTGTTTAGGTGTTTCAGCTGATAACTCTAGAAGTGATGGTAGTGGTTCCGACTATTGCTAGTTGCAACCATCCGGAAATGTTTAAATCAGATTGGAAATGTTTACAATTTCCACAGCCAAAATTTTATATGGGCTACTTTGATATTCTTAAAGCACATTTTGATTTCATGTTTGGATGGAAGGTCACAAGAAAAAGAGTACTAACATTTTGTAGAGAAAATGGTATAACAACTAATGTAGGTGTTTCTTTAGTGCTTTTGTTTTGTAATATTTTTTTCAAATATGGAATTAGTAACTTACTTTGGCTAGAGATGCAAACATTTAGGCACTTAATTACCGAGAGATTCTGTTTTTTTGTAGCCCTTGTAGTTCTGTTTCCTCTAAACAAAATTAGGTGGATTAGTAAACTTAACGGAGATGTGTCCATGAACGCGGAGTATAAATGCCCGATCTTAAGGCATTCAATCTAAATGGCATCTATCCTATATATACCTGCGTACTTATGGCTTAATTCCAGAGTGTCCTGATGTATTTTACTTTATTGTGATATGTTTATAGTTACATAATATACGTGTTATTATTTTTTTTCTTTTTTTCTTCATCAAATTAAATATTTTGGTACAAGCAAGATAAAGATGATTTTATTTGTAGCACTGTTCTTTGGTACTTTTGTTAGTGGTTCCAAGTAAATATACTATAAAATTGTTATTCGGATGTGGGTTTGATCGTTCTGGATTTATTTTTGTTGTACTACCCCAAAGTTATACTTGCTGCTCGGACACAGTTATGTAGTTTCACGTAATCTCGTACATAAGTTTGAGAGCAATGAAGATGTTTTTATTTTTTGGGTATACTTATTCAGTTATTCATTTGGTCAGCTTTCGGTAATCACTCACATTCAACCTTTCTCACATTAGTGAATGGAAACGAATCTACACAAGCAATCATAGTATTTGAGTTGTCCACTTTAATGAATGGAAAAGAATCTACACAAGCAATCATAGTATTTGAGTTGGCCTTTTTGATCAGGAAAAAGTGTTTGCTTGTTAATGTACCATGTCAAAGACAATTATGCATTAATTTTCTCCTTTTTTTTTCTTGGGGGTACACGACTTTACTATGGAAATTAAGAAACATTTATGTTATCACTTTGAGAATATGAAACTGGTCACATTCGACCTAAAGTTTACATGAACCGTGAAAGGTATATGTTATGGGAATAGTAGGAGTGAATTTTTCTTTTCCTGCATTTCAAGCTAAAAATCGAGCTATTGAAATGGGAAACATTAATCATTCTTCCGTTTAATTGAAAATGGTAGTTATCATAAAGTATTCACTTGATTTCCTTGTTGCAATTCGGATTGATAAGCATACAACCTTGCTTTTAATGTATAAATCCTTATAGTAGTTATTTTTTAGAAAATCCCAAGGGTAACTTTAAATATTGTTGTCCATTCTTGGCCATCCTTTTGTCCTTATTTTATTTTATGTAATATTAGAATCAGGAAACTTGCTATTTAGTCATCTGTGTTTAAGGATTCATGATATCATGTAGAATTTCTCGGTATATCTACCCTTAACCACTTCCTTTTGTTTTCAAGTAGTGCTACAATAGACTTTAGACTTTGTTACCATATTTGCATTGAAAATTCCAAAAGTCGGATATGGGCTTAGATTGTTTGGCTGTGAATATATATGGGATTGATTTATCTATGTTTCAATTTTTTTAATCCAAACAATACGGTGATGGCTACTAAAGGACGATTAGTGACTTTTATTCGATGATGAGATCGGGTCATACTTTGAATTTCTGCTAAATAGTTTTCATTTTGACAGTCATGGAGTCATTATGATAAGAAGAGAAAAAGATGTAATGACAAAGATTGGGAAAAGGGAAGAGAATTTGTACATGTTAAAGCAAAGAGAGGCCAAGCAACTCATAGTCACAGTATGGCTGTGAGGGTAAAAGTAAATGAAAAGTTGATTTTCTTGCAAGATATCGTCCCGGGATGGTACAAGGTAATCGATTCGTTTTATTTAAAAGCCCCGTATGCGTTTTATTTTAAATTCAGTGTGGAGATTAATGTTAATGCTAGACATCAAACTGCTGATTCTATTTCACTTTCACATACTTTTGGAGATGCAGTTTGTGCAGACATGAAGTTCAATGGATTGCTTCTCTACGTTTGTTTGGGAATATGGTACTGATCGGTAAAGGTAACAGATGTCAATGGATCTAGTTTTTTCTAGATGTGTCAATGTACTTTTTCTCTGATGCTCATGTGCTTATTTTTCTTTGTTGTGTAATTGTACATAGGTTTCACCATTTCAAGTGACTGGTACACTTGAAAATATTATTTAGGTACTATGTCTTGGACTACTGAGTTCTCTACACATTGGGATTCTTGTCCAGAATTTGAATGGCAGGTAAGGAAAAAAAATTAAAAGCTTTATGCTCGGTGCAATATGTTGTACGGTTTTATGATATCAAAAATGATATCACTAACTATGCTATATTCTTCTTTTGAGTTTATAGAAGAAAAATCCTTTACCAAATCCCTCATTGCAGATTATACTAACATAAATTGCCAAAACCCATGGTCAAATAAATTATGAAGGATAGTGGCTGAGCAGTTCCAGTGAAGGCTTCAAATAATTAGATGGGAGTACCTTAAGAATCATTAAGCACAACACGACCGGTTGCTTTTGTGCATGATGGTGGTTTTTTTGTACTAAAGATGACTACACAAAATGAAGGTAAAAGGCATACGATTTAAATTGTTGAGAGCACTTTGGTTGTATATTTTTTAGCTTTATAAATTTATGTTGTGTTTGAGCTGATTAAAATAGTGGAGTCCAATGCATCTTTTATTGTAGTGCCATAATTATTTATTCAATGTGTTGGATTTAGTAAAAACCCAATATCTAGAGGCAAATTTATGTTTTAATGTATTGTTTCAATTCTTATTCGAATGTGTTGGATTTTGTATTTTTCTGTGTTGTTGAATTTCCTGGCTTGATATTGAATTCTGTATTATTGAAAATATATTTTGCATATTGGTTAATGTATTATGTAAATGGTTATAGTTGTATACGGGTGAGCATTTGTTCATGTTTCGGGTAATTGATTTTTTTTATAATGAAAAACATATCAACGGCGTGCTTACATGCATCACTGTTAATACATCGAGCACTTTCGCGGTGTGCATACGCATGTTGTATTTAATTTATTTATCTTTTTCGCGGAATGCAACGCAAGCTTCTAATAATGTAATTGGCGGCGTGCATTAGAAGCTACTAATAATATCATTGGCAGCGCGCATCGCATGCTGCCAACAACAAATCAGCGGCGTGCAACTGTGTATCGCAGATACCTTATACTTTTAGCGGCTTTGAACTTTGCAGCATGTGATGTGTGCCGCCAATAGCAGTTTTGCATGTCGCGAAAAGGCTTTTTTGTTGTAGTGTGTGATTTGGGATAGAATCGAAGAGGATTGAAGCCAAACAAAGAAGACTAGAATACCCGTGTTTTCTTTGGTGAAATTTTCAACTTTTAGTTGGACATTACTTGGGTCCCTTCGGGGACATCCGATAAAATTGGAACGATACAGAAAAGATTAGCATGGCCCCTGCGCAAGTATGACAGTTGGACATTACTTGGACAATCAATGCGTGCTTAATTAATTTGATCTAGCTTGTTTAAAGTGGACCATTAATTGATCATGGAGTTCTAATGTACGTTCAAAAATTAGTAACTAATATTGGAAATTACACCATTAATTAAGTTAGATTTAGGGGTTTTAAGTAAGTTTGGGTAGATTTGACATGTTTAATGGATTTGGTACATTGACTATAACATATGTCTGGTTAATCTTGTCTTAATAGCTTGTTTTTTTTGGCTCCAGAAAGACGGAAGTTTTATTAAAACGCCGGACTAACGGCGGAAAATACAACACAAGGCTGGATCACCACCACACACAACCGGAGCACCGCCCGGGCAAAACAAACATACAAACAGACTAACAAGTGGCATGTCAAGAACAGGATCTCATAGAGAAGTTTTGACATAAGGGGGTGAAGAAGCCCATGGAGCTGATTACTTCACAATATGTAATAATAATCTCTGCGATATTGACCGTTACTCGCTTTATATTGTACTGCGAGTGATTTAGTCCTCTTGTTAGTATCGTGCCTAACAACGACCACGTGTGCATTTGTTATGTTACTCGAACGAAATTGTAATTAATTTGAATGGTAAAAGTCACAGAATATCATATCATCCTACTCATTAATGTAATAGGTGTAAAAAGTATGTGAATGTATAATAAATTAATGGTAAAATGAAGAAAATGATAATAAATATTTTATTGATTCCCTAAAAAAAAAATGTTTTATTGATATTTTAAATAAATTTATATTATTAGACAAATTCAAAAAATTTAGTGGATTTACATTTTAGGAGATAAGTAACAACATTTGATTAGACTGGCTACCTGGCCCTTGGTGGTGGCTGGAAGATAGGTTTTTGTTTTTGTTTTTTTTGTTTTTGTTTTGACAATGATAGGCCTTTTTCACATGATGCGAGTCATTTTTATGTGGTATTTTCATTTTGTATGAATATATTGTACTTGTACTTATGAACGGTACTTATGAACGCCCGTGTTTTTAAAGTTGGCATTCATCATCTACAAAGGTTAAAAGAAGACCATATGGAAAGAAAGAAAAAAAAAAAAAAGTCCATATGGAAAGCAACAAAAGCCCAATGCCCCACACTTTTTTTTTTCCCCACAGTTTGATGTTTATTGTTTATCGCTTTTTAGACGGTATTCCAAAATCTTTCACTTCCCACTGCAAATCAGCTCCCATCATAGACGATGCGACTTCTTCATATCTTTTCTTTCTCTATATATAAGAAGGGAAAAAGTGTCAAATGGTGACATGACTTTTTTTTATTTGTTATCTTTTTTTATCGCTCATCTAGTAAAAATTCTACTTCAATCTTTTTATTTTTATTTATAACTTTTTCTTGTTCATTGTGACCAAATTTCCGAAATTTTTTTTTTTTTTTTTGAGGTGAAGGGTTTGAGTTAAATTGTTCCATTTAGAGAATTTCAATTGTATTTTTAATCTACACATTAGCTTTAATTTATTCTTAATCTTATTATGTGTGTTGTCTTAAGATGTATCAGATTCCAATTTAATTACATGTTATTTTACTTTCCATCGAGAGATCTCTTTTTTTTTTGAGTGCTTATCTTAATCGATATCTGTGGCGTGATATTTCAATATACTATAGTTTGTTTGTGTGTGTGTTCTTTTCCTTTTTTGCGTATATATATTTTACATTGTGTGTCATGCCGGTTTTTAGGGCATCGTTTTTGGGGGTCTTTACGTATTGATTATTTTTTCCGTCTTCGCTTTTTATTACTATATATATTGTGTGTGTCGTTTTTTTTCTTTGGTCAATGGTTTAGTAGTGTCGAAAGGTGTCGATTTTTGTGTCGTGGAGTGTTGATAGTGTGTTAGATTTTAATTAAAATTTTAATTAATATTCATTTGATCAACCGACAACCGTTGGATATGGTGTCGGGTGTATCGAAGCATGTCGTGTGTCGTGTTTTGGGTAGAACACGTGTTGTTGCAGATAATGTCGAAGATAGCTTCATTTTTTCGGTTAAAATTGATTTAAGTAGAAATTGAAAAAAAAATTATTCGGTAGTGTCGAAAAGTATCCATACGATGTCGGGAGATGTCGAAGATGTGTCGGATATTCATTTCATACGCACTTATATTATTCTTCTATGTACATGTTTTGATGCCACCCTAAAAGGTGTGAGGGTGGGTTGGAGTTAGGGTGGTGGGAAGGGTAGGGTATAGTAAGATGGGTGGTGAGCACGGTAGGGTAGGGAGTTGTAGGGTAGAGTAGGATGGGGTGGTGGGAAGGGTAAGGTAGGGTGGGATGAGATAAAATAGGGTGTAATAGGCTTAGCTAGGATAGTGAATTAATATGTAGGTTGGGAGGTAGGTTAAGGTTTGTAGGTAGGTAGAGAGGTAGGGTGCGGTAGGGTGTGCTAATGTAGGTGAGGCGAGGTATGAGATGTAATGCGGTGATGTATGGTAGGGTAGGATGGTATGGTTGGATGATGTGGCGTAAGTTAAGTAAAGTTTGGTAGGTTGAATAAAAGCACGTAATATAGGGTAGTGTGGTAAGATAATATGTGGTAAGATAATGTGGTGTAGAGGCGTGGTGAGGTAGTATTGGATAGGTGAGTGTTAAAAAATGTTGGGATAGAGGTTGGGGTGGTGGGAAGGGTAGGGTATAGTAAGATGGGGGGTGGGCACGGTAGGGTAGGGAGTTGTAAGGTAGAGTAGGATGGGGTGGTGGGTAGGGTAAGGTAGGGTGGGATGAGATAAAATAGGTGTAATAGGCTTAGCTAGGATAGTGAATTAATATGTAGGTTGGGAGGTAGGTTAAGGTTTGTAGGTATGTAGAGAGGTAGAGGCACGGTAGGGTGTGCTAATGTAGGTGAGGCGTGGTATGAGATGTAATGCGGTGATGTATGGTAGGGTAGGATGGTATGGTTGGATGATGTGGCGTAAGTTAAGTAAAGTTTGGTAGGTTGAATAAAGTACGTAATATAGGGTAGTGTGGTAAGATAATATGTGGTAAGATAATGTGGTGTAGGGCATGGTGAGGTAGTATTGGATAGGTGAGTGTTAAAAAATGTTGGGATAGGGTGCGGTTGGGTGATTGATAATGTGTGTAGTAGATAAGAAAGAGTGTGTTGACTAGGGTAGAGTTGTGTGGTAGGTTGTGGTATCCGAAAGGAGATCGACGTAAAATGTTTTATTTTTCATTGTTGCGCTTAAAAATTGCGTTCTGAACGGTTCGTTACATGCTACATTTCTTCGTATTTAATATCGTCAAATAAGTTAAAACTTATAGCATGGGCACTCCGTGCGTTGCACGGAGTCCCATTTTTTACTAGTATATATATATACTAGTATCCGTACACCGTGCAAAATGCACGGTGCATACCCATTCCAGATCGGTGGATGTAATTAGGGTCTTTTTTTGTGTGGTATATGTTGCGATTGTACGAAATGAGTAAAGACTATAAGGAATCATAAAAGCTTTGAAACATTAACTATACATTATCATAAGGTGTTTTTCAAAGACATAAATAGAGGCTGGGACATGACATGGCATGTGTTGTGTTATACCGAATGTGATAAATATATTCCAGATAATATACTTAATACGTTGTATTATAACGTAGCATGAAGTATATTACGTTGTACTACACGGAAGCAATATTAAACGGACACGGACGAATGTGGAACACCGAATTTAAAAAACAGTATAACACGAAACGTCATTGTATAACAAAATAATTAAATGGCCAGACGGAAAAAAAAATTAACTAAAATCTACCACACGTCGTAATAAAATTGATGTAAATTTCTTACTATTGTCCCAACTAATAACAACAACCATTATTGTATCTTAAACATCTAAATAGAGAAACCGCTTTTAATAACAATGTAACGAACTAAAGTAAGATAACATAAAATATCATTAAATTGTTTAAAAATATATTAAACTATAATAACGTGTATACGTAAATGCATAACGAGCCATACTACTAAAAACCGAAATAATACTAAAATTTATGTAAATTTGTGAGTATTGTCCGAATTAATACAATAAAATAAATCCATAGAAATATGTCGTCCATCGGTAGACGGCACTAATGAATCGGAGAATCCGGAAGGAAAAGAGGAATGAATACACTATATAGAAAAGTTTCGCGTATAGCCGTAGACATCAACGGAAAAGTGATAGGAAACATCTACTAATAACAATAAACTCATTTTAACGTCTATACTAAAGTCCGACACTCCTAAAAACCGATATCATAATAAAATTGATGTGAATTTGTTACTATTGGCGAACTAATAACAATAACCACTATCGTATCTTAAACATCTAAATAGACAAATTGTTTTTAATAACAATCTAACGAACTAAACTAAGATAACATAAAATATCATTAATCGTTTAAAATATATATTAACTATAATAACGTGTATACGTAACGACTCACACTCTAGAAAACCGAGAATAATAATAATTAGAATCGAAGGAAAGAAGCATAAATATATCATTGTATAATGCAAGGAACGGAAAAAAAAGCACGTCACGAAGTCGATATTTATAATAATAAAAGTCTACAATGAAATAAAATCGAAATACGAAACGATACAATGTAATACAATAAGATAAGAAATCGGATAAAAAAACTCGAAAGCGTCGCAAAAAAACGATTGGAGGAGGTGAATAAAAAGAAAAGACAATATATATATATATATATAGATACATATATATGCATGTATAGGTGAAAAGGAAAAGTTAGAGAAAAAAAAATCGTAAATGTGGAAAAGCGTACCAGGAAAGAGAGGAAAAACGTCGCTAGAAGTCTTAAAGAGAGAGGAAAAGCGTCGCTATAAGTCTTAAGAGAGAGGAAAAATATAGATACATATATATGCATGTATAGGTGAAAAGGGAAAAGTTAGAGGAAAAAATAAAAAAAAAATCGTAATGGGAAAGTGTACCGGAAAGAGATGAAAAAGCGTCGCTAGAAGTCTTAAAAGAGAGGCAAAAGCGTCGGTATAAGTCTTAAGAGAGAGGGAAAAAAAACAGAAAATGTCGGGCCAATCAGGGCCCGACACGTGGCAGCACCACAAGGAGCAGAAGAAGCGCCCTTGCTCCTTTATTATATATAAAGATATATATATATATATATATATATATATATATATATATATATATATAAGCGGTTTGATGTTTATTGTTTATTGTTTTTGCCTTTTGGGTGGTGTGTTTGGAAGGAGGTGGAGCAAAAATGGAGTGGCAAGCGGTGGAGATGGAGGAGGGAGGTGGGGAGATGGCGCACGGAGGCGGGGAGAGGCGGTGGGGAGATATGGAAAGATTTTAGGGTTTGCGAATAAAAGAAGAGGAAGGAAATTAATGTTAGAATATACTATATATTTTATGTACTTAACATTTATTGTGTACATATTTTATTTAGATGGTCAAAGATTTAGAATATATTCAGTTTCTATTACATAGCCTAAAATCAAGGCATTGTAAATGTAAATGTATTGTATATTACACCATAATATCATTGAGAAAATAGGAAACTCATTTCTTTTAATGGTATCAGAGCATTCTCCTTCTTCAAATTTTTTTTCGTACTCTGCTCATCTATTTTCTTCTCCTTCTCCTTCGTCCCTCACCTCCATCCACGGTGAGAACACCAAATTTCACCTAGCCCTTGCAATCATTAACATCAAGAATTTCATCTCTATTACACTTGAAATGGAAGATGTTCAATATGCCTCTAAGGCGAGAGCTCTTCAAAATCCATTGTCTTGTGTACAATGTGACCGACCACATCATCACTTTTAAGACAGCTGAAAAATCCACACACAAGGCTGCCATTGATGACAAGCTATGGTCAAGATTGGATGTCGTTGTACTCCAATGATCTATGGTACCCTCTCCAATGATCTCATGCATGCCATCATCACTCTGGATGCCGCAGCCCGTCAAGCCTGGGAATGATTAGAAAGCATTTTCACAACAACAAAACTCAACGTGCTTTGTATCTAGAAAATCAATTTCAATCTGTTAAACATGATGATTACCCCAATGCTTCTGCGTATTGCTAGGAACCAAAGATGCTTGCTGATCAATTGGCCAATGTTGGTGTTCCGGTTCCCAATCAACGTCTCGTTCTGCAGTTTATTGAGGGATTAAGTGAAAGCTATGATGGCATTGCCACAATTTGCAACAAACCGAACCCTTACCGGAATTCTATGAGGCTCGATCAAAACTCATCCTCGAAGAAACCCGACGAGGAAAGTGAACTATTGCTGTCGGAGGTGAAGCAGCACTTCTGGCAAACGAATCGAATCCCAGAAATCAGCAAACCTAGTCAAATTCACGGTCCAACAACAACATCAATCGTGGTCGAGGTAATCGTGGCAATAATCGGGGTAGAAATTCTGGTAGGGGTCACGGTAATCGTGGTGGCGGTAACAACCATGGCGGCGGCGGACCGCAGCAGCAAAACCAACAGCCCGCCTCTCAGCCTCCTCGTCCATTGCAGCTTGGATTTCAGCCACCACCATACTAGCCAGCCTCTTCACCATGGACTCCCTGGGGTCAGCCAGCGTGGCCACCTCCGCCATGCTCATACCCCACCTCTTCCTGGAGTAGGCCATCGCAGCAACAACATCAGGGAATTTCGGGTGCTCGCCTTCCACCTCATCAGGCTTATAATTTGCAGGACACCGGCTCCGGGAATATGCCTACTGATATTGCTTCGGCTATGCATACGATGACACTTAACATACCCGATGATAATTGGTGTTTGGATACAGGTGCAACTTCTCACATGACTGTTGGTCCCAGAGAAGGGTGAAACTATAGTCAGAGGGGGGGTGAATGACTATAGTGGAGTTTCAAAAACTTTTCTTATATTTAAAAGCTTTTAGCAAATGGATAAGTCCCTTCTTACTATGTTGTTTTCAAATCGGTGTAGAGCGATCCACAGATATAAGTTATGATGTAGGCTAAATAAATAAATCTTTGCAAAGTAAATTGCAGAAATTAAATTGACACAAGGCTTATAGTGGTTGAGGTGGTGTAATCCCTTAATCCACTCTTCTCCTGTGATGATTGGAGGAATTCACTATGTTTTTCACAGATACAATAGTATGATTGTCCTTGGCTTCCCAAGCTTCACAATCTACAAGACTATCACTCCTTGACCGCAATGCGACTTGATGATTGATCTTCCTTTTGTCATTCCTTAAGATTAAGATCCTTCAACGGCTATCACAGATTCAACTCCTTCTCAGATTGCCTCTCGATTGATTTGCTTGATTTGATGTGAATGTGATTCACACACTTGCTTGATCAATCTCAATTCGAGTATGACTTTGTAGTTACGATACTTGAGTTGATCACTAGATATGTCTTTGTAAGTTCAGAGAGAAGACTTTTCAAATTGTGAGTTTCGCTTGATTTTTCTTTCCGAGATCATACTTTTCTTTTCCTGTCAATGCCTTCTATTTATAGCCTTGAATAACCTTGGTTTTGAAATTCCGTCCGTTGGCTATATTAATGAGGAATAACCCTTGATTTTATTCTTGATTCCCCTTAATTGTATTCTCCTTGATTTGGTGATCGGATTCTTTCTTCAAATGTATAGCGAGAAAATCCGTCCTTGATTGATCCTTTAATGATTTGTGCATTTAATGCATGATCTTACGAATCTTCATCGTATATCAAATCTGATTTGTAAATGTCTCTTCGCCGTTTTAGAGCGGTCGAGTGAGCCTTCTGACTTAGCCGTTAGTTCTTTCTTTTCTGTTTTGTTTTCTCTTTGCCGAAAGTCAGTTTACTCAGCCGATTCACTGTTTCCTTCTTTGTTCTAGATTTTGGAGAGTCTTTGTACTTCACTGATCCTTGATTTGGGTGAGACCAGTGTACACCATATTTGAACATTGAGTTTCATCACTTAAAACATAACTTAGACTTATCCAAGGTCATCACAGACTTCCTTGGTTATAGGTCAGACCATAATGTCTTCATACTTCTCTGCTGGTGCTTGGCTGGCTTCACTATGCTGAATATCTGTCCTTGCTTTGCCGTCCTACCAACTAGTACAATACTTGTCTGACTTAACTTATACAACTTGTCAGACTCTAAGTAAAGACTTATACAGAGAATTCTAACTTATTTCAGGCTTGCTATAACAGCTAGTATGGCCATCATCAAAACATAATAGAATGTTCCTAACAATGGCAGGCTCTCACGGTAACCTTCGCCTTATTTTAATTCGAGTCATTTAAATCGTAATATCATCGTTGATAGTGGTGGGCGATTCTCATTCACGGTTATGGACACTCGACCCTTCCCTCGCCCCACCCAACTTTAATTTTAAATAATGTGCTCCATGCCCCAAAACTTATCAAAAATTTAATTTATGTCGCCGTTTCACCAATGATAATGATGTTTCTGTTGAATTTGACCCTTTTGGCTTTTCTGTGAAGGATCTACCGACGGGGATGCCAATCATGAGATGTGATAGCACTGGGGACCTATATCCCATCACCTCCACTATGTTACTGACGGTTTTCAACTTTTGCAGCTATTTCTCCCACTTTATGGCACGATCGATTGGGTCATCGCGGAGTTTCGATTTTACTCTTTTTGCATAATAATAAATTTATTGATTCCCCTCGTTTAACTAGTTCTCCTGTGTGCCAATCGCGTGTTTTTGGCAAACAAATAAAATTACGTTTTTCTGCATCATCTACAAATACATTAATTCCATTTGATATTATTCATAGTGATTTATGGACTTCTCCTATTTTTAGTTGTGTTGGACATCAGTATTATATTATATTTCTTGATGATTTAACCATTATTTGGGGACATTTCTCATTGCTAAAAAATCTCAAGTATTTCCCAGTTTTCCCAATTTAGTGCCCTCATTAAAACACAATTTTCCCTAAATATAAAAAAATTTCAATGTGACAATGACAAAGAGTTTGATAACGATTCTTTCAAGTCCTTTTGTGCCATCAATTGGCTTACATTTCGTTTCTTGTCCCCACACGTCCCCACAAAATGGTAAAGCCGAACGCAAGCTCCACACAATTAACAACTTAATCCATAGCCTTTTTCATCATGCCTTGGTTCCCCATCCTTCTAGCACCATGCTCTTGAAATGGCCACGTATCTTCTCAACATCCTTCCACAAAAATCACTCAACCACAAATCCCCAACTCAACTTCTTAACCATCGCGATCCCTCATACTTGCATTTATGTGTCTTCGGTTGTCTTTGTTTTTCCTTATCTCCTTCCACGAGCATACACAAACTAGTGCCACGGTCCACTCCATGCGTTTTTTTGGGATATCCCACCAACCATCGAGGGTATAAGTTCTATGATTTAGCGAGTCGTAAAATAATCATTTCGACATGTTATTTTTATGAGTCGTAATTCCCATTCAAAAGCTTTATTCCCTCCACCACCCAATATGATTTCTATGATAATCCTCATCAACTCATTTTAGAACAGCTTTTGGCCCAGCCCATTGAGCCTCAGCCCAATAGGCAGCCCTCCTCTCCACTGTCTTCTCCTTCTTCGGCCCAGGCACCTTCCAGCTCACCATCAGCTCCCTAGCAGATGATATCCTTCCCTTCCATTTAGGTCCAACATAGAAAATCCCCCCATCAGCCCGCCTCCCCCTAAAACCTCCCGCACCATCACAACCCGGGCAATGCATTGCATTTTCAAACCGAAACGCCATTACAACTTGTCTTTTAATGTCACACCGTCCCCACTTCCCTGCAAACCGAAAGCTGCCTTGTCCGACCCGAATTGGAAATATGCAATGACCGACGAATTTAATGCTCTTATTAAAAACGAGACGTGGGACCTAGTGCCTCGTCCGCTTTAATACTAATATAATTTGATCGACGTGGATTCATCGAATTAAAGAAATCGATGATTCTTTTGAGCGGTATAAATTCCGCCTTGTTGGTGATGGAAGGTCTCAGCAGTTGGTGTGAATTGTGACGAGACTTTCGATTCGATGGTCGAAACAAGCAACTATACACCTTGTTCTCGTATTGCTCTATCAAAGTTGTGGCCTATTCATTAGCTTGACATCAAAATCATTTCTCCATGGTCGACTTCATGAAATCGTCTACATGCACCAACTTATGGGTTTCGGAATCCTCAACACCCGGATTATATGCGCCGCCTAAAAAAATCTTTTTATAGGTTAAAGCAAGCATCCCGTGCTGTACCAACGGTTTCTCGACAATGTATCTGCATTGGTTTCTCGCATAGCACGCCGGATTACCCACTCTTCATTTATCGAAGCGGGACGGGCATGGCTTATATTCTTTTATATGTGGTTGATATTATCCTTAATGCCTCTTCGGATGATCTTTGCCGATCTATTATGTCACTCCTTGCCAGGCGAGAACCACACGAGGGGTGGTGGTCTCAAGCCCCCAAATTTGGGGAAAAAATTATTTATTTATTTTCCTTTATAATTTTACACCTTATTTATGGTAAAAGCATAAAGCGTAAAAAACTTAACGGGAGAAGAATCAATTCGCCCTCGCCTCGCTTCCTCCATCCATGGCTCCACATCCTAGTCCAACCCTAATTTTTAACCCATCAATTGCTTGATTTGCTTCCTCTTCCTCCTCCTCGCCGTCATTTGTTGCCTCCGTGGTGCTTCTATTTCACCACCACGGGATCTGATAGTCATTAGCCAATAGCCACGCTCGGTTCAATGCCTTCAAGGCTGCAATTCCTGCTCCCAGCCTCCCACTGCTTGCTTCCATTCATTCAGTCAATCTTCAGGTAATATTTTTTTATTTTCTTTGCGTTTTTAATTTTTTTATTTCTATTTATCCTTGACTACTCCGGTTCGGTCCGGTGCTTTCAATTTCATAATTTCATTCTTTACTTAAGTGTTGCATACTTGCTTTTAAGATTTTCTTTGTTTGTTTTTTCTTGTGTTGGAAACATTTTGCTGACATTAATTCATTTAATTGCCCTGCTAGCTAGGATTGTACTACAAGAGAGTGACTTCTTAAGGTGAGAATTGAGATGCAAAGAGGTCTAATAATTAACATACATCATATTAATTTTACAGGTGTTAAATTAATCTAAAATGACGAGTGAGAAACCGCAATCAAAGAAAACAAAATTTATTGATACATGGTTTTCAAAGGCTAATGTTCAAAGTTCAAGTTCAAATGTTGTTTCTGAACCTTCGGTATCTTCTCTTCCGGCTGTTAATGTCCAATCAGTGCCATTGGTGCCTTCATTAAACCGACCAGATTATCTCAATACTTTTGAAAGGGATCCCGGAAAGAGATGTGCTATATGGAAATATCCGGTGAATGAACAAGACCATGTTAGAAGAACCTATGCTTCTCTTTGTTAGGTGTGATGCCCGAAAGACAATTTTGTAATTGTTTTATTTAATAAATGAAATGATATTATTATTCATATTTATTATTCTCATAATCACCGATGTGACAATAGTATTTACACTACAGAAAACCCTAAGTATATCGTTTATGTAATCACTTAACTCAGTGTATGGTATATACACGGGAGGATTGAGTTAGTGAAGATGTACTTAAAATACAATTAGCCCGTAGTGAAGTTAATCGAGAGTATCGGGTCTCTCCTTTAACGTGCTATTAATGCGCCCAGAACACAATATGTGTGATTGTCTTATCCGGACTTTCGGTTAAGAGAACCTAATGGGGCATTTATATGTGATAGATATATCATATAGGGCTGGACCGATTTGATTAGAGTTCACGATATAATTCCGTAATCGAGAATTCTTATCGAGTCAATGGATGATCATATTTATGGATATATCTTAATCCTGAGGTGATCACAGTCAACTGCTTGAATCAGTATAAAGTTTGACTTGACGGTTAAGGATTACACCGAGTCTGTGATCCGAATTACCCCCATCTTGGCATTGTCTTTGGATTGAGTGAGTAGTACGTGTTATCACGATACGGAATCCATTCCTTCCATTTATGGAAGCAGATAAACGATTCTTATTTGTTAATCCTAGAAATCGATCGATCCATGAAGTTCATATTACATCGATTAGCTACCGGTGAGTTGTATGAATTAATTGATCACTAGGGGTTAATGGTAAATAAGGATAAGAGGTTCTAGAAAAGGTTAACGGTAACTTCCCGATTTAGAATGAGCGATCTATGGAGGATTAATCCATATGTAATGATTATATCAATGGACGCTTATTATTATTCTCGTGAGGAGATAAATATAATCTTATAATCGGAGGAGTGCGATCACATGATTATGGTGGCATATTCGTGATTGATTTATCGAATATAATTATTACGTTTCGTAAAATAATTATTTATTTGATTTATCGGGAGACGTGATTATTAGTCCATGGTCCCCGGCGTGCCTCCTAATATAGCATAGCTATTCTTGGACGTCGAATCCTAATAATATTAATTTAGTTCTTGTTGGACTTTATTAAAACGATATGTGAATTAATTGTTTAGTGGACTATTAAATTAGTTGGGCTAAATAATTAAATATTTGGAAAATACATTTTCCATAATCTTGGCCCAATTGTTGTGTAATGGCAAAATTAATATTGACTAGGTCAACATATAATTTTCGCCCCATGCTTATTTTATGGAACAAGAAATTGTTTTCTTGTGTATTAATGAGACATGTGCATAAAATATTTATTGGATAAATATTTATGGTAAATAATAAAGATAAATATTATTCTAGATTTGTTCTAGAATATTATGGGATTATCTTTTATTTAATGGGATTATTATAATTGATTTTGTATTAATTATTAAATCCCTGGAGGCTAAGTTTTACTCTCCTATATAAAGAGAGTTCTTCCAAGCCTTAAAACACAACAATGAAATTCGACTTCTCCTCTTAGAGAGAAGAAGGAATAAAATTCGGCCAAGGGGAATATGGGGAAAATCTTGGAGATTTTTCCGGGTAGCATATCGGAAGGATTCGAGACGAGGATTTCCTTCCACCGGGAGTTGCTTGGATCACACGTACGGAAGATCGTGGTGCTCTTCACACCTTCGTTCGTTCTTTCTATTGCGGTTCTCCAACTTGGATTTTGAGATCCAAGAGGTATGTTCTACAACCCCCTTGTAGATGTAGATCTAGTTATTTTATTACGTGTATTTTATAGATCTAGATCCTTAAATCGCTTCCGTTGCGGATGGTATTACTAACACTCTTTGTACATGTCAACCTAAGATATCATATCCTTTGAGCCAACATGGTGATCAACAACGTATATTTAAGGCTTCTTGGTTCAAAGATTATCCATGGCTTGAGTATTCGGATTGATCTTGATAGTGCATATTGCTTCCCTTGTTTCTTATTTGATACGCAAGATTCTCTCATACCTTTATTCGCTAGAGTTGGGTTTAAAAGTTGGAAGAGAGTTAGTTGTCTTCGTGATAATGCATTTGTAAGACATGTTGGATGCATCCAAGTCCCCCACAATGACGCAATGCAAAAGTGGGATAGTTTGATGAACCCAACCAAACAAATTGAAGCAGATTTTCTTTCAAAATCAACTAAAGATGTGGAAGACAACCGGTTGAGACTTAAAGCTACAATTGAAAGTGTTAGCTTACTAGCTAATCAAGGGCGCCTTCAGAGGCCATGATGAATATGAAGATTCATTGAATGCTGGTTACTTCAGAGAAGTTATAAATTCTTTTGAAAGAATAAGTGAAGAAGTTGATAGAGTTGTGAAGGATGCTCCTGGAAATGCTAAGTATATCGGTCCAAAATCCAAAAGGAAATTCTAAGTATTCTTGCTAACAAAGTAAGGAACAAGATACGTGAAGAAGTTGCGGATTCTAAGTATTGTATTCTTGTTGATGAAGCGGTTGACATATCTAGTAAGGAACAAATGGCCATTATTTTAAGATTTGTCGATGGTCAAGGTTTCCTCCGAGAAAGATTTTTTAAGATTGTGAGTGTTCCTAACACTAGCTCACAAAATCTTAAAAATGAGATATCTAAAGTGCTTACTATGCTAGGCCACAAGTTGGAACGTGAATTGAGTATTGACTTGATTTTGCAATCTCTACCTGATTCATACTCGCGGTTCGTGATGAATTATCATATGAACAAGATAGATTGCTCCCTCGTGGAGTTATTGAACATGTTGAAAGCTCGCCGAGGCACCGTGGGGAAGGAAATCAAGTGTTCTTTGGTCACTTCAAGCAAGGGCAAGGATAAAGCCCAAAAAAAAGTCCAAGAAGCGAAGGTCGCACCTAAGCCAACGCCTAAGATAGCTAAAGACAAATCCAAGGATGCTTGCTTCCATTGCGGTGAGACCGGACATTGGAGGAGAAACTGCAAAGGCTTCTTGAGTACCAAGAAGAAGCATTCTGATGCTTCGACTTCATGTATGTTTATGATTGAGATCAATATTGCTCTTTTAAGTCTAACCACTAGGTATTCGATACTGGTTGTGGTTCTCATATTTGTACGAATATGCAGGCACTAAGAAGAACTAGAGAACTATGGATTAAAGCAGGCTTCTCGGAGTTAGAATCTTCGCTTTGATGAGATAATCAAACAGTTTGATTTCATCAAGAAAGAAGATGAGCCCTATGTTTACAAGAAGGTTAGTGGGAGTGCCATTGTGTTCTTAGTGCTTTATGTAGACGACATATTGCTCATAGGGAATGATGTGCCTATGTTACAATAAGTCAAAGCTTGGTTATCCAAGAACTTCTCAATGAAGGACTTAGGTGTTGGGGAGATTTTGCATCATTAAAACAAAAGAAAATTTATAAAACCTATACTACCATGCAAAACTACCTCCTAACCGGCCGAATACCGGGTAGTTGCTAGTAAAGTTGGATAAGTACGGGTATCGATCCTCAGGGAAAAGGGATGTTGAATCTAATCCTAGTAATCCTCCCAATTGCTACTCAACAAAAACAAATAAACGAAAAGCAAAAGCATAAAAACAGAAAAACATAAAAGAACAATCAAGATAAATCTAACCTAAGAAACATGGGAACAACCAAAGTACAAACCTAAGTGATTTCAATTCTAGTTAATCTCATGATTCTAATTCAGTTTGTGGTTTCACCCTTTCACGAGACACAAATCCCTAATCTCTTAGTGAACTTATCTCTCAAGCTATGAAAGCCTACTTTCGTAGTGAATTCAATTATCTATCTCTCATCTTTCGAGTGTTGAGAGTGATTTACCAAACAAAACTCGGGTGTAGATTCAATTAACTCTCGTTTTTAAAGAACCTAACAACCTAGGAATCTAACTCATTAACTTGTCATCATTAATGGCTAAAAACCCTATCTTTCTATGGTGATCTAACGTTTATGCAACTTCCGTATTATAAACATCAATCGTGAACTAATCTTTCGAGTCTAATTCACATGGCATACAAATCGCATAGAAAAATACAAACTAAATCAAACGTCATGAAGAAAAACTGGAATTAAATTAATCATAAGAGAACTCACATAGTTTCATACAAGGATTGATCCAAGAACGGAAAAAAAAAGCATCTAAACTACTCCTAATCTAACCTCGGTTCACCCGAGCACAAGGCTCGGGTGACCGGCCTTCAAACTCTCAAGATGCGGCTGCTGGCCTCTCTTTTGATGTGAAGAAAAATATGGATGCCCTTAGGGTTGGGGCGACGGTCGTTTAAATAGAAGATTAAGTCGGTTTAGGCAAAGCGGCGGCGGACCTTCGTTTGAATACATGGACGCCCGTCCATTTGCCTTGAGACGGAGAGTCAACGCTCGTTCGACTTGCGTCTGGAGACTCGAATGTAAAATCTCTTCAGGGCGCTCGTCCACTTCACCAAACGCCCGTCCACTATTGAACGCTAAATGCGCTTGGATGGACGCTCGTCCATATTGACTTGAAATCGAATTTCTTGATTTTTCCATCTTTATCTTGATTTATTTCTTTCCTTATCTCTTTTATTCTTCCATATCTTTAATTGATCCTCTTCCATCTCGAATTTAGCCTTTTAGGATCATCTTTTCCATCATTAATTGGGTATCTACAAATATCAAAAACATAACAAAACGTAATAATTTCCAAAACAACATAAAATCACCAAATAAGCATATAAATCGATCCGTTTTCATATTTAACTATTAAAAACCTCATTTACTCAATATTTACATATATAGCTCAAAATCTATGAAAATCATACGAATGTAGGGGAAATTGATATAGAAAATATATATAAAAATCACTATAATTTAGCCCTTAACAACACCCCCACACTTATCTTTTTGCTCGTCCTCGAGCAAAACAAAACAAAACCAACTCGAGATAAATAAACATCTATACAAATATAAAGCATATTCAATAACTTAGAAGTTCACCCGTGTAGTGTGTGCATAGCCATAATAAACTTCCACTAAGTGTCACGGATTTTATTAATACGAAATAAACAAGTAATAAAACCGGTTAACCTCAAGTGCAAGGATCGTAGTATAGAGGCTATGCCGGGTCGATCTTACGGGGAACTGACGAATGTGAATCCTAGTTTTTGCTTTAAACTAACTATGTCACGAATCTAACCTAAACGAACAACTAACCTAAACAAATATGCAGAAAAAGTAACTAGACAGAGGATTGCTCCAATGCTAGGCAAGATTGAAAGCGATAAAAACTAAACTAAACTAAAGTACAGAAAAGTAAACTAAAGCTAAACAATTCAAGTTTTAAGGATTAAATCAAATTATAACGAACGAACAAGCAATTGATCCACCTATCCTATCAACATTCAATTCTAACTCGGATTAATTCGTGATCTCTACTCAAGTCGTGATTCACCTAATCAAAGGCATAAACTCCTACTCTCGTAGACGAGTTCGTTTTCTAATCTTTTATCTTTCGATGTTAAAGATTACGTCTTTCTAATCTAGGCGTGAAATCTTTCAATTTCTAATCTAGAAAATCAATCTAACAACTTTCGTTGTGATTAGATTAAAGGTCTAAACTTTTATCATGGTGTTCTAAGGTTAACATGACTTTCATCAAGCAAACAATAAACAAAAGCACGGGTCTTTCGATATAGCATGCAATCAACATATAAAAACATGATAAAAGTAACAACTTTAATAGATACTCACGAAATAATCACGAATCAAAACTGAATTGTTGAAGGAAGGCTTCACAACGCTCGTTCAAGGAGGATTTAGCCTCCTAGCATCCTTATGCAAACTCGAATTGATGGAATAAAGAACATAAATCTAACTATCTAATCTAGATGTTTCATTGCATAAAAACTGGAAAATAAAGGAGTAAAAACGCAGCCAAGCTGCTCCCTAGGGTTTAGGGATCGAATTGTATGATTAGGGTTTGTGAAACCGCGCCTATTTATAGATTTTTAGGTCGGTTCCGCTGAGTCGGTGCCGTGGACGCCCGTCCACTATCTTGGACGCTCGTCCAGCCTCTATGAACGGAGAATGAACGCTCGTTCAAGATGCACGCGTCTGAACTCTCGAATGTAAATTACGATTCTGGACGCCATTCACTTTTATGGACGCCCGTCCACTACTCAGCTCCAGTATTTTGCTCATAACTTCACTTCTAGGGCTCCAAATGAGGTGATTCAACATGCGTTGGAAAGCTATTTCAATCCTCTACAACTTTCATCAAGACAACTTTCCTGAAAGTGCCTACAAGTGTGGACAAAATCCCCATGAAGTGCCTGGTTCGGTTTCTTCAATGATTCTTCACTTAAACATCTTCCATCTCTTCCATCTTCATGTGATCATCGTTTAAGCTCCTTACTCATCATGAAAACGTATCTACCAACATGATAGAAACATGAAAAATGTAACATCATACGAATAAACATAAAACCAGCAATTAAACACATAATTTAATCACTTTTGCAATTAGACCCTTAAAAACATCACTCGCTTAATATTTCAATATAAAGGCCAATTCCTATGCAAATAATATAAATACGGGGAAAATCATCGTAAAATATATCGTTATAAAACGTACAAAATCACCCTTAACAACTCCCCCACACTTAAACTTTTGCTCGTCCCGAGCAAAACAAAACAAGATAAAGGCTCGGAAAGAGTATAGACACTTCAACAAATATACCACATAGTCAATAAATTAGAAGTTCACCACCGTGTGTGTGCATAGCCATAGAAAACTTCCACTAAATCCAAACTTGAGGAACTCAAAGTAAAACTAGCTAATACCCCCTCGTGGACTAGTAATAAATGACACTCATAAGATGCACCCTACAAACGTGACATATCCCGAAAAGAATGATCGAATGAATCTAGGGCCTTTCTGAAATACTCAGGGGACAATCCCTACAACATATCCATCGGTTTATACTGGGGATAAGATTAACGAAAACTAAGCCTTATATTCAATTTCGTAACAATATCTTAGTTGATTTAGCCATTTCACTTTAAACACACATTAGAACAAGCTATTGCCCTCATAGCAGAATAGGACATTTCGAGATAACACCCTACCTACTCCAATCATAAGGCAGCTTTTTCTAACTGTCGTGAGCTTTTGGTCATCATAGTGGAATAGGACATACGTGGTATACCCTACCTCACTCAAATCATCGACCAGCTTCCGACACACACTATTGATTTCATTATTAACTCAACTTTTTCAAATGACATTAGTTACGTATTACTTATCACATTCAAACTTCTAGATATTCACAGTACATCGTACTTGGAACTAAACACAAACTATCATAAGTCTCACGATATATACGTAGCACTAAGTACATGACTTATAAGATAATCAAAAACTACTAATCCAAAACGGGGTATAACTTTATAAATATAGCTCATCATTCACTATGGCTTGTGAAATATAATTCGGGTGAATCAACTAACTTACCAAACATATGGCATAGAGCATCGATGAATATAACAAACCGACCAAAACATGCATTGCTCACTCGAGACAAAACAAAAAAATTTGAAAATTTAGCTCATTTTAGCATAGAAAATAATATCATGTATTAAGCAAATGGTAGATACATAGTCGACCATTCCCCTCCCCCACACTTAAATTACAACATGTCCTCATGTTGTGCAGAATTAAAAATAAAAAGAACACTTAGCTGATTGCAGGTCAAATGCGGCAATTCTGGAAGTGGTCTAGATCCAGATCCAAAAATGCTCAAGAAGTCGTAGATCGTGGACCATCCACCGAAAAAGCGGCTTCATCTAAAAAAGCGCACAATTGCTAATGCTAATGCAAATACCCTACACACATGAAAAACAAAGAAATACCTAAAGGGGATACAAGGGATTATATCATATCGTGGAGAAGAGATAAATAAAGAGAATTCGAGATTGCAAAACATCCACAGCAGTCTCTCAATAAAAATAGCAGATTTCAGTCATAATACCAATTCAACCCTTTATTAAAACAGAAACAAATTCAAATACCAAACCTAGAAAAAAGAAAATCCGAGCCTACGAGAAACCGTGATGAGCTCGAAAAACTAAGAAATAAATAAACAAAACAAAAGAAAAGAGTGGGTTGCCTCCCACCAAGCGCTTTGTTTAACGTCGAGAGCCGGCGCAATGAAAGCTCACCTGGATCAAGGCCATTTAACTTTTTCGCAAACCACTACCTCGTGTAAGCTCGAATCGATAGTGTGGCGCAGAAACAAGAAAACACATGGGGTTAAATCTTTGAAAGCTCTCCATACCTTTTAAGTTTCCCATGGTTGCATTCTTTCTTCTCCGGTTCCTCGATGACGTTTAAGTTGTCGCTCCCTTTCAAACTCTTCCATATCAAAGACTACCGCTAGAACATCTTGATTTAACACGGCCGTCATCCTCGAGAAAACAAATCGGGTGAAAACTCGTCAAAGTGGTTGACTTGGAAGTCCCACACCCGAGGATTTCGAGGAATTTAACAATCAAAGGCTTTTCTTTATGTTCACCTATATAGTGCTTGCACCTCGACCATTAACTCGGAACGGTTGATCACCATAACCTCGTAATTCTAGCACACCTCCGGGGAATGATTTGGAGAATCTCGAAAGGACCGGACCAACGTGTCCTCAACTTGCCAGAAACAAATGCAACCTGGAATTGTAGAGTAACACTTGCTCACCGACCTTGAATTCTCTCTTCTTTATCTTGGCATCGTGGAGAGTTTCATCTTCTCCTTACTAATCTGGCGCTTTCGTAAGCTTGGAGTCCGAATTCATCCGGCTCATGCAAGCTCGCTGCAGCGGTGTTTGCCACAGATTGGGAATCGAAGTTAAGAAACTTCGTAGCGATCAAGACGCCCGCGTGCTCTAACTCGATTGGCGGATGGCATGGCTTACCGTGAGACCATTTGATATGGCGATGTACCCATAGGGGTCTTATAGGCGACCCTATATGCCCAAAGTACATCGTCCAACTTGAACTCAGTCTTTTCTATGACTATTCACCGTCTTCTCCGGGATTTTCTTAAGACTCGGTTGCTTCGCTCAACTCGACCACTAGTCATCGGATGATATGGTGTGCCGATTTTATGGTGAACACCATACTTCTCGAGGACTTTCTCAAGGGTCGGTTACAAAAGTGTGTCCTTCATCACTTATCAAGGCACGTGGACATCCAAACCTCACAAAGATATTCTTAAGGAATTTCATGACCGTTTTATGATCATTGTGAGGAGTGGCTATTGCCTCCACCCATTTGAAACATAGTCAACGCAGACTCGGATGTATTTGTTGCCACAAGATGATGGGAATGGTCCCATAAAATCGATGCCCCAAACATCAAAGACTTCGCATTCAAGGATGGGTTTCAACGGCATGTCAAATCGCTTGTCGAGTACCGGTTCTTTGGCATCTATCACAAGACTTACTGAAAACTTCGTATCCTTGAAGATAGTGGGCCAATAGAAACCGGTGGGAAGATCTTCGCAACCGTTTTCCAAGGACCAAAGTGACCACCTGTGGGTCCACTATGGCATTGCTCGATTATATCGTGTTGCTCGGGATTCAGGAACACACCTCCTCAAAGAAACCATCTTTGCAAATCTTGAAAGGTAAGGTTCATCCCAAACAAAATATTTCATATCGAGAAGAACTTCTTCTTCTCTTGATAAGACATTTCAGGATCAAGGTATTTGGCATGAAGGTAGTTCACAATGGAGGAGTACCAAGGAACATCGGAGAGAACGGCCATCGATCAACATGATGTTTTCTAGAGGAAAGTAAAGATCTATATCATCCGGTTCATTCTTTTCCTCATTTAACATCCTAGACACATGATCCGCTACTACATTCTCACCGCCTTCTTTGTCTTTGATTTGAACGTCAAACTCTTGTAGGGTCGGTATCCAACGCATGATGGCGCGGTTTAGCATCCTTTTTAGTCATCGAGACCATAAGCGGCGTGATCACCCCACACGATCACTTGAGCACCTAACAAGTAACTACGGAACTTGTCCATAGCAAACACTACGGCCAATAATTCCTTTTCGGTAGTCGTATAGTTAACTTGCGAAGGATTCAACGTGTGGTGGCGTAATAGATAGGTCGAACTTTCCTTCGATTCATTTGTCTAAGATCGCACCAACAAGATAGTTGGATGCATCGCACATAAGCTCAAAGGCAAGTTCGATCAGGTGAAATAAGAATTGGAGCGAGAGATCGACGATTTTTGAGCTCCTCAAACGCGTGCTTGCAACTATCATCAAAATCAAAAGTAACGTCTTCTTTTAGTAAGGTAGGCAGGGGCTTGGCGATCTTTGAAAAGTCCTGGATGAACCTCCTATAGAAGCCGACATGTCCGAGAAAACCTCGGACTTCTCGAACATTCTTAGGATAACTCATCTTCTCAATAGCTTCAACCTTGGCCCTATCTACTTTATACCTTTGGCGGACACTTTGTGGCCAAGAACTATTCCTTCATCTACCATAAAATGGCATTTCTCCCAATTTAGCACCAAGTTCTTTTCCACACACCTAGACAACACTGATCAAGATTATCGAGGCAATCATCGAAGGATTGACCAAAGACCGAAAAATCATCCATAAAAATCTCCATGCACTTTTCAACTAGCCCGTCAAAGATTGCCATCATACACCTTTGAAAGGTGGTGGGGCATTCTGAGAGACCAAATGGCATCCGCTTTCAGAGCGAATGTACCATGGGGCGGTGAAAGTGGTCTTCTCTTGGTCAACAGGATCGATGGGTATCACGGAAGTATCCTCGAATATCCATCCAGGAAGCGATAGAATCGTGCCCCGCCAGACGCTCAAGCATCCGGTCAATGAATGGAAGGGAAAATGATCTTTGGTGTGACCTCATTGAGCTTTCGATAATCGATACATACTCTGTATCCGATGAACGAGCCTCAATGCTATCTCTCTTCCCTTCTCATTCTTCTCAATAGTAATTCCCCCTTTTTGGGGACTACGAGTCGGGAAACCCATTCACCTTTGTCAAACAATGGCGTAAATGATACCCATATCTAGAAGTTTAATGATCTCCTTCTTGACTACCTCTTGCATGTGAGGGTTGAGCCTTCTCTCGAGGTGTCTAACCTCGTTTGCACCCTCCTCGTCTTGATCTTGTGCATACTGGATGTCGGGAGATATCCTCGGATATCTCCCACCCGCCATCCAAAGGCTTTTTCATTTTGCGCAAGACGTTTATGCAGTTTAAGCTCTTCTATACGAGATAGCTTGGCGAGAGATGATCAAAGGAATCTTGTCACCTTCTCTTAAAAACACATACTTAAGATGTTTAGGTAACGGCTTGATCAAGTCTACGGGAGGATCCTCTAGACTTGATTTAAGATCGCCACTCTTCAACTCAACATCGCTGAGCTTACTTAGTGGTCCTATCGCCAAGGCTTCTTCTCTTAGCTCATCCTCAAAATCGGTTTGCTAAGCTGGTCTAGATTAACCATACCATGACTATTTAGATTATCGATCAATCGCTCATATTCCGCTTCCACACCTTGACTTGCTCGTCCATACGAGTCATTGAAGTCATTAAATGACTCCTCAATAGAAAAGCCGGTTGGAGAAACAGAGGGTACTTGAATGGATTTAGAGACACTATAGCTCACCTCTTGGTCACCAACTCGAATAGTTACTTGCCCACCATCACAATCGATGAGGGCCCTAGCTGTGGATAGGAAAGGTCTCCCAAGAATCGGGGACTTTCTCATCTTTTCCCATATCTAAGACGTACCAATCAACGGGGAAAGGTAAATCTATCGATCTGGACTAAAATGTCTTTCAGAATCCCTGAAGCTTTCTTAGAAGATCTATCGGTGAACTGAAGGTTCATGGAAGTGGGTTCTAGAAGACTTTGTAAACCCAGCTGCTCACACACAGACAATGGCATCAGGCTGATGGATGCACCCAAGTCACATAAAGAATTTGGAAAGACTAAGCCTCCCATCTGCAATGTGAGCACGAATTTGCCTGGGTCGCTTCTCTTGGTTGGTAAGTCTGGATAATTGATCATTGAACAATCCTCACCAATTGCCTGATCCATTTCTGCTAACTTCTTCTTCGAAGAAACAACATCCTTGATGAATTTAGTATACTTAGGCATTTCAACCAACACTTCTGAGAGTGGAAGATTAACCTGAGTATTTTTCAGCAGATTAAGCACCTTTCCGTACTTCTTATCTTCATGCAATGGGATGTTGCTCTTTCTCGGTGGAAATGGAAGCTTTTTCAAATCATCCTCGGAAAATACTTTCTTCGAGGACGAACTAATCGCTTTGTCTTCCACATCTTTCCACCTCACCGTCTTATCATTCTTTTTTATTAGTCGAGGATCACCACCGACGATCATTTGATTCATCACTCCTCAGGGGATCAGCCACCTGAGGATTCTTAATTGATTCTTCATTCCTCAAGGGATCAGCCACTCGAGGAATCTCAATTCTTTCACCTATCAGGGGATCAGCCACCTGATGTCTTTCAACTTCTACACCTCTCAGGGGATCAGCCACCTGAGTACCTGCTTGTAGCCAAGGGGATGATGGGTGCTCGACTTCCCCTCCTGCCTTATCACTGGCAGGAGGGGCTAGTGGTTTCCTGGTTGGGGACCACTCGATTGAGTACCACTTCTTAAGTTCATTGCAGCGGCCTCCTCCACCGTATGGAAGTGAAGGAACCAAGTCAGTGCATTGGCCAAGATTCAATTCAGTATGAGCTACATGACCACCTTTGGGATTTCTCTCCGTGGAGTTTGGCATCTGCCCTGATGGTCTAGAAGCTTGCTGGTCAGCCATTTGCTTCTCAAGGTGCTTGATCGAATTCATCAACAAGCTGGATATTATTATTTTGCTCCCTCCGGAAGTTATTGTTCGCTCCTTCACTCCTTCCTCGATAGGAGTCCAATCTAGCTTCCGGATCATCAACGTGAGATGGACCTTGAGAGTTACGAATGTTTTGAGAGAAAGGTTGGTTTGGACCGACTTTGAAATGCGAGGATTTGGATTGTTAGGCCAACTTTGATTTAACCTTGATTTGGATTGGAAGAATTCAAGTTCGGGTTCGATTAAAACTAGGGTTTCGATTGAAATTCGAGTTTTGATTGAAATTTTGATTGAAATTGAATTTAGATTTTGATTTGGGTGGAAACCCTGGTTTCGAAAGTTGCCTTGGCGGTGAATTGATTACCAAACCTTTGATTTGGCTGGCCATTGAAGGCATTGATTTGACGATTCGTCCAATCATAGACGTAAACGAGCAAGATGCCCCATATCGTCACATACCGGCATGCGACTTGGTTGTATCGCATCCATGATTACGACAAGATTGACTTGATAAGAATTGGGGGCATGAATTGACACCGCCAACCATGTGGCGACCGAGAACAAATTCGCGATCTGTAACTTGAGAGTTCGTCAAAAATGAAGGAGTCCGATAACTCGGATTTGGAGACGTGGTAAGCGTAGCCACCGCCTTTCATGAGATGGAAATCTCGTTTCGCATTTTCACCTCCTCGATCCTAGGAGGAGGTGTTGGTGCTGAACGACTTGAAAGGAGGGGCATAATTATATTTGGCAATGTCTTGAACAATGCCCACCCCTCTTGAGGCGTTCTCCTCAGAAAGCCCCACTGATGAACTATTGACCATGCCCTTGGTGAGCTCTGTCAATCCTTTGAAAAGGTATTGACTTGCCTCTGCAAGTCTAACCCATGGTGGGGCATTTACGAAGAAGAGCCTTAAATCTCTTCCATGCCTCAAAGAAAGATTCATTTCCGCTTGATAGAAATTAAAATTTCCCTCAAACATGGTCAGTTTGTCTTGGCGGTGGAAAGTATTGGCTTAAAAATTCTTTCTCCAATGCAGCCAGGTGGTAATGGATTCGGAGGAGAGAGCTATACCACTCTTTAGCTTCTCCTTCAATGAGAAACGAAGCTTGATGTAAGTTTAATCACATCCTCACTCACACCTTGAATGCGTGTCGCGTACCACATATCTCCAGGAATGTGTATGCGTGTGTGTGAGATTTTGATGAGGGAACCCGTGAAACATTGATGCATCTTTGCATCATCCGAATGAGACCGGGTTTGAGTTCAAAAGTTTGTGCGGTAATGGGTGGTAAGACGATATTTGGGTTGGTGATTCATCGCACAGGCATGGCGAGTCGCCAATGTCCGTCTATCTTGGCCGCCATTATTACAATTTCTTCGATTTCCCTTTGAAAAGATAGCTCAAACTCTTGATCTTGGCTTTTCCTTCGTCAAAACGAAGTCTTCGCCTATTGGGTCGGACTATGGTACGCTCGATGTCAGGGGAGCAAATTAGTGGTCCCTTATGACTACGAGTTTGCATAAACCGAACACCAACTCAAGGTGTTGAGCAAGAAAGGATAGAAAATGACGAAAGGACAGATCAGACAGAGGGAAAGGATAACTAAACCTAGAGGAATCAAAAACTACGAAACTTAACTACGAAAAATTTAAAAATAGAAAAACAGGAAACACTAAAAACGTGTTGAAATCTTCTGAGCCCAAAATGGAAGGGAAAACAGTGGATTTTGACCTCGAAAACGGTGTCGGAACGAGCTTTCCGAATTGGGGTCCTGCGCGCCAATCAGACACTCGAGCCGAAAGTTATGGCCAAAATACTATCAAGTGCTAAAACAGACCCTTTTATCCTAAAATTTGATCGTGAAAGGTGTGGAGTCAGATGATTCAACCTTAGAAACCTACCTACGACACTTACCTACGAAAAAAACAGAAAACCTAATTGAAATAAAAATAAAAATCGATGGCGAGACAGATGACGGGCGCCCAATTAAGCTGGACGGGCGTCTTCCGAGAAGAAGCTGGACGGGCGTTCGAGACTCAAGCGGACGCTCGTCAGAGAAGCAGATAGATAACTGAATAGAGCAGACTTGATTGGACGAGCGTTCAGTGATACTGGACGTCCGTCCGGATCAATCTGAGACAGAAAGAACGCAAAACAGAGTATCAAAACCGATCTAAAAAAAACTAGTTATCTAACTTAATTTCAAAAGGGAAAGATTTACTACAGGATCAGATTCCTAACAACTAATCTAACTACTAACTAACTAATTATGAACACAAACAAATAAAATAAAGTCAACTAATTAAAAAAAAAAAAAAAAAAAAGGCAACCGTCTGGTTCCCGCAACATGGCGCCAAAAACTTGTCACGGATTTTATTAATACGAAATAAACAAGTAATAAAACCGGTTAACCTCAAGTGCAAGGATCGTAGTATAGAGGCTATGCCGGGTCGATCTTACGGGAATCGGCGAATGTGAATCCTAGTTTTGCTTTAAACTAACTATGTCACGAATCTAACCTAAACGAATAACTAACCTAAACAAATATGCGAAAAAAAACTAGACAGAGGATTGCTCCAATGCTAGGCAAGATTGAAAGCGATAAAAACTAAACTAAACTAAAGTACGTAAAAGTAAACTAAAGCTAAACAATTCAAGTTTTAAGGATTAAATCAAATTATAACGAGCGAACAAGCAATTGATCCACCTATCCTATCAACATTCAATTCTAACTCGGATTAATTCGTGATCTCTACTCAAGTCGTGATTCACCTAATCAAAGGCATAAACTCCTACTACTCGTAGGCGAGTTCGCTTTCTAATCTTTTATCTTTCGATGTTAAAGATTACGTCTTTCTAATCTAGGCGTGAAATCTTTCAATTTCTAATCTAGAAAATCAATCTAACAACTTTCGTTGTGATTAGATTAAAGGTCTAAACTTTTATCATGGTGTTCTAAGGTTAACATGACTTTCATCAAGCAAACAATAAACAAAAGCACGGGTCTTTCGATATAGCATGCAATCAACATATAAAAACATGATAAAAGTAACAACTTTAATAGATACTCACGAAATAATCACGAATCAAAACTGAATTGTTGAAGGAAGGCTTCACAACGCTCGTTCAAGGAGGATTTAGCCTCCTAGCATCCTTATGCAAACTCGAATTGATGGAATAAAGAACATAAATCTAACTATCTAATCTAGATGTTTCATTGCATAAAAACTGGAAAATAAAGGAGTAAAACGCAAGCCAAGTCGCTCCCAAGGTTTAGGGATCGAATTGTATGATTAGGGTTTGTGAAACCGCGCTATTTATAGATTTTAGGTCGGTTCCATTTGAGTCGGTGCCGTGGACGCCCGTCCACTATCTTGGACGCTTCGTCCAGCCTCTATGAACGGAGAATGAACGCTCGTTCGAAGACGCGTCTGAACTCTCTCGAATGTAAATTACGATTACGGACGCCGATTCACTTTTATGGACGCCCGCCCACTACTCAGCTCAGTATTTTGCTCATAACTTCACTTCTAGGGCTCCAAATGAGGTGATTCAACATGCGTTGGAAAGCTATTTCAATCCTCTACAACTTTCATCAAGACAACTTTCCCTGAAAGTGCCTACAAGTGTGGACAAAATCCCCATGAAGTGCCTGGTTCCGGTTTCTTCAATGATTCTTCACTTAAACATCTTCCATCTCTTCCATCTTCATGTGATCATCGTTTAAGCTCCTTACTCATCATGAAAACGTATCTACCAACATGATAGAAACATGAAAAATGTAACATCATACGAATAAACATAAAACCAGCAATTAAACACATAATTTAATCACTTTTGCAATTAGACCCTTAAAAACATCACTCGCTTAATATTTCAATATAAAGGCCAATTCCTATGCAAATAATATAAATACGGGGAAAATCATCGTAAAATATATCGTTATAAAACGTACAAAATCACCCTTAACACTAAGTTCCACAATTTGAAAGTTATTCAAACCAAAACTAGCCCGGTTTCCCATCTAAGTTAGAAACATTCAAAAATTATAACAGGCACTTTACAAAACATACATATCCCAAAAAGAAATAGTAGAGAATATCTAAAACATTTCTGACAGACTCAGAGGATAATCCCTACAACATATCTTTCAGTTTATACTGGGGATAAGGTCGACGATAACTAAGTCCTTACTTATTCATAATAATATATTTCAATATTTTCACTTTTTCACACTTTTCTAACACACATCAGAATAAGCTTTTGCCCTCATAGCAGAATAGGACATTTCAAGATAATCCCCTACCTTACATCCAATCATAAGGCAGCTATAAACTGACTGTCGTGAGCTTTTAGTCATCATAGTGGAATAGGACATACGTGGTACACCCTACCTCACCCAAATCATAAACCGACTTCCGACACACACAATTACAATTATGTCTACTTAGAGATTTCAATGGTGGCGAGTGGAAAAGATTATTTTCTAGTAGAGCATGCACCATCGAGCATAACACCTCAAGTAAACAATTTATTACTATTGCAAAGACTTAATCATGTTTCACTTATCACATTCAAACTTACAGATATTCACAGTATGTCATACTTTAATCCTAGAATACAAACTACTAAACTTTTCAAGAATTGTACATAAGCAAAGAAACATGCTATAATCATCAAAAATCTCCAACTAAAATGGGGTAGGCTTTCAACATTTAGCTCATCATTTACTATGGCATGTGAAAAAGAGTGTCGGGTGAAACAACTAAAATTACTAAATATACAGAATATAGCAAAAATGATATAAACTCAAGCAAAGATATGCCTTTGTCTACTCACTCGGGATATAACAAAAAATTTGAAAATTAAGCACTTTTCATAGAAATACTAAAAATATGAGCAAACGAAAGTAGACACATAAATCATCTATCCCTTCCCCCACACTTAGATTGCAACTTGTCCTCAAGTTGTATGTAAATAAAGAAAAGGTAGAGTACTTAGGTGATTGGATCTTTGGCAGTGCGGAGGAACCAACAAGAACCAGGATTGCTTGCATAGCTCGATGAGAGATGTGAGCATCACGGGACAACCTGAATACATCTTTAAAGTGCACAATCGCTATAGAAAGTATCCTGCAGATTTGATTAGTGCAAAAAGAGTCTTCGGGGAAAAAGAAAAGATTACATATATAAAGCACATGGAAAAGGAGATATAGAGATATTTCAAATTTAAGCTCAAATAAAGATGGACACATATACATGAAATATCACAAACTCGTGGCTAGGTGCAACTACATGAAAATGTACTACAATGCAAACTACATGATATGCAATAATAGAATAATGATGGCATATGGAAAACCAACAGTAACCATCATGAAAAGAAAAAAAAAGAGGTAGTATTACGGAAACCGACAGTTAACTACACTCAAGAAAAATAAAAGAAAAAGAGAAAAACAATGCAACTATATGACATGCAACTAAATGATATGCATCTAAATGATATGCAAAAATAAAAGAAAATAAAAGAAACGAAAACTAGCCTACTAATGTGCAACATAACATGCATATAAACGTCTACCACATAATGACAGGTTACGATAAACGACAGTGCTGTCACTACATGCAGACGCGCCTTAAGACTTATCGAAAGCGATAGACTTATGGAAACCAACAGTCATCTATCTAAACAGGTATAACTCATATGGAGAAATGACGTAGCATACGGAAAACCGACAGTAGCTACCCATATGAACTATAAAAACAAAGGAAGCACGTAAGTCTTAAAAGCTTAAAAGATTCATCGGAGCGGTATGTAGCATACGGGAACCGACATTAGCTACTAATTAACCATAAGAACAGTTATAGCTTACGAGAACCGACAGTCACTATAACATGCCTAGATGAATCATATATAAGGAATTGATCAATTATCTAACATGGATTCATAGATGGAAAGGTAAAGACATATAAGTTCAGGGCATCTATGTAAAAATCAATTAGCCACAGAAGCTCGAATGAAAAATCCACATCAAATAAAAGCATTGAAAACAAAATCAAGAAATTTAGAACCTGGACCGAACCCCGGACGAACGTTCACTTAGCGTCGTGAATGGGACGGGCGTTCCCACCTGCGACGCCGTCGCTTTGAAAACCGACCGGACGGGCGTCGTAAAGTATAGACGCCGCCTGGTCCTCTAAATCGAGCAGATTGAAAATATTTGAACGGACGGCGTTCAATACTTCCCAACGCTCGTTCACTGCAGATGAAGAATGGACGGGCGCCCATGTAATGCAGACGCTCGTCCATACAACAAGAATGCACAGACGGCGAGAAAAAACAAAGCAAAACCCTAAATACTTATGAACACAACACAAAGAACACGAGATCACAAAGACAAAGAAGCCTTATCAAATTAAGCACAGGGGTTAGACTAGGTAACACATAAACTTATAAACTTCACGTAAAACAAGTTGAGTAAAAAACTTTTGCACATTCTTAACCTAACGGTCATCGAAACACGGCAAAATAAAAACTCTCAACTTGGTATACGCTACTTTTATTAAAAATGAAAAATAAACGTAACAAAATCGAGAACTAACAAGACTAGATTCAACATGACACCTATTCCCCGGCAACGGTGCCACTTTTGTTGGGGAGATTTTGCATCATTAAAACAAAAGAAAATTTATAAAACCTATACTACCATGCAAAACTACCTCCTAACCGGCCGAATACCGGGTAGTTGCTAGTAAAGTTGGATAAGTACGGTATCGATCCTCAGGGAAAAGGGATGTTGAATCTAATCCTAGTAATCCTCCCAATTGCTACTCAACAAAAACAAATAAACGAAAAGCAAAAGCATAAAAACAGAAAAACATAAAAGAACAATCAAAATAAATCTAACCTAAGAAACATGGGAACAACCAAAGTACAAACCTAAGTGATTTCAATTCTAGTTAATCTCATGATTCTAATTAGGTTTGTGGTTTCACCTTTCACGAGACACAAATCCCTAATCTCTTAGTGAACTTATCTCTCAAGCTATGAAAGCCTACTTTGTAGTGAATTCAATTATCTATCTCTCATCTTTCGAGTGTTGAGGACCGATTTACCAAACAAAACTCGGGTGTAGATTCAATTAACTCTCGCTTTTAAAGAACCTAACAACCTAGGAATCTAACTCATTAACTTGTCATCATTAATGGCTAAAAACCCTATCTTTCTATGGTGATCTAACGTTTATGCAACTTCCGTATTATAAACATCAATCGTGAACTAATCTTTCGAGTCTAATTCACATGGCATACAAATCGCATAGAAAAATACAAACTAAATCAAACGTCATGAAGAAAAAGCTGGAATTAAATTAATCATAAGAGAACTCACATAGTTTCATACAAGGATTGATCCAGAACGGAAAAAAAAGCATCTAAACTACTCTAATCTAACCTCGGTTCACCCGAGCACAAGGCTCGGGTGACCGCCTTCAAACTCTCAAGATGCGGCCGCCGCCTCTCTTTTGATGTGAAGAAAAATATGGATGCCCTTAGGGTTGGGGCGACATTTGTTTAAATAGAAGATTAAGTCGGTTTAGGCAAAGCGCGGCGGACGCTCGCTTGAATACATGGACGCCCGCCCATTTGCCTTGGACGGAGAGTCAACGCTCGTTCGCCTTGCGTCTGGAGACTCAATGTAAAATCTCTTCTAGGGACGCCGTCCACTTCTCCAAACGCCCGTCCACTATTGAACGCTAAATCTCATTTGGATGGACGCTCGTCCATATTGACTTGAAATCGAATTTCTTGATTTTTCCATCTTTATCTTGATTTATTTCTTTCCTTATCTCTTTTATTCTTCCATATTTTTAATTGATCCTCTTCCATCTCGAATTTAGCCTTTTAGGATCATCTTTTCCATCATTAATTGGGTATCTACAAATATCAAAAACATACCAAAACGTAATAATTTTCAAAATAATATAAAAACACAAATTAACACTTAAATTGATATGTTTTCATATTTAATCATTAAAAACACCATTTACTCAATATTTAACTATAAAGCCCTATTTCTACGAAAATAATACATATACGGGGGAAATTGATATAAAATATATCGTTAAAAACACTATAAATTCACCCTAAACATTAGGTGAAGCAACCACTATTCTAGGAATCAAGATCTATAGAGATAGATCTAAAAGGTTGTTTGGTCTGTCACAATCCACCTATATAGACAAGATGCTGAAGAGATTCAGCATGGAGCAGTCCAAAAGAGGATTGCTACCCATGTCACTTGGGATCTATTTGTCAAAGGGAATGAGTCCTAAGATAGAGGAGGAAAGGGAGCAAATGAGTAGGATCCCTTACGCTTCGGCTATCGAGTCCATCATATACGCCATGTTGTGCACTAGACCAGATGTCTCATACCCTCTAAGTATGACTAGTAGGTACCAGTCCAACCCAGGTGATGGTCACTGGGTTGCAGTCAAGAATATTCTCAAGTACATGAGACGTACTGGGGATATGTTTCTAGTTTTCGGGACCAATGATTTAGTATTACGAGGTTACACAGATGTCGGTTTCCAAACTGACAAGGATGACTTTAAGTCACAATCTGGATTTGTTTTCACGCTTAACGGCGTAGAAGTGAGCTGGAAGAGTTCCAAGCAGAAGACTACAACAAACTCTACAACGGAAGCCGAATACATAACAGCCTCGGAGGCGGCAAATGAAGCAGTTTGGATGAAGAAGTTCATTACTGAACTTGGTGTGGTTCCCTCCATTGAAGGTCAAGTGCCACTGTACTGTGATAACAATGGGGCGATATCTTAGTCAAAGGAACCAAGGTCTCATCAGAAGTCCAAACACGTGCTACGGCGCTGTCACTTTATTAGAGAGATAATAGATAGAGGAGATGTAAAGATTAAGAAAGTCCACACGGATTATAATATAGCTGATCCGTTAACCAAGGCATTCTCACAATAAAAGCATGAGAAACATATTCACATGCAAGGTCTTAGGCATATGGGTGATTGGCTTTAGGCCAAGTGGGAGATTGTTGAATAGGTGTCCTAAACCCAATCGGGTTGGACCGGATCTGACCGGGTCGGGTCATTTACAGTCTATTTTAGTTCGTGTAATAACTTTATTATGATTAATAAAAGCACTTTTGTTATTATATATTGTTTATCTTTATTATATATATATATATAGTAACATCCCTAGTGTAGAACTGTGATAGAGAAACAATGATAGTGATTATGGTTGATGAGATCTCTAATCACTTTAATAAATTTGATACTTAAATGTCTCTAGTTGTATGTACTGTCAAATGGGACATTGATAGTATGATTAGACTAACACGTATTGGATGTCTTCCATCTTATTGTAGATATGGATAGATCTCGTCTATCAAAGTGCCGAGACACTTGAACTGTACGTGGACGTGTATTAGAGAATGCGTACGTTAGACTGACCCACTTACATTAAGTGTCACACTATGTGAGAGTTGTGTAATTATCCTTTAGACCAGAGTCTTCATGGCATCACAGTGTGGATTGTTATGCTTTGACACTATTGAGATTTCCCCTATCCACAGGGCGATCATGCGGTAGTGATTGGGTGTGATACTGAAGCATGCGTAGTATACATGTTTGTTTGTCCGGGAATCGCGTATCCTATGATTGGGAGTGAATATCCGAAATGGCCTTCTTATAAGGAATGTCTAGCTCTCGCGAATCTTTACAAAGTGGGAGTAAACGTGTTATTCCGAGAGAGCATGATATCCGGATTATAAGATACGATCGTTAATGTATTGACACTTGAGATACGATTGTATGGATATTATTACAACGGTAGGATTGTAGTTTACACGGTAACTATTTCACATGAAAGGTAGTAGTCATTGCATTAGACTCTTCCGATGATTGGGGGTCACGATGTGTTGCTAGACGATATCCTGTGATCGTTAGGTATGAAGGGCATTTTCATAATTTGCACTTTGTGTCTACGGCCAACATATTCGGAAGCCTATCGAGTCACATACATATGAACATCGAGTCAGATTAAAATGCGGTTATAGTTGATAACCAAATTAGTGTTGGAATAGTGTCCTAAACCCAATCGGGTTGGACCGGATCCGACCGGTCGGATCATTTCTACTATTTCTTTATGTTTATGCATATATTAAATGGCTTTTACATTTGTCATATATATGTTCTTTTAAAGAACCAATTATGAATTGTTATATGATAACGTCCTTAGTATTAAATCGTGATAGAGAAACCATGATATGCGATTATGGTTGATGAGATCTCTAATCACTTTAATAAGTTTGATACTTAAACGCCTCTCAGCCGATGTACTATTAAACAGGCATTGATAGTATGAACAGGCTAGCACGTATTAGATGTCTTCTCATCTTTAGTAGGCGGGGATAGATCTCGTCTATCGAAGTGTAGACACTTGGACCGTGACGTGGACGTGTATTGTAGAATGCGTGACGTTAGGATCGACCCACTTACACGAGATAAGTGTCACACTATGTGGCGGTTGTGTAATTATCCTTAGGACCGGAGTCTTCATGGCATCACGGTGTGGATTGTCATGCTTTGACACTATTGAGGTTTCCACAACCACGGGGCGATCATGCGGTAGTGATTGGGTATGATCATCAAGCACGCGGAGTATACATGATTGGTCGTCCGGGAATCGCGATCCTATGATTGGGATCGAATATCCGAAATGGCCTTCTTATAAGGAATGTCTTACTCTCGTGAATCTTTGCAAAGTGGGAGTAAACGAGTTACTTTGAGAGAGCTTGATATCCAGATTATAAGATACGGTCGTTGATGTTTTGACACTCGACTAACGACCGTATGGATATTATTACAAATGATAGGATTGTAAGTTACACGGTAATCGTTTCACATGAAAGGTAGTAGTCATTGCATTTGACTCTTCCGATGATCGGGGGTCACGGTGTGTTGCTTCAGACGCTATCCCGTGATCGTTAGGCATGAAGGGCATTTTCGTAATTTGCACTTTGTGTCTACGGCCAACATATTCGGAAGCCTATCGGGTCACACACATAAGAACATCTAGCGGATTAAAATGTGGTTATAGATGATAACCAAATAAGGAAAGTTTATCTCACGACTATAAAGGTTATAGTGGTAAATTAATATGGTGGTATTTATTTATTATGAATAAATTAAATACAAGATATTAATTATGATGATTAATTAAATATGTATATTGATACATATGATTTTTGAAATTAATGATATATGATATACATGGATTTTGCAAATTAATTAATCATAGTATTATATTATTAATTAAATATATATGTCCAAAATTTGTGTGTGTATGACACACGTGAATTGGATCATAAAGTGGCGCATGTTTTTGTGTATTGGATACATTTGGTTTGTCAAGAATTTAATTAATAAGATTACCATAATATTAATATTAGATATTAATAGATTTTAAAAATAGATTTATGGTAATAAGATAAATATAGTCAATATTAGATATTGACAATATCTTAGAATATTCAATATAAGATATTGACAATATCCTGATTTATTTAATATGAGATATTATAATAAATGAGATAAATCAATCAATTATATTTTCCTTTATTTTTATTGGAAAAAGGTTTTCTTCTCCACACCTTCTCGGGCGCCACATCCATTATAAAAGGGAGGTGGGTGTCAAGCTCTTTCAGACATCATAATTCCAAGAGCTAATAGCTCTTGTGTAAAATAGAGAGCATCCTATAGAGAGTTGGAGAGAGGGAAAAGGCCGGTCTAGCAACCGGAGTTTTCCAATAGCAATCCATGATGGGATTCCGGCAGTCTGCTCGTGTGGACTAGCGGCAGAGGCCGAACACTGGGCGGCTCTATGCAGAACTACTCTCCCAGACGGTCAAAGCGTCGATCTTATAGATCAACCAAGGTAACCACCGTCTCACTATCTATTTGTTTATTGCTTAAACGAAGTCGATCCTGGTTAAAAGGAAATAAAATTTTAAATTCACTGCGTTCTCGCGTAGATTTCTAACAAATGGTATCAGAGAGAGTTTCGACCTTAAGCAATAAGCATGTTATTATGCGTAGTTAATTTTATCGCTTAAATCACGTAATTAAAAGAAAGGTTTTTGATTTGCAAAATTGATACACATGGAAAAAAAAAAAAGGGATCGGGTGGTGCTCGCCGATCGGCGGCGGCACCACCACCGGGCGGCGGCCGGGCGGGCGGCGGCGGCAAAGAGGCAACTCGCCGCCGGCGATCGGTTGACGGTCAATCTTTGGCGGATCTCCAAATTTTGTTTTGTGTATTTTGTGATTCAATATGGTTCATAGTTGTGATTAAAATCTCCTTTGTTTAGTTGTGTCATACGCTAACTAAATTGGTTCAAATAGTTTGGCCATGGGATGCCACATGACATTAAATGATAATGGCCTTTCCAAACTTTGTTTGGAATAAAGCTCAGTTCTTTCCAAATATTTGATTTGGGAAAAAGCTTAGCCAGCGCCACTTCCAAAATTTTGATTTTGGAAAAGTGCTGCGCTTAAACTAAAATTATTTTGGCCTTTCCAAATATTTGATTTGGAATAGGCTCAAGCCTTTCCAAATATTTGATTTGTAAAGCGCTAGCGCAGCGCACTTTCAAAATTTTGATTTTGGAAAGTGGCAGGCTAAGCCAAATTTGGTTTAGAAACCAAAGACATCCCTTTCGATTACGAATCAAAAGAAAAAAAACAAAAGAGACTTAATTTTAATTTTGATTTATTTTGGAATAGTTCAATTAATTAAAATTAAAATTAAAATCGCTTAAAATTAATCGTTAATTTTATTTCGATTAAATCATTTAATTAATTAAATGTTAATTAGTTAATTGATTGGATAAAATTATTTAATAGATTAAATGTTAATTGATTAATTAAGACGCAAGTAGTTAAATTTTAATTTTATCTTTTTCATAAGATTTTATTGTATGGATTAGATATAGTAGATATAATATGATTATATGGACCCGATTGATCGTGACTCAACCGATAGGATAGATGTGAATGATTTAAATTTTTCTGTTGGTTTTAAAATTGTCCTAGGCCGTTATGAAGAACGTGACCTAGTTTATTTTGCAGATTCATCCCATTCCGTTAGCTCCCCTGTGTGCGGCGGGTGTATTTATTTTATTAGATAGAATTAAATGTAACAAGAATGGAGCGAGGAAGATGGAGACCAAAGAGAGACGAAAAATAAAGATCACATTGGAGAATGACGCATTAAAGATCCTATTTGGCGGTTGCAACTACCCTAGATTGTGACTGCGGTTTCACATTTGTATTCAAACGCACCTAGGAAAAGTCCATGATCATACCGGTTACTTTACGATTTATTTATTTTGTGCTTGTATTTATTTTATATGATACGATAGATGCATGACTAAGCACGATCTAGATAAATGTGTAGGATATATGTTTATAGAGATAGACATATTTATGATGAGACCATAATTAATATTAATTAAGTGAATTAATTTACATAAATACTTCCACCTCAAAAATCAAGTTGAAATTGCCTCTCCCATATTATAATGACGGTGAAGAGCCCTTGTTCGGATCCAACTCATCACCCAAAGCAGGGGTTGACCTACCTCGGGTATATCGTCATTATCGAGATATGATCGTATGAGATCTCACGAATATTGGGGTTATGACTTGACTAAGAATTCTCTCACCACCGACCAAAGCGGGTCGTTTGGATTTTAGAGGCAAGGGTTTGACTACTTCATAAGATGAAAATTGTCAAAGAGTTGACTAGTCAAACAACAAGTCGTATAAGATACGATTGACAAAGGTTGTTGTCTACCTATTAGACTATTTTCGCCCACCACCAAAGCTGGGTCGCGGTAGTTTAGTGGGATCTTGTCCACTAAAGAAATTAATAATTCTTGAAAGTCAATTGGAAGTAGTTGACTAGTGGGAGCAAAATCATAAACCAAAAGACCATTTTTGATTTTGCGTGTATAAACAACAACACTCGTTTATTTTCATTTTTATGTTGTAGTTTTAGCAAACTTTATATTTATGTTTATTCTCGATTAGTAAAACCAAATTATGACTGTTACCTTTTGAGAAACGTTCTCAAATATGGTTAAGTAATTTTAATCCTTTTAAAATAAGCAATGACATGAGCAATCCCGTTATAGTAGTTAGAGACAAGGAGACTACATATTTGATGGAGTTCTCCAAGACTTTAATTATTAATGAAAGCGGAAGCTCATGATATGATTAAATCATTTGAAATAAGTTTCAACGAATTAGTCATATATTGGATACGATCCAAGATGATCATTCAGTCATACGATGACAATTAATTCAAACGTTGGATAAGAATGACCACATCTAATTTTGGAAAGGTTGTTTTCAAAATTGTAAGATTTAAGTATCGACTTAATTCTATCATTGCTTAAAGGTTAATTAAATAGTCAATGTTTTGAATACGATTCAAAAGGTTAAATAAACTATTTAATAAACTTTAGATTTTCCTTATTAAAGGAAATTGAGAACATAGCTCTTGTGATCTTTCTTAAGTCTTATGAAGACTACAATAAGAAACATTTCTCAAGTGCTTAAAGGATTAAAAGGGAAAGTTAGGGCATGTGCTTAAATAGAGAACTTATTGAAGTTTCTATTCTAGGCAAGTGAGTTGAGATAAATCTGTCTAAGATCAAAGTCAACTCTAAGATATATGATATCTTACGAGTGTGATTAATTAGAAAGATTAAATATAGATATGGAAGGTGAAGCAAACGTTGTGACACTTACTATATTCTGGATCTAGTAAACTGATAAGGGAACTAAATAAATGTTATTATGTTCCGGTTCTTATGAAGAACATACTTTCAGTTATCCGTCAGGATTTGAGAGACATATTCAATTGTAAAGAATAAATGTTATTCTGATAAAGTTGGAAGGTCACTGAATCAAACATACTAGATTGAAGTCACTATATAGTTGATATATGTGATGAGATCTCAACTAAATATTTGTATGGCTATTATCCTTGATATTTGTAGTTGTTCTAGATGTCGATTCTCTGGAAGAGAAGCGTGTAATTAAACGTCATTCTGATGATGTTAAACCATATGATTATGAATCATGTGGGTTATGCGTATCTTATCTAAAGACGACTAAAATACCCTTTTATGAAAAGGTTATAAAAAATCTAGAAAATTGTTTGAAGCCTAAACATACCGATGTTTGTTGGCTTGTGACAATTAATGCCACAAATAATTGTTTGTTAACCTCTACGACTATTTTTAGAAATAGTCAAGTGTACTCGATGAAGTGCATAATTCGGAAAGCCCAAAAGTTCGAGCTAGTACGAATATGAGATTGATGAGCTACTTAGGAATTAATCTTCAATTGGATTGAAGTAATTAATACTGAAGGGTGTTTTTAAGTCGCCTGCGAAAAGGAATAAGATTCTCCCTTGAAGGATACCATCTTTGGGATACGCAATTAGATTGTGTTCCTAAATGGCAACAACACTTTATATGATAAAGGTGTGACGCAAGCCATGAAGTATCCCTTACCCGCTTTGGGATAGTGCCCTCATACTTAACCAAGTTCCAAAGAATAAAGGTTGAATAAATTCCATATTAGATATGGAAGGGATAATGTCGAATCTATCTTAATCGATGATTTGAGGTTGTCATAGGCAAAGTCGAAAGGCTTGGAGCCCAAGATCGACATATGCAACTTTGTGGAATATCTTAGCAAGTACGCTAGATATTATTTACTCGTCCGTGGAGCAAAATGTTTGTCTCCAAACATGTCGTCTTCTAGAGGAAGTGTTTCTTCCAAAAGAAAGCAAGGAGTGAATAAGGTCTCAAAAGAGTTTGAGAACCACAAAGATATATTCAACCATAGGAACGTGAGCGGACGCCACATAGCGATGAAGTGTAAAACATCGCCAAAGTGCACACAAAGGTTACGTAAGTTTGTGGATAACCTCAAGCCTGAAAAGGTCGATGGTATGTTCATCTTGAAGAATGAATATCTCACGACTTATGAAAGAATGTTTGAAAGGCAAGATTGAGAGATATGGCTATGAGCCATAATATCCGAATTAGATTCCATCGGTGACAAACCAGGTTATGAACCTAGTCTGCCTTACCTAAGGGAGTGTCCTCGAAAGGTCGACATGGATAGTAATATGATTACCATAAGGCTTTAGTGACGGTGAAGGGCATGAGGTGTAAACCTTATAATTGTCTTTATCTTTGGCGGTGTGCCCGGTTCTATTCGAGACTATGCTTGTTGTAACTTCGTGATCATGACTATATGATAGTGTTGAAGACGTTGGGCGTAAAGCTCGATGTTCATAGACAATAACATGACACGTAAGTCCACGAGATCCATTTATGGACTCAAACAAGTTTCTCTAGACAATTTCTTTGTTTGATAATCAAAGGAGTTTGATTTAGTCAAAAGAAGGATATGCCCAATGTGCAAGATGGATAGTGGGAGTGCATTACTATTTTTGAGTAAGGTATTGGATATCTCTCTCATGAATCATCTCCCCATGTCACAGTCAATTAATGTTTGGTAATTCAAGATCTTTACGAAAGCACTTGGATTAGCAGTTCTATTTTTAGAAATGAGAATCTATACTGATAGATTTAATCTTTGTTAGATTATTGTTTACCTATATAGATGTGATGCTAAAAGAAGTTTAGCATAGATCGCAAGATCTATCTCGTGTTAGGGACGTTGGTCCTAAAGATGAGGTGAAAGATGATGTGTATGGAAGGTTTCTTCGCTCTGCGATAGAACCATCATAAAGGAATGCCGGATGTTCATAGTTCATGAATAGTCATGAGCAAGTATGAAAGTAAACTGGTGAATGTCGAGAATATCCTTAAACAAGTTAAGGAAAGTTTCCTAGTTTATCGAAACTTGGAGTTAGATAAATATAGTTATACTGAGGCGTATATCCCGAGTCTTATGAAGGCAAGTGGGAGCTACTGATGGGTTTGCAATCACTTTGAATAAGTGATACAGTGTTGAGCTGGAAATGTTCTAGCATATGGGTCATCAGTAAATTCTACAACGAGGCCAAAACACAAGAGTGCCTTGGAGGCTAGCTGAGAGGCGAGACATGGATCTTGAAGGTTCATTCCCGAACCTTGCACGGTTCTTCCACCTTTTCTATATAGCCGATATAGTAAGTGGATTCATTGCTTGAAGCAAGGACCGTGGTCTCGTCGAGAGATTCGTGTGTGTGTTGAGGTCATTCCTTTGACTTGGTCATTTGGAACATGATATGAAGATAGTCCGAGTCCCCATGGATAGCGATCCGTTTATATGGCTGTGGTGGTTGCGTAGTATTGCATAAGATTCTTGTGTTTCAACTTGGTCTTGTGTGTACGAGTGATTGGTTTTAGGCCAAGTGGGAGATTGTTGGAATAGTGTCCTAAACCCAATCGGGTTGGACCGGATCCGACCGGTCGGATCATTTCTACTATTTCTTTATGTTTATGCATATATTAAATGGCTTTTCTCGTTGTCATATATATGTTCTTTTAAAGAACCAATTATGAATTGTTATATGATAACGCCCTTAGTATTAAACTATGATAGAGAAACCATGATATGCGATTATGGTTGATGAGATCTCTAATCACTTTAATAAGTTTGATACTTAAACGCCTCTAGCCGATGTACTATTAAACAGGCATTGATAGTATGAACAAAGCTAGCACGTATTAGATGTCTTCTCGCTTTAAAGGCGGGGATAGATCTCGCTTCATCGAAGTGTAGAGACACTTTGGGTGACGTGGACGTGTATTAGAGAATGCGACGTTAGGATCGACCCACTTACACGGATAAGTGTCACACTATGTGGCGGTTGTGTAATTATCCTCAGGACCGAGTCTTCATGGCATCACGGTGTGGATTGTCATGCTTTGACACTATTGAGGTTTCCACAACCACGGGCGATCATGCGGTAGTGATTGGGTATGATCCTGAAGCATGCGGAGTATACATGATTGGTCGTCCGGGAATCGCGTATCCTATGATTGGGATCGAATATCCGAAATGGCCTTCTTATAAGGAATGTCTTACTCTCGTGAATCTTTGCAAAGTGGGAGTAAACGAGTTACTTCGAGAGAGCTTGATATCCAGATTATAAGATACGGTCGTTGATGTTTTGACACTCGACTAACGACCGTATGGATATTATTACAGCGATAGGATTGTAAGTTACACGGTAACTGTTTCACATGAAAGGTAGTAGTCATTGCATTTGACTCTTCCGATGATTGGGGGTCACGGTGTGTTGCTAGACGCTATCCCGTGATCGTTAGGCATGAAGGGCATTTTCGTAATTTGCACTTTGTGTCTACGGCCAACATATTCGGAAGCCTATCGGGTCACACACATAAGAACATCTAGCCGGATTAAAATGTGGTTATAGATGATAACCAAATAAGGAAAGTTTATCTCACGACTATAAAGGTTATAGTGGTAAATTAATATGGTGGTATTTATTTATTATGAATAAATTAAATACAAGATATTAATTATGATGATTAATTAAATATGTATATTGATACATATGATTTTTTGAAATTAATGATATATGATATACATGGATTTTGCAAATTAATTAATCATAGTATTATATTATTAATTAAATATATATGTCCAAAATTTGTGTGTGTATGACACACGTGAATTGGATCATAAAGTGGCGCATGTTTTTTGTGTATTGGATACATTTGGTTTGTGAATTTAATTAATAAGATTACCATAATATTAATATTAGATATTAATAGATTTTAAAAAATAGATTTATGGTAATAAGATAAATATAGTCAATATTAGATATTGACAATATCTTGGGAATATTCAATATAAGATATTGACAATATCCTAGATTTATTTAATATGAGATATTATAATAAATGAGATAAATCAATCAATTATATTTTCCTTATTTTTTTATTGGAAAAAGGTTTTCTTCTCCTCCACACCTCTTGGGCGCCACATCCATTATAAAAGGGAGGTGGGTGTCAAGCTCTTTTGTACATCATAATTCCAAGAGCTAATAGCTCTTGTGTAAAATAGAGAGCATCCTATGAGAGTTGAGAGAGAGAAAAAAAGCCGGTCTAGCAACCGGAGTTTTCCAATAGCAATCCATGATGGGATTCCGCGGGTGCTCGTGTGGACTAGCGGTAGAGGCCGAACACTGGGCGGCTCTATGCGCAGAACTACTCTCCCAGACGGTCAAAGCGTCGATCTTATAGATCAACCAAGGTAACCACCGCCTACTATCTATTTGTTTATTGCTTAAACGAAGTCGATCCTGGTTAAAAGGAAATAAAATTTTAAATTCCGCTGCGTTCCCGCGTAGATTTCCTAACAATTAGGAAAGTTTATCTCAAGACTATAAAGGTTATAGTGGTAAATTAATATGGTGGTATTTATTTATTATGGATAAATAAAATACAAGATATTAATTATACATAAATTATATTAATTAAAGAATATTCCGGAAGCCAATTATTGGCTATTTGGGGCGCAGATAGTAAGTGTATAAGATACACTTGGATTGTGCAATTTAATTAATAAGATTACCATAATATTAATATTGGATATTAATTGATTTTGGAAAAAAAAATAGATTTATGGTAATAAGATAAATATATTCAATATAAGATATTGGCAATATTTATTATAATAAAAGAGGTAAATCAATTATAGTGATTTACCTTATTTTATTGGGAAAATGTTTTTCTCTTTCATCTATCTTCTAGGAAGCTTCTCCTAATTAGATTAGGGAATCATGGGGCGCCTCTCACCCTATATAAGAAAGGGGTTGGCTAGCTCTTTTTGTACATCATAATTCCAAGATCTAATAGTTCTTAAGTAAAATAGAGAGTTTCTAATAGAGAGTTAGAGAGAGAGAGAAAAAGGCCGGTCTAGCAGCCGGATTTTTCTGATAGCAATCCAAGGAGGATTCCGGTGAGGAGTTCGTGTGGATTATCGATAGAGGCCGGACGCGTGGACGGCTTGCGCACAGTACTACTCTTCTTTACGGTCAATGCTTCGATCTTGTAGATCATCCAAGGTATACACCGTCAAACTACTTAACGTGTTTATTGTATTACACGAAGACGATCTTAAAAAAGGAAATCAAAATTTTAAATTCCGCTGCGTTAAACTAGTGATTTCCTAACACTATCTCCATTACTCGTAACTTAAATGCATAAAACATTTTACATAAAAGTAACTACAAAGCAAAATAACATTCTTAAAACATTGTTTGACAAGTACCCGACAACACATAATTATGTCTAGTTTCGTGTAGTTTAACATAAACAATATAAAAACAACTTAAGTCTTGATCTTTAAATTAAAAAAAGAACATTTTGATAAGAAGAACTCCTTACCTTTAGACGAGCCGAACCCAACCAGCAAACGAACTACGATTAGCCTTCGAAACTGATGAGAGTCAACTTTACATGATTCCGGTACATCTTTTACCCCCGTTTACCACACTTTTAGCATGTTTCTTGGTAATTTAGACCGTTTTAGGGGTAATATCGTGAGTTTATAGCACGGGGAGTAAATCCGTCACTTTGATGGTTTACTACCTCCTTTTATTGATATTGACCCTATTCCGAGCACTTTTACCCTCCGGAATGTTTTGGTTGTTTTTGGTTGTTGTGATGACGTAGGGTATTGGTGTCTCGAGAACCCGGAAGGCGAAGATTTATGATGATAAGTGTGATCAAGGTGCAAGAATGAGCCAAGAAAGAAGAAAGAATAGGAAAAGGAAGAAAAGAGTTGGTGCCCGAGTGACTGTTCTGATTCAGAAGCATTTTTACCCATGATGGAGGCATTTTCTGGTCATGACTTCTTCATGAAAGTTGTATATAATTGAAAGAGCTTTCCAACGCATCTTGAATCACCCCAATCGGAGCTCGGACGAAGAAGTTATGAAGGTTTTACTACAGCAGAAAAAACTGCATCATGCGAAACGTCGGTTCCAAGCTCCCAAACCCGGCGTTTCAAGTGCAAAGATTGGAAACAGAGAGTACACCCCTCCAAACGCTGGTTCCAAGCCTTCAAACCAGCGTTTGGGTCGTTCTCCTGCTATAAAAGCTGCAAATTTCATGCAGAAAAGGGGAGACGCGAATGGAAGGAGTTTAAGATCAATTTGGGCGATTTCCTTCGTTTTTAGGAGTTAGAATTAGTGTAATATACCGTTAGAATCGTCTTTCAATCCTCTCTTTGATTATACAACTCAAATCTTCGATCCGTAACATTTCGATTGTCAAAAATTTGATCTTTTGGAGCACGAATTTTCCCTCTCTTAAATCTCAATCAAGTAAGTATGTTTGCTTGTTCTTTTGTTGTTATTGCTATGTTTTCCTTCATTGTTTGTTGTTTAGATTGTATAATGTGTAGCTAATTTCTCCCCATAGCCAAACTATGTGAAATGTGATGAAATCACCCTTTGGGTGATGAAATTGGGAGTGGGTAGTGTGTTTTATTGTTGTTTCTTGCATGTTTCACGTCTTAGAACTTGTTATAACGGATTTGAGCTAGATTAGCTACCTAGGTCAAATATCACACACATCACTCTTGAGAGTTGTTCGAGAGAGAGGGTGTGGGAAAAGGGTTCTAGGATCGTGGTGTAGTCTCGGTTTAGTTGTTAAGCCGAGCTCGTTGTGAGGTTACTCGTTTATACGTTTAAGCGGCTCGAGTGCAAAACATGACTTGTTAGAGAGAGTTGTTCAGACCTTAACATGGCATAAGGTGTTAGAAGAGAGTTGTTCAGACGCTAGCACCGGGTTTAGGAGTTCGCACCCGTGAAATTGAATGCAAGAGTTCGTTTAGTATAATGCACACTCCCGGTTTTGTCTACCTTAGGGTTGAGATTAGTCACATTGATCATGGTTCGGCTATGTCCCTTTCTCCCTCGTTGAATCTAGTAGTTTAATCTTCTCTCTCTCTTTTATGTTTTAGCATAGTGTAATAACAACCAACCAACCGCTTGTTTGCCTAGACTAAGTTAGAAGTTCACTTTGGTACTTACAAGCACATCTTCTCTGTGGGATCGACCTCGGACTCCTGTAGCTTTACTCGCAATCGACCCGGTACACTGCCGGTTAGAGAGCTTGTTTAGTCACCGTTGTCTTGAGTATTTAATAAATTTGTTTGGTGAAAAATAACGCTCATCAAAATGGCGCCGTTGCCGGGGAAGATGTGTGCTATTTGTGATATCTTGCAAGTGAACCGAAGGCTTGGGCCTAGGTTTTATTTTATTATTTTCTTGTTGTTTGGTGTTTTGTAGTGCATTGCCCGGAGTTTTTGAGAACCGCTTGAACCTTACATTGCTAGAATGGAGACCTTTGCTAAACAAAGAGGAAGGGGCCTTCTAGTTGGGAATTTGATTGCTAGATTTGAAGGTTTGAGTCCGGAACAAACGGAAATGGACCAAGACACTAATCAAGTTGGTCGTGGAGGCCAAGTTTTTGTGGAACACCCTTCTATCGGGGGAGGTCAAGGAGTTACTAATCGAGCTCAAGGCCAATCCTTAAGTAACAATGTTCAACAAAGTGTAAACCGTCAAGGAAAGGACAAGGTGGAACAATGCCACCGATGGACCCGAATGCTATGAATTGGCTCATGAATCAAGTACAAGAGCGATTTCAAGCATTAATGCAAGCTCATATGCAAACTCCCAATCCGGCACCGAATCAAGGAGATGTGCGGACTTGTAGAGATTTGGTCATGCCACGGGCCGATTTGGTGGGGCATAGTCCGATAAGGTTGCCCCCGATCACCGCCAACACTATGAGTATTGGGCAAAATATTATCAATATGATTAGGGACAACTCAACCTTTAGAGGGACGGAAATCGAAAATCCTTATTTCTTCTTGGATCATTATCTCGAGGTGTGTCGGACTATAAGGATGGACGGTGTTAGTGAAGAGGCAATCAAGCTACTTTTGTTCCCATTCACTCTAAAAGACCAAGCAAGGCGTGGTATGACTCTTAAGGCATGACTCCTACACACTTGGACCGAGGTGGTGCGCACATTTTTGCTTAAATACTATCCACCGGGAAAGTTTTGATTTGAAAGAGGCAATCATGACCTTTGATGCTTACGAAGACGAGTCACTACTCGAGGCATGGGAACGGTATAAGACCTTGTTGCGCCAATGTCCTGGACATGGAGTCACTCTTGGGGACCAAGTCCATTGTTTCTTGCGGGGACTTGATCAAGATATGCAAAACCGACTTCATGCTTCAAGCGGTGGTGATATAATGATGTTACGACCTGATCAAGCATTTGACCAAATTGAACGGGTTGCGGAAACTTCAAGACTTTATGTTTCCGAGACAAGAAGAGGGCCAAGACGCAAGAGACCGAGTGAGATGAAGTCGGTAGGGGAAAAGATTGAAGATGCACACCATGAGAAATTGTTGGACCAACAAGAGGAATCTTTGCAAAATCTTGAAGATCGAAAGTCATCGCAACTAAATGAAAAGAGGAGGTTTGAGAAAGAAGAAGAAACAAGAAAGGAGCTAGAAGCCGTGGGAAAAGAGCGAGAAGAGGCTCATTCAAGGAAAACGGAGAGAGAGGATGATGATTTTTATCTAGATGAAGCGTTTTCCGAGCTAGAGATTGAGTTGGGATCGCCCATGTCACTAGAGTCTCCTCTTGTGGAGTTTGACTGTGGTAGGTTTCACGTTCTTCCAATTACACCCTCACTTCCCGATGTGAACATTGATGATGCCTTGGTGGAATGTATGGTGGAACCAACCATTGCTAAGACTCAACATGAAATCTTTGGTGATGAAAGTAGCTCATTTTGGGATGAAGAAGAGATGGAAGAGGTGCAATGTTTGTCTATTACACCGCCCTCCGAAGAAATGCAAGACGATGACTTGGAGGAGTGTATGATAGATTTGAGCACACTTTTTGAAGAACCGGATTCTGAGTTTGAAGAGAAGACGGGATCGCCCATTTCACAACCACTCCCGATTGAAGTGTATGATGATGCAATTTTGGAGTGTGTGATGAAATCTCATGAGCTTGGTATGACATCCATGGTAGAGTTACCGGAAGAGTTGGAGGTTATTAGCATACCGGTCCCGGACTACTACATTCTTTACTCTCCGGTAGATAAAGCTCACAAGATTTATGAAAAGGAACAACTACCATGGGATGGTAATTTCAAGAAGAGGATGATGGCGGATTTCAACGAAAAGGGATTCCCAAGAGCCATGTGCGGTAAGTTCCTAATGAACTCGTTTTCCCCTATGCTTGCTATGCTGCTCATTCTCCTTGAATTGTTGATATTCTTGAGTTCGGATTTGGTTGATGGTTTTGGTGATTTTTGATTGAATTAAAAATGTTGTCTTGAGTTGTTTTGAGTCTTTTGTGGTATGAGTCCAGTATGGCGCCACTACGTCGATGCTAACGACGTTAAACAAAGCACTTCTACTTTTTCTCTTTGTGCCAATAGTATAACTTTGAAAAATTGGCACCGTATAAGTCATTTTGTCGAGCCAAAGACATAAAACAAAGGCGCTTTGTGGGAGGCAACCCACCCTTTTGGTAATAATTATGTTTTTGAAGTAGTTTTTGGTTGTAAGAGGGGAGAGTTTTGCTTAAAAGAGAGTGTGGGATGAGAATTTCCTTTTGGTTCTGGCCTTTGTACATAGACGGGGATGTTTTTATGTGCGCCTCTGTGGCCTTATTTTATGCGTGGATGCTCTGTGTTTCTTTTGATTATCTTTACATCCAGTGCACTTCCCGTCTAGTATGGTTGATATGCTTTGATACCTTGATTGTGGCATGGCTTCTATATTTATATATCTCGTATCTATCACCATCTTTTGGCACGTGGAGTTTTTTTCCGTGCATGTGTTTGCCTTTGTTTTCTGGCTCTACATGGTGTTCGGTATTCGAGATGGAGCTTACTAGAAGATGTCACGTGGGCTAAAGTGCGCTTTTCTGCGGGTTTTGATCAAACGGCTAAGTCTTTTTACTCTTTTTATCTCTCACTAATCGAGGACAATGTTTCGTTTAAGTGTGGGGTGGGAGACTTAATGCTTTTTCTTGTTTTCGTTGTTAAATGTGCTATAAATGTGGTATGCTTAGCCTATGATCGGGCTCGAGTCGATTTTTGGGTAATTTTTAAAATTTTTCAAGGGTCTTAACACCGTGTTGTATGTGTTATTTTCACATTTGAGGGGTGATCACCTTAGTCGGGACCCCGAACATGTGCATTGAGGTTTGATATTATCTTGAGAATGAAGTTTATTACTTTCACGAAAGCTACACTTTGTGCACAATTTGATTGCTACCACCTTTCATATCACTAGCCTTGAGACGAAATGTCATAGGTTTACCTAAGTAGGACATGGGATGACGGTTTTGGCGTTCTTTTGACCCTACCATAGCCAAATAAGCCTTAACCGGAACATTTACCCTTCGTAGCCCTCTTAGCCTTGATAGAATGGTCGACCACCATTCGCTTGATAGCCGTTTTGTTACATAGTCAGAAACCTACCCTTGAGCCTTATTTATGGTCACATTTCCTTCATTTTTACCCTACGAGTGGACTTAATCCTTTGTTAGACCACACTTGCTAAGGCAAGTGTGGGGTGGGGGAGATGATGTTTTTGATTGGGTTGTTGTTTCTCGTTTTGAGCTATAAAGTGTTGAGGAGCTCGTTTGGGCTTGGTGTTCGGCTCTTGGGCCAAAATAAAAGAAAATCTCTTCTTCTATCTCTTCCTTAAAAAAAAAAAAAAAAAAAAAAAAAAAAAAGAAAAGAAAAAAAAAAGAAAAAAAGAGAGGATGTACATAGAAATAAAGGCGTGAGTCAAAGTAATGAGCTCAAAAGTTTTACTTATGATGTTGGAGTTGGGATAGTGAGATAGGTGCTAATGTATTCGATCTCACCTCATAACACTTGAAATATAGTCGAGTTTGGCAATGAGTTCGGGTGCGTTAGTATCCTATGGTTCCCTAAGGTGTCAAAGTTGATCAAAAAAGGAGTTTTGGGGTGGTTTGTATGATAAAGTTGAGATGGTACTTGGTTGATTAGGTTCACTCATTACTTCTTTCTCTCGGTTCCCAAAATACCCCTTTCGATTAACCGAAATTTCCCCTAGCCTAACGTTATAACCCTTCAAGTCCTACCCGATCGTGTCCAAACTTAGTGACCTTGATTAGTGGAGAGGCTAGTGATTATGAGACGGTTGGTAGACTTTTGGTTGGGATTCAAGCCCCGACAATCATTTTGAGCATTTGGTTTTAGCTTGGCACCACACACACTCCATTTTCTTGATAATGTTGTACCAATGTATTTATGTTCGTGTTTCTTACTTTGGGGCCACCTCGAGAGTGAGAGTAGTAGCACCTACATCATAAAGTTGAATCCTTGGTTTGTTTTAAACGCCTACTTTACTCGAGGACGAGCAAAGGCTAAGTGTGGGGTGGTTGATGAGAGTCAACTTTACATGATTCGGTGCATCTTTTACCCCGTTTACCACACTTTTAGCATGTTTCTTGGTAATTTAGACCGCTTTAGGGGTAATATCGTGAGTTTATAGCACGGGAGTAAATCCGTCACTTTGATGGTTTACTACCTCCTTTTATTGATATTGACCCTATTCCGAGCACTTTTACCCTCCGGAATGTTTTGGTTGTTTTTGGTTGTTGTGATGACGTAGGGTATTGGTGTCTCGAGAACCCGGAAGGCGAAGATTTATGATGATAAGTGTGATCAAGGTGCAAGAATGAGCCAAGAAAGAAGAAAGAATAGGAAAAGGAAGAAAAGAGTTGGTGCCCGAGTGACTGTTCTGATTCAGAAGAATTTTTACCCATGATGGAGGCATTTTCTGGTCATGACTTCTTCATGAAAGTTGTATATAATTGAAAGAGCTTTCCAACGCATCTTGAATCACCCCAATCGGAGCTCGGCCGAAGAAGTTATGAAGGTTTTACTACAGGAAAAATCTGCATCATGCGAAACGCAATGGTTCCAAGCTCCCAAACCAGCGTTTCAAGTGCAAAGATTGGAAACAGAGAGTACACCTCCAAACGCTGGTTCCAAGCCTTCAAACCAGCGTTTGGGTCGTTCTCTGCTATAAAAAGCTGCAAATTTCACAGAAAAGGGGAGACGCGAATGGAAGGAGTTTAAGATCAATTTGGGCGATTTCCTTCATTTTTAGGAGTTAGAATTAGTGTAATATACCGTTAGAATCGTCTTTCAATCCTCTCTTTGATTATACAACTCAAATCTTCGATCCGTAACATTTCGATTGTCAAAAATTTGATCTTTTGGAGCACGAATTTTCCTCTCTTAAATCTCAATCAAGTAAGTATGTTTGCTTTGTTCTTTTGTTGTTATTGCTATGTTTTCCTTCATTGTTTGTTGTTTAGATTGTATAATGTGTAGCTAATTTCTCCCCATAGCCAAACTATGTGAAATGTGATGAAATCACCCTTTGGGTGATGAAATTGGGAGTGGGTAGTGTGTTTTATTGTTGTTTCTTGCATGTTTCACGTCTTAGAACTTGTTATAACGGATTTGAGCTAGATTAGCTACCTAGGTCAAATATCACACACATCACTCTTGAGAGTTGTTCAGAGAGAAGGGTGTGGGAAAAGGGTTCTAGGATCGTGGTGTAGTCTCGGTTTAGTTGTTAAGCCGAGCTCGTTGTGAGGTTACTCGTTTATACGTTTAAGCGGCTCGAGTGCAAAACATGACTTGTTAGGAGAGAGTTGTTCAGACCTTAACATGGCATAAGGTGTTAGAAGAGAGTTGTTCAGACGCCTTAGCACCGGGTTTAGGAGTTCGCACCCGTGAAATTGAATGCAAGAGTTCGTTTAGTATAATGCACACTCCCGGTTTTGTCTACCTTAGGGTTGAGATTAGTCACATTGATCATGGTTCGGCTATGTCCCTTTCTCCTCGTTGAATCTAGTAGTTTAATCTTTCTCTCTCTTTTATGTTTTAGCATAGTGTAATAACAACCAACCAACCGCTTGTTTGCCTAGACTAAGTTAGAAGTTCACTTTGGTACTTACAAGCACATCTTCTCCGTGGGATCGACCTCGGACTCTGTAGCTTTACTACATGCAATCGACCGGTACACTTTGCCGGTTAGAGAGCTTGTTTAGTCACCGTTGTCTTGAGTATTTAATAAATTTGTTTGGTGAAAAATAACGCTCATCGAAACCTCAAGAACCTACAAACACCGAAATCCTAATCTCAAAGCCAAAAACCAAAACTTAACAAAATCAAACTATGAATTAACGAAGGACTACGATAATTACATTTTTAAGAAGAAACACGATCCAAAACTGATCTTGAATCAGGTTGTGTCTTGAAACTGAGTCTCTGATCTGCAGACATGTCCTGGACAAGGTTGGACACGTCCTGGACACCAAAACTAGGTCGCTGAACCGAGGGATGTTCTCGGTTCAGCGTGCCAGATTACGCCCAAAACTCCGAAAACGTGATTTTTATGAAGTCTAGGGCTCCTTGGAGCTTTTTTATTGACTTTTCAGAGCTTAGGTCGTTTTTCCCATTACTTGGAGGAAAAGAAGAGCTTAAAAAAAATATAAAATAAAAAAATAAAGGAAAAGAAATTTCGAATAAACTAAAATACCTTTTCAAAACAAAGAGTTGAGGAGTTTTACCGTTACAAACATATAACCATGGTTAATTAATCTTTTTCCTTTTGGAATGATGGCTTTATGAGGATTATTTTATCATAGGCGTGTGTCTGGACATGGTTTTTTTATCCATCAATTCGCTCCAAAAACAAATCTATTAATTTGAATAATGTATTCTTCTCTTAATTATGTGCTCACTACAGATCACAAATTTCAATTTTTTTTAATAAATATAAACAAACAAAAAAATACATGCCCTAATTCTTTTTTGGAATTAAAAGAATATCTATTCTTTTTTTTTTTGGAATAGAATATCTAATTCCATACCCCTCCTTTCCACGAATTTGTTTGTTATTATTGTACCCTCTCCTCCGCATTGACCCATATTCCAGGCGAAATAAACGATTAAAGTTGTTACTACACTGACCCAAGTTACCAAAATGCCCCTCGTTTCTCACCAATGCCTATAAAACTCTCACCAGAAGAAAAAAAACAAAACATTTATGAAAAGAAAGAAAAAAAAAATGGCACAAGAAAATAGTTCAAAGTTTCATATAGCAATGTTCCCATGGTTTGCTACAGGTCACATGACACCATTTTTGCATCTCTCAAACAAATTAGCAGAAAAAGGCCATAAAATCTCATTTTTATTACCAAATAAAGCTAAATTACAATTACAACACCTTAATCTTCATCCATCTCTTATTACATTCCATGTTCTTACTGTTCCAAATGTTGAAGGGATTCCACCTGGTACAGAAACTGCTTCCGAGATTCCGATTTTTCATACTGGATTTTTAGCTACTGCTATGGATTTAATGCGTGATCAAGTTAAAGATTTGTTAGTGAAATTGAAACCTGGTATTGTGTTCTATGATATGGCTGATTGGATCCCGGATTTAGCGAATGAAATCGGGTTCAAAACGGTGAATTATATCGTTGTTTCTGCATCTTCGATCGCCATTGCTTTGGTTCCAGCTCGTTTACCGGATGGAGACAGGTACATAACATGGATCGATGTACATTTTTGATTATTTCTATTTAGATTAACATCACTTAGTAATTTTTTATTTTTTTTATTTTCGAGAGAAACCACTTAGTATTTCTTGATTGTCACAAAAATGAGTTAATGTTTTTTTATTTTTGACTTTGAAAAATGAGTTAATGTTAGGTTAGAAGAAAAATGAGATAATGTAGTTTTTATCTTCAATTATATTATTCAAATAGTGTGTTTTTTTTGGAGTGGATTATCTTATTAATTTAAATTAAGATTTTAATCATTAATTTATCACCTGTATAAAAGACAATCATTGTATTATTTTATACTATTCAATAAAAACAACATTATCTCATTTTTTCCGCTGTGTCCCTCACAAAAAATCAAAGGAAACAAAAAAAAAAAAAAAAAAAAAAAAAAAAAAAAAAAATCCGCTATGCAACTGTTTTCTTTATTTATGTCAAAATAATAGCTAGTTAAATAGTATCTCTTATTGGAACATTGAGAGAAAAACTACTATGATAGTATTAAGTTGGGTTGTCTTAATTAATTAAGACCGACATGACTCAAATAACGTGATTAGGCTTTAATTCTAGGGCATTAGAGTCTCATCGGAAAAAGTTTCCTATAAACCTATATTATATTTCCAATGCGGGAATGGAACAAGAGTGTTGATAGTGACACAACAAAATTGTCATAACATTATGTACAATTAATATACTTTGGAATAATTGATTATGATGTGATCGAGACCTCTTTAAACCATATGAGTCCTATAAAATCAATGGCTTTGATTTTCCCTTAAATATATCTCCGGCATCTCTGCATGATTAATGCAGGTCTTTGGAAGACATTGATTTAAGTGAACCGCCGGCCGGTTACCCGTCATCATCTGTGAAACTAGGAAAGCATGAAGCAAAATGTCTGTCTTTCATTTCTCATGAATTCGGAAATGGGAAAACATTTTACCAACGTATCACAACCGGCTTGAAGAATTGTGATGCAATCGCGATTCGAACATGCAAAGAAGTTGAACAGCGTCTATGTGATTACATTGCAAAGGAATACAACAAACCCGTATTTCTAACCGGACCCGTCTTACCCGAACCGAAAACAAGCACCATTGAAGAACCATTCGGGAACTGGCTCAACGGGTTCGAAAAGGGTAAAGTCGTCTTTTGCGCATTCGGGAGCCAGTTGATCTTAGAGAGAAACCAGTTTCAAGAACTTGTTCTGGGGTTCGAAATGACGGGTTTCCCCTTCTTGGTGGCTTTGAAGCCACCGTTTGGGGCTGAGACAGTTGAAGAAGCATTACCAGAAGGGTTTAAAGAAAGGGTTATAGAAAGAGGGGTGGTTCATGGGGGTTGGGTTGATCAATCTGCAATATTGAATCATGAATCAATTGGGTGTTTTGTGAATCATTGTGGGTTTGGATCAATGTGGGAATCTTTAATGAGTGATTGCCAGATTGTGATTGTACCAAACCTTGGGGATCAAATATTGAATGCTAGACTTTTGAGTGATGAATTGAAGGTTGGTGTTGAGGTTCAAAGAGATGAAAATGGTTGGTTTTCAAAAGAGGATTTGTGTAATGCAATAAAGAATGTGATGGATGTGGATAATGAGGTTGGTGGTCTTGTGAAAAAGAATCATAAGAATTGGAAGGATATTTTAACAAGGCCAAGGTTTATGGATGACTACATAGAAAATTTCATAAGAAGTTTGGATAAACTATGAGATAAACTATGCGATTCTTGGTAAAGTATGATTTTATGTTTTATGATCGATTTGATTTAAATATCGAATGTGATTACCTTTTGTTTCCTTTTCTTTTCTTCATCTTCTTTTGAGACCGGTTAATGGCGCCATCGATCATCATCTCTGCAATGACACTACATTGGGTCTCACATCGATTGTCAATATTCGCCTACCGTGGCACAACATTAATTGGGGTGAGATTTAACTTCTTCTTTTTACGGTTATAAAATACGCACACATAATTTTTTATTTTTTTCACCGGGACTTGAATCCGGAATCATGTGATTGACTTATCGTCTTTTTTATATCATTTGCATCTCCTACACACCTCCTACACACCTCCAACCTCTAAAATAAAAATATTAAAAATTAATATATTATTTTAAGAAATACTATCATTCAATTCTATTCAAGTGAGAGTGAGACATAACAAATGGCCAACTACAAAGTCTACAATAAAGAAACAAATAGGTAGGACTTGCGTACACGTAAGAACAGGGACTTGGACAATAACAACACTTGAATCGGTCATCCGAAGAACATCCATTTTTTCAAAGTGCTATTTTCATTTTTTTTTTTTTTTTAACGGCCAATTTAATATATTAACATCAAAATGTTAAAAACATTTTACAAGATTTTTCAGAAATTTATCACAAACCTCACTACAACAGTTTAGACAAGCAACAACAGCACATCAGATCATGCGATTTAGAAAACTCCATAAGCGCTAAGTCCCTGATTAACATCTCCACTTATTCTGTGAGATTGGATGAGCGGGAACCCTCAAGGTTAGAGTTTAACCTTTTTTTTTATTTTAAAAACTCCGTAAACAATATAAAATTAACCTATCTAAAGAAGCTGCCAAACTAGCAAAAAAAAAGAATTGATGGACCTGCAAATCTGCGTCACATTCAAAGTAATTGATCAATTGCTAAAACACTCCTTTCTGCTCCAAACTTCAACTCCCCATCGCATATTATCAGCTTCATACTTCTATTCTCAAAAAGGCGAATTCATCGGATTCGTCTTCTATTCTTCCCAATCTAGTATTCCATTTTTTCAAAGTAGCTAACTATGTACTATTTCTTTTTCTTCTTGTTCTGATGAGACCCACTATGCATATGATGTATATGTTTGAGGTGTCATAATATGTCATGTCCTTATGATTTTTGCTATTAAGGTTATTTGGTCACTGTTTAGATCTAAAACGGAAGGACAGTGATTTGGGCACATCACTTTGTCCCCCGAAGAGCACCGAAGGCTTTACTCAGCCATACAAATTTTTTTTTGTAAAGAAAAAGAAAGAAACAAAAAAACATGGGCCACAAATTTATGTTGTCGAGGGATGGGTGAGGGATAACATCGGTGCATTAATCATTTCCCAAAATGGAAACATATATATCGTTCTTAACACTGTTTATACCATTTGTTTATGATAATATTGTTTCAAGAAAAGTTTTTGATAATTTTTTACCCACATAATTCGGAGATGTAAGAAATTTAAATTCGAAGGACCTGTCTATTGATACAGTACTTTCCATTGCGAATTTCCATATAGGAATGATTCTAATGACACGAATCATTTAGCATTTCAAGCCATCGCCATTTCTAGAATATCACTTGAATTTTTTTTATATTTATTATTTGTATATCATTCTTGATGATCTTTGGAAGTCGTCTTAATCGAATCCGGTCTTTCTTTCTAATGACAAACCGCCAAAGCTTCAAGAACAATAAAAACAACAAAAAGATTGGAGGGAGGGAGGGAGGGAGGGAGGGAGGGAGGTGGGGGGGGGGGGGGGTTGGTGGTGGTTTAGGTTGCACTTGAGATTTTATCCCTCAAGCTGCATACGTATCCAATAAATGAATTGGAATCAAGTCTTCGTAGTTCCTTAGGATTGTTTATATAGAGGGACTTGTGCCCTAGGGTTTGTGTGTAGCGTGTCCAAGGTGGACTCTCATTGTCGTGTTCCTTAAAGAAAATATAATAATGATTCAATCCCCTTGATTTTAGAAGATAATTATGGGCATATTTGAATGCCAGGATCAGTGTAGTAATGACGAAGGATTTTTTTCGTATTTATCCGATTCTGATGCATGCGTAGGAGGTTTGGTCCGAGAAGGACTTAGGCCGACCTGAAAGGTCGGGAGAGAGTATCTGAGCTTACACAGCTCGGATATTGGGGATTCTAGCCCTTAAGAAAGCTTTTCTCTGTCTTCATTTAACGCTGGGCTATTAAAGAGATAACACGTGGCGAGGTGCTGATCTAATCCTCGTTAATTCTCTTGTGTGTAAATGTTTGTGTAATCAACAAATTAAGTTGGAAACTAATGAAAAAATAAAATTTATTTTACAAAAATAAAGACATTTTTATCTTCACCTCCATTTTCCTCCCTTTTCCACCATGACACCCACTTCAAGTTCTTCTCTCAAACCGGCCACATGAAAAGATACCACCCTCCCACTCTCTTGATCATCCCTCCACAAAAGTGTGTAATAGTGGGAGAGTGTGTACTTCTACCATGAATAAGACGACCGTGCTTACAAACTTTGAGGTGCTCTAAGCTTGGGGATGTGTCCATTCGACTTGTCCTTAGTGCCTCATCACGGCGTATGATTCGTATTAAGCTAGAGATAAGTTGCTTGTTCACGTTGCCACCACTTTGTTCAATACCCGAACTCTAATAAGTAGCAACATCTGTTGAGAAGAACCATCCCTACCGGATCGGACATGTAACCGGTCTTCTCCGCTTGAGAGTGATATAAGGGAATATAGTAGCACATTTACTAACACCAATTGGTTTTAGTACAACGGTAAGCGCTTGATCCTAATATGGTATCGGAGCAGGAGATCCCGAGTTCAAGCACGGCTTCCAGCACAATTAAAAACAAAAATAAAAAACCAAGTGTTGGGTCTCACTCTCTTCTTATAAGCCCACACTTCCCAAAACAAAAAAAACAAGCCAAGCGTTGGGCCTCTCTCCCTTCTTATAGGCCCACACTTGAGGGGCGTGATATAAGGAAATATAGTAAGACATTTATTAACACCAATTGGTTTTAAGATAACGGTGAGCCCACACACTGAGGGGCGTGATATAAGAAGGGCATTGTTAATGGCACCACTCAATATACTCGGGCACACACACTGCAGAAAATTTGACTTTTAGGGTTGAAATGTGTTATTTCAACCCCGCAAAGTCGAAAATGTTATTTCGACCCGCAAAAGTCGAATTTTACATGTGTGGTGCCCGAAGTATATTGGGTGTGGTGCCATTAACAATACCTATAAGGAAATATAGTAGCACATTTACTAACACTAATTAGTTTTAGACAACGTAAACGCTGATCATAATAGAGAAGGAAAGACGGATGCTCTATGAACAACCCTAGTTGATGGTCCCGCTCCGCCGCGTTTGAACCGCCACCCGCTCCAATACATAAAGCGGCTCAAATTTGAGCTAAGCGAGGCTATGGCTCAAAGCGCGACGCTTGTAGTTTTCTCGCTTATATTTTTTAGAAAAGAAAAATATGTTTGATTCGATAATTCCGATTGCTTGTGGGGCGTCAATTTACTATAAAGATTAAGGCAGTTCAAACCGATTGGGGTGGAGAATATAGAAAATTTAATTCTTTTAACACACAAATTAGAATAAATCACATACTTTCATGTGCACAAACTCACGCTTAAATGGAAGTTCGTGAACGTGTCATCATCAGATGGTTGAAATGGGTCTCTCCCTTCTCGCTCACTCTAGTTTGCCGTTACAATTTTAGGAAGATACCTTTATAACCACTACTTATATCATCAGTTGTCAGCCGACTATAATTTTAAACCACAAATCCTCATACGAGATGGTCCAACACTGCCCATCTGAGTACCAATTTCTCCGTGTGTTGGGTTGTACCTAGTGGCCTCACCTACGCCTCTATAATCATCACAATTAAAACGGACTTTCGCTAAAATCTTGTATATTTTATGGTTATATATAGCACAAGTCACGAATACAATGCCTTGACATATCCTCCGATAAAATTTATGTCCCCCTATATGCTATCTTTGATGAACTCATGTCCTCTACACACCATCTTCATCCACATCTTATTAACTCAATCAATTTGTTACCCTCTCACATATTCTACACGCTACCCGTTCTGATTCCTCAAACCAACCTGTTACCCCATCTTCACCCTCGGATTCTCCCTCTCCCAACACAGTCACGCCCCAACATCACTATAATCCACCATCCCTAGCGCCTTAACCCGAACCACCCCAAGACCCTGCCTACCAAATAGTCACATGTTCTAAGACTAACTCTCTTCGACCCAAGCTCCTACCTGATGATTTCATCCATTACCCTATAAATTGCTAAAGCTTTCCACATTGAGCATTCACCCACCGACCATGATCCCAAGTGCTTTTTCCCAGAAAATTAAAATTCACGATTGACGCACTACTATGGATAAAGAATTTACGGCTCTCACACGCAACCAAATGTGATCCCTTGTTACACCACCTCTAAATGTGCATCTAATTGGATGTAAAAGGGTTTATCGCATAAAACGTAATGCACATGGCCAAATTGAGAGTTACAAGGCTCGTCGTGTAGCCAAAGGGTTTCATCAACATGACAGAATTGATTTCCAAGAAACATTAAGTCCGGTTGTCAAGTCCGTTACCCTCTAGTTACTCTTAGCAGTGGTAGTTATGCATGGTTGGAATATTCGTCAAATTGATGTGGATAATGCTTTCCTTCACAGTTACGTTAGTGAGGATATTTATATTAGCCAAACCTTCCGGCTACATGCACCTGGACCATCTTACATATGTATGTAAATTACTTAAAAGTTTGTATGGTCTTCGACAAGCACCCAAGCATGGTTTTCTCAATTATCTGAATATTTAACATCATGGAGATTTCAAGCGTCCAAATCGGATGCTTCCCTATTTTATTATTGTAAAAATGAAGTCCGTCTCTAGTACTCCCTTATCTACGTTGATGTCTCATGCTCCTAATATCACTCAGCTTGTGTCTCAAATTGGCTCACAATTTCCCATCAAGAATTTTGATGATCTCTTCTTCTTTCTTGGCATTAAAGTTGCTAAATCAAGTCATCATGCACCTTTAGCCAAAGAACTACATTTTTTATCTACTTAAACAAGTTGGCATGGATTCTGCGAAACCGTGTCAAACACCTATGGTTTCTAGTTGCAAACTTTTCACATTTGACGGTGTTCTATTATCTGTTCCCTCTTTATATCGTAGTATTGTTAGCAGTCTTCATAGCTTGGGTTTTACTCGTCCTGACATTGCATTCGTTGTTCAAAAAAGTTCGCAAGTATATGCATTCTCCGTGCACTGAGCATTGTTCAGCTGTAAAATGCATACTCGGATACCTCAAGCATACTATTAATGATGCTTTATTCTTATCGAATGTTACGCAACATACCAACCATACATACTCCGGTATGTTATGTTTGGGACTCGGATATCGATGACCGCCGCTCTGTTGAATCATAATGCATCTTCTTGGGACAAATCTCATCAGCTGGTCTTGTAAGCATCAACACACCGTTGCTAAAAGAAGCATTAAAGATGAATACAAAGCTGCTTCTCTTGCGGCTATTGAAGTCCGGTGGCTTCATTCTATCCTCACTGAGCTCTATCTACCACTCACCACTCCTCCACAACCATGGTGTGCCAACATTGGTGTCACATATCTTTCTGCTAATCCAGTCTTCCATACTCACATTAAACACATTAATATTGATGTACATCATGTACAAGAATTAGTTTCAATTGAGGAAGCTTACCAACTACTATATTTTGACAAAAGATCAATTAGTCGATATTTTCCATTACCATTTCTAGAATATCATTAAAAAAATTCCACATTTAGTAAAATATCATTCTTTTGTGTGTATATATTTGTGTAATCAGGAAAGATGGAAATTAATGGAAAAATAAACATTATTTCACAAAAACAGTACTGTCCTATGTACGTATGTCCAATGAATCTTTTCCATCGATAAAACCTAGGACTGAGATGCTACCAAGTTAAGAGTAACTCTATATCCACAACAAATTTGACCAAACAAAACAAAAAAATGCATCTCACAGCATTTGATTATGGCGTAAAATCCATTAATAGATGATATCTCATTATAATCAATGATGTAAGATGTGTTATACTTGTTTTGTTAGGTTTATTTTTTTGTTGTGGACATTACATCGTATTTTTGTGAGTTAGAAACACACCTCATTTGAACTTTAGTTTTTTTTTTCTCAAATTAAAAATCCATACTCAAACCACATATGTTGACCCTAGTATTTTACAGGGTAATACATAACACACTTATATCAATTGATATTCATCGATCATACCATAAAAATTCATATAAATTCGAATTTTATCATATCTCATGGAGTATATATAGGCTTTTATATATTGTCGAGTAATAACAATGAACAAAACATATATAACAAAGTGAGGATGTAACTGTGAGTCCAAATCATATTTTCCTCACAGTTGTAGCAATTGTGGCAAACTCGGTGTGCTTGGACATAATTCTTCGACCCCCCACCCCACCCCCCCCCCCCCTCCCCTCTCCTCCTATGTGTACCTTATTCGAATCCAAAGACGGATCGAGCCAAGTAGTGAGATGAAGGAGATCAGCCCACGAAATTTTCCACCCGACATGTATGTTGGCAAGTCGTTTTAATTCAGCTCATCCGAATACTATTTAGGGCCTTTAATTCCAAGCTTGCCCCTCTCTTGGACCCAATGACTAAAAAATGATTGACTTATCTTACAATTTTTTTTTTTCACAAACAAAGCAGCGCTGCAAACAGACACTGTAAGAGAAAAAACCAGATAAACATACATATATCGCGGATATAATTCACAAGTTTGTCTTTTAATCTGTGTGATTCTTGATGATTTATAGCTTAAAGAAAGAGAATTTCCCTTTTTGTGGGATAGATGATAAGCTTTTATTCATAGAACCTTCAGCTCCCATTAAACATGCATAAAGCTCCTCAAGTTGCAAAGCTTCATGATGTCCATTTTCCCATGAACAGCTCATTACATCATCATGCAAGCTAGATGTAGATCCTCCACACCCTTCCTCTCCGCCGCTAGAAAGAGAAGAAACCGGCGGTGGCGGCGGCATATGATTACTCGAAATTAAAGCATCTTTTGCCTTATGGAGTTCACTTCTAAGCTGTTGGATTTCTTTCTCCAGCTTTCGTTTTTCAGACAGTGTAGTATCGAGCTTGAGCTGCAAGGCGCTATAGTCGAGTTCAAGACTCTGGTTCTTCCAACGTGCCCTCTTGTTCTGATACCATATCGCGATCTGTCTAGGTGGAATGCCTAGTTGTAGGGCAAGGTGGAGCTTTTGTTCTGGGTCAAGCTTTTTGTTGCAATTGAAACTTGCTTCCAAAAGCTTCACTTGATCTTGGGTTAGCCTCTTTTTGTTTAGTGATGAACTTGTACTACGAGAACTGAAGCCACTCATGATGAGTTTTTTTTCTTTTTCTTTTTGGGTTGATTTGAGTTTAGGGATTACAATTGTTAGCATTATTGTACGTACGTAGGGTATATATATATAGGAATTAGTCAAAGGTCTCTTCTATGACCTCTTAATGTGTTTTCAATCAAAACTTTATTAATCAAATAGAAAAATAGATGATTAGTTATTGAGTTTAACCGAGTTGTTTCGAGCATTACATGATCAAAAAAAACAAACATTCCATATATAATAAATAAACAAATTAAGAAAATCAAAGAAATTTAATCGGGCTTACAAGTAAAGTCAAGTAGCTCTGCATTTTCATGCATTAAACAAGTCAAATTCAATCTTATATTTCATTATTTGATCAAGTTCAGCCATATTTTGATTTTAGTATTTGAATCGAACGAATCAAACTCAAATTCCAATGAATATCAATTCGACTCGATTGGGCAAGAAGCCATGATCGAAACTTTTGTTTTGTGAAATGAAATAGAGAGTTAATTAGGGACCAGACGACTTAGCTATTTACATGACATTGTTTGTTCACGTGGGTTTGGTCCTACCTTGTCAAAATGGAACATTTCAATTTTTTTTCTCTTCATTTTTAGTATGAATAATGCAGTTGGGCTAACATTCATATTATCTTATAAGGAAACTTTATCCGTTCTGGATTAAGATATCATATAAGCATCATTTTACTAAAATACATTATCCTTATAAGCTGGATCATTTTTTCCTATAGGAAGAGCATATAAAACTAATTATATTTTTTATCCCTATACATGCATGCACCTTACATGCGAGTATGTGACGTTTTGTCCCGGAAACCAAGAACTTATGTTTCGATTGACTAATGAACTGTATTTGAGTCACCTGATGTGCTGAATTAGAATGACTAACTAGATGATCATGCATTATATTGAGTTTTGTAATACAAAAAAATGAAAAGTAAGGATGGCCAATACCCCTCCCACCCCACCCCACCCCACCCTCACCCTCATCCTCACCCACCCTATACATGTCCTTGCCGGAAACCGAATCTTAAACCGAAAATGAATGTCACAAGCATTAAATCTTCACCTATTACCACGTTAAGTGACGTACCGTAATTAATTTGATGTGTCAGACCAATATGAATGAAAGAATTTATGATGAACCCATTACATACCGGGAAAAAAAAAAAAAACTACCCTACACTTACGAAAATTAAAGGGTGAGCTAGATGAGATTAACATTTTGTCACTCCTGATAGGTATTGATGGGTTAGTGGAGGGACAGAGCGAGTCGGATTGTTCAACGTCAAAATGTTTTAAGAGTAAAAAAATAAAATTAATAAGGGTTCATAAATTTTTTAAATGGATAAAACTTAACATTTTTTTTTGTTTTAAGTCAGAACCCCATTTGTAGACATAGTACATCCGCCTTTGTGCAGGGTAGGTTTACGTATATCCAACTCATATATACCCGGCCTCACACACTGGCTGCCACGCATGTGTAAGAAAGTGAATAAAAATCGATCAATCATTCACCTGATATTATCTATAAATATACATACTCTTCCAGTCACTCATTGCATCCTCTTTAAAAATTAAAAATCACACACATACATTGGTAGGTACTATACATGCCTAAAGGGTTGTACTTATGAATCCAGTGTTCCTTATCATAAAAAATTAGGTAGATTGAAAACGTCAAAACCACTATTTGAGGAAGTCTAGCTACAAAGTAAGGTCCCCACAAATTGGACATGACCTTAAGTGTTTGAAAACTTTGTTCATGCATCTGACTACTTTATATATCCAAGCAACTTCATTTGTAGTGTCTATTTATCATCAGCTATATTACATTAACTCTTTCATGTTAAGGTGGTTAGGGTTTTCAGCTAGCTGTTAAGTGAATGCCCACATCAATAAAGTGTGTGTCTCGATCTCTCTCTATATATATATATATAATATTAAAGAAAATAAAGTAAGAAGATTAATGAAGTTTTGACTTGGAGGAGGAGATGGTTAGAGCAACCCTAATGGGCATGGGAAAATTGTATATTCTATGCTGACAAATTGATGAGGTGGAAGAAGGTGAGTGGAGGAAAAATATAGAAGGATTGTGAAGAAATATGTGTGTGATTAGATGTTGTAATGGTGGTAAATATTTTGGGATATTGATTAAAATAACATGACAAATTTTACCATACAACCGTTGTAGGAATATTGTATCAAGTATCATACATTACAACCATTAATTTATAATATCTCACACGATAAAATGTATTATGTAAAATAGAATAAAAATAAAATGTTTTAAAATATATTATTTTTAGTATTATCATTACACCATAAAATATCTCAAATAATATTAAACTTTAATCTAATGATATTTTTTTTCCTTCCTAGTTGTAACTAAATTTTCTGTATACATGTGATTTTTTTTTATTAATATAATCTATTTTTTAAGGTTCTGTATTTATTTTTTTTTACTTTAGTTTGGAACTGTTTTCTAGAGACAATTGTCTAATTAGTTGTCAAAAAAGAGAGAAGGAGATAGATATGCTCTGGAAAAAATTCTCCAGCTTGTCTCCGTTATTTTACCTTTTATCCATTTTAGAATTCTATTCTGACAAAAAGTATAAAAATCTCTCCATAATGGTGTCATTACTCTTGCTCTTAGAGATGTCCAGATTGGATTTATATATATAATATATATTATACTTAATTATGAGACAATTGGCAATAAATGATCATATAGCAATAAACCAATTGATTTGATTGTATTATATATTATAATACTAAGACAGATATTTCAATATCAACCGTCGTCGGCCGGAAAAGAAAAGTCAGTTCCTACTAGGGCATTTATGTTTCAAGGTCAACAATTAAATTAAATGTATATATCATAAATCATAAAGTATAATCTATCTTTTTGTTGGTAATACAAACAACCGCAATAGCACGCGTATCACAAATTTTCATAAAGTCTTCCCAATGACATGCAACGGAATTAAACGAGGCAGTCCCAATAAAGCTAAATCACAAATAAAAGCGAAACAAAAACACAAGAAAATCAATACCATAATTTTAACGTAGAAACCCCCTCTCGATGTGAGAGAGTAAACACCACGATGCCGATGCCCACAAAAACTCCACTAATCAGCAAAAGATTATACAAAAGTGTTTCAAACACATCAACCAACTCAACTACACCAAAGCATCAACTAAGAATGCAATATACAAGAGTTGTTGAAAAATATCACTCAAAAACGCAGTAGTCGGTCGCGGATGATTTCCAGAAAATTGAACCGTTGAAATGCAAATTCCACCGTTCAAATTGCAGAAGAATGAGAGACAAACAATCCCTCAAAATTTCGTTCCGATCGTCGCCGGAAAGTTGCTGCTGCAACACCAATATAGCTGCGAATTTTTTCTCTTTTTGCCTCCCTTTTAATTGTGAAGATTAGGGAAAAAATAAACTATCTTATTCCCTTAAATAACACTTGACATAATTTTTTTCCTTATTTATTTTATTTTTATATTATTCGGTGGGCTCCACAAAAGAGCGATCCACCCAACAGTTTTTCTCCATGGAGGCTGAGGACTAATTAATGATCAAGGGCAGAGTCAGCAAGACAAGTAACTAGTCTACTCGACAAATTATCAAACACTTGTCCAGCACAGTCAGCAAACAAGATAAATCCAAGCAATCAAAGCAAAATTTTCAAGAGAAATTCGATCAAGTTCAAGATAAACAAGATAAATTCAAAAAAATAAGTCCAGAAGTCAAAAATATACATGTGATCAGCAGAAAAAGGTGAATTGAAGGGATAAGGCTAAAGTGATCACAATTGATCAATTGCTGACCCAATTAAAACATAGCAGAGACGTGATTAGGGCTAGGGTGCATTAGAGTTATCCGATTCCTTTGCATTTTGGGATTCTAGTTCGAATGTAATGTTTATCTCTTAGAAGTCAAAAGTAGTCTTTATTCTAAAGATACTCCTAGTACTTTGTTTCTATGTCTATAAAATGTAAAGATACTGCTGCAAAGTTTTTCAACGAAGAATTAAGAAAAAAAGTTTTTTTTTCTCTTTCATTTTCCTTTTCAGTCCTTGATTTTTCACATCGTATCAAAGTCAATTGGTATTTGATCGCCATAAACACCGTGTCAACTCTATCTTTGAACGTCACCAGTTTCATCTCCCTAAAACTCACATAAAAAACTATCATTTATAGCGTGAGCAAGCCCTTGCCCTAACTGAAAGTCAAGATATAGTTGGCCACTTAACCAAAGAAACCAATGCACCTACTCAATACACTTCGTCAAATTCAGATACAACAGGCAACGACTCTGTCACCAAAACATTGAATCCATAATATGTGAAGTGGAGGAAATCAGACAGGTTGCTCAGAGGATGGTTCATTGGATTGCTATTAGAAGAATCCATGGGCTTAGTAATTGGGCTAGATTCCTCTCAAGTTGTATGAGAGGCACTTAAGAGTGCATATGCGCAAGATTCACAAGAAAGGGAGTTCAACTTGAAGCAACGAGTTACCTACATGAGGAAGGAAGACGAGAGAAGCATCAATGACCACATGCGATTGGAAAGCATATTCCTGATTCTGAGAAGGTGTACTTTCTGCTGACCAGGCTTGGTCTCTGTATGAGACCTTCACAACAACTATGCTCAAACCTCATAGACCTTCATATACAGAATTAGTCAAATGCATAATTTAAGTCAAAGAAGGTCATGGTTTTCAGTCAAAGGACTAGAAGCTGAACACCTGTCTCAGATGGCATTCTATGGACAAAGACCAAAACAACAAGGCCAGAACACATCCAAGTTCAATTCTGCTGGTAGAGGTTTCAAGAACAACAAACTAAAGGAGGCTTTGGGACAACAAGTAGTCGGGGAAGGGTGTTTAAGAGAATAACCAAAGTGAAAGGGACTGGGACAGAATGAAACATGCCAAAGACTATGGAGTCACATGCCACGTTGCAAAGATCTCATTGGTGGAAGACACAAGCACATGAACACAACATCCCCAAGGCATTATTAGCTCTTACCCTGACAACTCCATAGAAGATATTGAATGGATTATAGACACTGGAGCATCCAATCACATGACATCTAATGCTTCTATTTTACCCAAAATTGCAAAATATGATGTTTCTGATTCAATTTTAATTGGTAATAGAGAAAAACTACATATACAGGGAATGGGGGAACTACACACAATGAAGAACAACAACAACAGTCCTATGGTCTTTTAAAATGTACTGCTAGTTCCTGAAATGAAAAAGACCATGCTTTCTGATAGTTAATTAACTTTACAATATTTTGCAAATTGCATTTTCACTAACACTGATTGTGCCTTTGGAAAAGACAACATGATAGGTCCTAATGAAGAGGCATCGTAAAGGAGTCTCTATGTCATCCTTAGCAGGTTGGAAGCACAGTTTTATCAGAGGCTCAAATCTTGCACAACTGAGTTATGGCACCAAAGACTAGGGCACATTCAATTTCCTACAGTTCAATTGGTAAAGATTAAAGGCCTCATTAGGTTTTAGGGAAGAATAAACAAGAACATCTTTGTGAAAGCTGCCAACTTGGAAAAATTGGCAATTTCCTTTCAGTCAGTCAGAAAATGTTAGCTTCGGTAATTTTGATTTAATTCATTGTGACTTATGGGGACTAGCCCCTGTTATTTCTTTAGGAAAATTTAAATATCATTCATGTTTAGTAGATGATTAACCCAAGTATATGTTGATGATTTCTTTAAAACATAAATCAGATTTTTATAATGCGTTTCCAGCTTTTGAAAAATATGTGTTCACTGAGTTTGGTAAACAAATAAAAAATTCCATTCGGATGGAGATGGTGAATTTATAAATACTCACTTAGAAACTCACTTCACCAATCAAGGGATTGTGCACCTCATATCATGTCCTCACACTCCCAGAAATCTAGAATTGTTGAAAGGAGTCACATAACTATCAGGGAATTAGGGTTAACCATGTTGTTCCATAGTAAATCCCTCTTATACTTATGGGTTGAAACTTTTTCCACCGACATATACATACTAAATAGATTCCCATCATTCACACTTCAATTCAACTCTCTATATCATGCCCTCTTTGGGAAACACCCTGATTATAACAGGTTTAGAGTGTTTAGATCCATGTGTTATCCTTATACTTGGGATACCAAAAAACATAATTTTTACCCAATAAACATAACATGTGTGTTTGTAGGGTATAGTGATCAACACAAGGGATATAAGTGTTTTCACCCCTTTTGCCAAAAAGACCTTCATATCCAGACATGTCTCTTTTAATGAAACACGGATCCCTTTTTCTACCAAACCAATCACTTCCAATAACTCCCATGTTTATCCATTTTTTAATCCTGGATTCCTTCATCCCCTCAAGAATCAATTCCATCAAACTTTGTTCTTGATAGCACTCATCTTCCAGCACCTTACTCAGAACCTACAGAACCTGTCTTACCCATAAAATAGCCTCACTACTCTGTCTTCCTCTCAGATACTCCACCCATCACTAAAAGGTCTTGCCCAGAATCCCCAGCCATCTCCACAACTCATGACGATGCGGAAAATCCATGTCTGACTGAAAATGCTTTAACAGATATGACACTGAATCTACTCCATCACCACATACCACTCTATCATCCTTATCAGTTGCCCTTAACAACTCCGCATCTGATTTAAGATCACCCATCAATTCGTCTCCTACCCCAATACATCACATGGTTACCGGATCCCAACATGGCATCATAAAACTTAACCCTAAGTATGCCCTCACTGTTTCTTATTATAGCATTCCCAAATAGCCAAAAACATCCAAGTATTTCCTAAAGCATGAAAGATGGAAATGGGTGTTTAAGGAAAAATGAAACCAGCAAGGACTTTGTAGAGGTAAAAGGCAAGATTAGTTGCCAAAGCGTACAATCAAATTGATGTCCTTGATTATCTTGAGACCTTTTCCCCTGTTGTGAGACCTAGCACTATCCGACTCATCCTTATCATTGCCCGGCACACAAGTGGCCCATAAAACAATTGGAAGTTAAAAATGCTTTTCTACATGATCATATCTATAAAGACGTTTATATGGACCAACCCCCATGTATGGTTAACTCACAATACCATTCTTATGTTTGCAAGTTGGATAAGGCATTGTATGGGTTAAAACATGCTCCTAGAGCCTGATTTGACAAAAATTCAGCATTTTTATCTTGCATTATGGTTTTATTCAAAGTTTGTCAGATCCATCTTTATTTAATTATCATTCTAATCAAGGCACCCTAGTGCTTCTCCATGTGGATGATATTTTGCTTACAGGTTCCAACTCCCAATTGCTTAAGACTCTTGTTCAATTACTCAGTAATGAATTTTCATTGAAATACCTTGCCCCTATTCACCATTTCTTGGGTGTTCAGTTCAAGGAAAGATCTAGTGGTCTGCATCTTACTCGGTCTCATTATGCAACTACCATTCTAGACAAGGTTGGCATGTCAGGCTGCAAACCTATGAAGACCCCTATGGACTCTAAGCTACATGATGCTCAACATTCCCCACCAATTGATGATATCACATGTTACACAATTCTGATAGGCTCCCTTCACAAGGCCAAACATTTCATTTGCAGTTAATCATCTCTCTCAATTTATGCAAGCACCAACTCAGGCTCACATGAAAAAAGCCCATAGGCTGCTCAAACATGTAAAAAGCTTTATCAATCTTGGGATCTCCCTCGAAGCCTCTCAAGATCTCACATCTATGCCCTCTCCGATGCAGGATAGGTTCAGCTGCAACCTTACAAGACGATCAGTTACAGGATATTGCACATTATTGGGTCCTAATATCATCTCCTGGTGTGCTGAGAAACAACCAACCATTTCCTAGTCCAGTACAGAGGCCGAATATAGAGCCATGGCTCACACAACTGCTGAGCTCACATGGCTCACCTACATTCTCCAAGAACTACATATCTCAATTTCATCAGTTCCAGTCTTCTAATGTGATAATCTAAATGCACTCTACATGAAAATCAACCTAGTATTTCATGCCTACAGCAAACACATTGAATTAGACTACCAATATGTCATGGTAAGGTGGCTCGAAGGCTCCTAGTTACTAAGCATGTCTCAGCTAAAGCACAATTGGTTGATATTTTTTACCAAGTGATCACGTGTAAGCCGCTTATTCTAGCAAGAGGACTAGGTCCATTGCGTATAGAGAATGAGCAAAGGTCGATCACACAGGGACAATGCGAATTCTAGAAACAAACGCACTAAACCCTAATTAAGAACACACGGAGGTTGGTCTTTGACCAACATAAAGGCAAAGAAAAGAAAACGGTAACACCTTCCCTCCAAACCTATCTCCTAGCTCGGTGTAATTAATCTATCATGTTTATGTTGAAATAGTGTCCTAAACCCAATCGGGTTAGACCGGATCAGATCATTTCTACTATTTTTTATGTTTATACATATGATAAATGGATTTAATGTTGCTATCTATATGAACCAATTTGTGATTGTATATATGATAGCGTCTCTAGTGTCAAACTGTGAAAGAGAAATCATAATAGTGATTATGGTTGATGAGATCTCCACTCACTTTAAAAGGTTTGATACTTAAATGTCTCTAGTCGTATGTTTATTAAACGGGACATTAATAGTACGATTAGACTAGCAAGTATTGGATGTCTTCTATCTTATTGAAGATAGATATAGATCTCGTCTATCGGAGTGTAGAGACACTTAGACTGTACGTGGACGTGTATTAGAGAATGCGTATGTTAGACTGATCCACTTACATTAAGTGTCGCAGTATGTGGTGATTGTGTAATTATCCTGAGACCGGAGTCTTCATGACATCACGGTGTGGATTGTCATGCTTTGACACTATTGAGGTTTCTCCTAGACATGGGTATGATCATGCGGTAGTGATTGGGTGTGATACTGAAGCATGCGTAGGATTCATGTTGCTCGTCCGGAAATCGCGTATCCTATTATTAGGACTAAATATCCGAAAAGGCATTCTTATAAGGAATGTCTTATTCCCGAAAGTCTTTGCAAAGCTGAAGTAATATGTTACTTCGAGAGAGTAGGATATCAGATTATAAGATATGGTCGTTGATGTTTGACACTCGACGTACGACCGTATGGATATTGTAACGGCGATAGGATTCTATTTACACGGTAACTGTTTCACATGAAAGGTAGTAGTCATTGCATTTGACTCTTCCGATGATTGAGGGTCACGGTGTGTTTCTAGACGCTATTCCGTGATCGTTATGTATGAAGGGAATTTTTCGTAATTTGCACTTTGTGCCTACGGCCAACATATACGGAAGCCTATCGGGTCACACACATAAGAACATCTAGCCGGATTAAAATGCGGTTATAGCGATAACCAAATAACGAAAGTTTATCTCGACTATAAAGTGTTATAGTGATAAATTAATATGGTGGTATTTATTTATTATGAATAAATTAAATACAAGATATTAATTATGTTGATTAATTAAATATACATATAATGTATATGTATGTGACGCATGTGTGTGTATATTGATACACATGTATTTTGAAAACTAATTAATCATAGCATTATATTAATTAAAGAATATTCCGGATGTCAATTTATGACAATATGTTGCGCCACTTTCTAGTGTATAAGATACAATTGGATTGTGCAATTTAATTAATAAGAATATCATATATTAATATTAGATATTAATGAGTATAGATTTTGCATATGTGTAAATTGATTTATGGTAATATAATCAAGATATATTCAATATAAGATATTTTCAATATATATCTTGAAAAAATACTTAATCAAGATATTAGATATTAATGAGATAAATCTTGAATATCTAGTTTTCTTATTTTACTAGTAAAATGTTTTCTTCCTCCCTACTTTACATTGGGGCGCCACTTTCATTATAAATAGGAGGTGGGTGCCAACCTCTTTTGTACATCACAATTCCAAGAGACTAATAGTTCTTGTGAAAAATTTAGAGCTTCCTAGAGAGAGTTTTGAGAGAGAGAAAAGGTCGGTTTAGCAACCGAGTTTTTCTGGTAGCAATCCATGATGGGATTCCGGCAGGCTGTTCGTGTGGATCAACTGTAGAGGCCGAACACTTGGGCGTCTCCGTGCAGAAACTACAACCGTAGACAAAGCGTCGATCCAATTGGATCAACTAAGGTATTCTCTTGTCTACTTCTTTTATGCTTGTTGCTTAAACGAAGTCGATCTTGGGTAAAAAGGAAATAAATTTTCGAATTCCGATGCGTTCCCGCGTGGATTTCCTAACATTTTACCCCCTGTAATTCCCCAGAATACTAGAACATACATTTTATCTTCGTTATTAGCTATGGGTGCAGTCTCATAACCTTCTTTAATTCCATTTGCAAGGACATCAAACATCTATGTGCAGTTAACCTACCTTAGGCTATATTAACATCACACGCATTAAGTTTTAGAGAGTGCCGGCTCAAGACGAGAACCTCTTCGGGAAGCTATCGACGATGTCTAGCACATTTCCAAAGATCGATTCATACTACGTTTTAACTAACACTTCATTAATAATCCAACATGCTAGCTTACGAATACAATTACTAGATTGGCCCGATCTAAATAAAGATGAATTAACCATGTCGATCAGACGTAGACGATGCCGAATCTCCAGAATTAGGGTGACCTAAAAGGTGCCTCGACGCGTTGGTAAAGACCGCCGCCTCATCCAGAGCTGTGGTTCCTATTTTTGGGTTACATATTATTATTCAGTTAATTTCGATAAATTCATCGTTCTTTAAACATTCAGATTACTTACAACGTGTTAAAACATGCTAATCCACCATAGTAAAGACATGGAATAATGTTCAAAGTTTCATAACTTCAACAATGGAGGACTAGCTTGATCAACTCAAGCACTATGATGGCTTGGGGGAGAAGGGAACCAACAAGAAAGCAAAGAAACTTAAAGAGAAACCTTTATTTCATAAATAAATTGTAACTGTGAAAAGTGTATCCAAATATATGTTACAAGTGGTTGCTACAGGCCTTATATAGATCCTGTAGCCGACTTAAGACTCAATAGAAACCCTAGCCGGATTTATTTCCCTCGTAAGGTCGGTTTTAGTGTTGCCCAAGTTCTCAACTCGTCGGGCCTGGAACTCGACGCATCGGGCCTGCTTTCACAGATTCTTCCTGGACTACTTCTCTTCCAACCCAATAACTCTTTCCGGCCCAGATCCGCTTCATCCTTGTTCCTAGAAAATGGTACTACCTGAAAAACATGCAAAACGGAGCAAAACAGTACCTATTCCAAAGGATAAACACATAGATGCAGAATTAAGACCCAAGGAACATGCACTAAGCAATCGACATGCAACTCATACAATAATCAGACTATCTCTCGTCAATTGATCATAATTTCGGGGGAAATAAGGTATAAAATATAGTACCAAATAGACTTTCATCACCAAGTCCTTACCTAAGCTTTTGTTCACTCAAATCAGACCCAAACTTGGCTTAGCTTTCATCCATAGCCTCGTTTGGGGAGGTATTAAATGATCAAGGGCACAGTCAGCAAGACAAGTGACTAGTCTACTCAGACAAATTATCAAACACTTGTCCGGCACAATCAGCAAACAAGATAAATCCAAGCAATCCAAGCTAAATTTTCAAGACAAATCCGAGCAAGTTCAAGATAAACAAGAGAAAATTTAAAAATAAGTCTAGAAGTCAAAAATATACATGTGCTCAGGAGAAATAAGGTGAATTGGAGGGATAAGGCCGAAGTGATCACAGTTGATCAATTGCTGACCTAATTAAGACAGAGCAGAGACGTGATTAGGGCTAGGTGCATTAGAGTTATCCGATTCCTTTGCATTTTGGGATTCTAGTTCGAATGTAATGTTTATCTCCTAAAAGTCAAAAGTAGTCTTTTCCTAAAGATACTTATAGTACTTGGTTTCTATGCCTATAAATTGTACAAATATTGCTGCAAAGTTTATCAACAAAGAATTAATAAAAAAGTTTTTTTCTCTCTCATTTACCTTTTTTCAGTCCTTGATTTTTTACAAGGACCACTTCAATTGAGACAATAAAAGTCTAATACACCCCTTCTCCCCATACCCTCGGGCAATCAAAGTTAACACCTGATTGTAAGTTTGCATAAGAGGACTTTCCAGATGGAACTCAATTCTCAAGGCTAAGAAGTTTAGCTAATGGAGCTTAACATATATAATAGGAGTTTGACAATTGCTCCTCACATGGATATTAATGATAGGATGTATATATTTAGTAATTACTTATAGAAATTACTGGGTCAATATCTGTTACACAATTATAGCCATTAGTCATTTATTGGTGTTAATACTAGGCACAATTTTAGGACATGTTTAGTTGACCATCTTTGTATATAGTGATTGGAATGTGTAATGGAGCAGATGAAAATTATCTATTTTCATGGTATCAGAGAAAAACTAAGGGCCCGTTTGGATTGAAGGAAATAAATAGAAAGGAAAAGGAAAGATAGTGACGGAGAAGAAAGGAGAGGGGAATGAGAGATTAGGAAGTTTATTTTGAGTGTTTGGATAGAACTAGAAGGAAAGGAAATGAGGGTTTAAAAGTGTGTTTGGAATGTCAATGGAAAATAAAGATTAAATATGATTTTCCAATTTTAGACATTAGGTTAGTGAGATATTATTATTAATTTTAAGGATATTTAAGTAATTATATAAAATATTTTTTTAAAGAGGTAATTATATAAAATATTTAAAAAAAAATATAATTTCCTTCCAAATCTTGCTGAAAATGGACGGAAAGCAGGCAGTGTAATTTCTATTGGATTGTTTCCTTTGGTCTCCATCCATCGCCTTTCCTTTCCTTCTCCTATTGACATACCAAACACTCCAATTAAAATCAGCCTAAGCCATTTCTTTTCTTCTCCTCCCTTATCTTTCAATCCAAACAGGCCCTAAAGCTTTCTGCATTTTTTTTTTCCATCGCCTCCTTCTTCTTTCATATTTTTTTCAGGTCAAATCCTTCCCATGGTTGATGATCTGAAACTCCCAGCTACGATATCCATTACGAATGTGAAATCCCTTCTCCCAATCACTCTGGACCTCGAAACCGGCCAATATCACTCATGGGCCGCCTTATTCAAGGTTCAAGCAAAGATTCATGATGTTCTCCACCACATCCTTCCCCCCACCGATCCGGTGGAAAAAACATCATATGAGAAGACGAAGACTGAAAAATCTGCACTCTGGAGTCGTTTAGATGCAGCAGTTCTCCAATGGATATATGCTACCGTCTCTCCCGATATCTTGACCTCCATTCTTGTTGAAGACGACACACAATGGCAATGTTTGGCAAAGGTTGCCGACTTGTTTCAGGATAACAAGAATTCTCGGGCAATGTTCCTTAATAAGGAATTTACGAATACCACGCTTGCAGATTTCCCCAACACCACTGCGTCTTGTAATCGTCTCAAAACCTTGTCCGATCAAATGAAAAATGGGAGCACCGGTCACCGAACATGCATTTGGTGTTAAAGATGCTTCAAGGTTTGTGAGATCAATACACAAACTTTGTTACCGTGATGCGTGAAGAAGAAAAATCTCCTTCGTTTGCGGCGGCATACTGTTCCAAATTGGCTCTCGAGGAGACGACTTTAATTGAACGCACCAAACACATCGAGATGGATATCCACTTTGTTCGTGAAAAAGTGGCTCGAGGCGAGGTCCGGGTCCATCATGTACCATCACGCTATCAAATTGCCGATATTTTCACCAATGGACTACCTCTTGTTCTATTCGAAGATTTCCGTGACAGTCTCAACGTCCGCGATCCTCCCGTTTCGACTGCGGCGGTGTGATAGGATGTATATATTTAGTAATTACTTATAGAAATTATTGGGTCAATATCTGTTACACAATTATAGTCATTAGTCATTTATTGGTGTTAATACTAGGCACAATTTTAGGACATGTTTAGTTGACCATCTTTGTATATAGTGATAGAAAAGTGTAATGGAGCAGATACGGGAAAATTATCTATTTTCAATTAATGCCAAGTCTTTTATGGCCCTCTTGTTGTCCTTGAATGTATGAGAATAAGAGGTCACTTTTTTGGAAAGTCAAAGACAATAGGATGAAGAGAATGACGATGAAGCTAGTGAAGGATTATCTATGTATCAAGGTTTAGATGGCGATGATGAAGACTTTTTCATACGGAATAAGAGCGGAATTGATCAGAGCTTGTGGATGCATAAAAAAATTACAAAGTAAGTGGTTGTCCAACAAATATCACTAAGGTCTAACACGAAGGATATTGAGGAAAATACAAGTCCACTAGAAATGTTCAGGGAGGTCAGGATGAAGAAATGGATCATTGTAGGGAAGAGACGAAACTAATTTTGAGAGACTTGATTTAAGCGTTTTCTAAGATAGGAGGTTGATCTTTTAAATTTTGATTCAGCACCGAATGATCGTATTCTTTCCTCTTAGCAGTTTTTTCCCAAAGAATTTTGTTGCTCAGAGGTTTCAATGAGACAGAGTTAGATGCTAAGGTGTTATGGACTTTAGTAAGACGGGTTGGTTTGCATTTCGTAATTTCTTTTCACTTTGCGATAACAAAAAAATGAGACAAACAAAGATCGTGTAAGGTTTGGGGAAGGGAGATGGCCTAAATAAAATTGGTCTCTAAACACTTGTGCTTCGCTATTGTTTGTCAACTCTAGTCATGGTTTGTGGGTAGTGACAGATCCAAAAACAATAGTCACTAGTCGGTAGATGCATCGAAGAAAATCAAATAAAACTACATCTTTTTAACATATAAAAGGATTCCGAAAATTCAACATGGACACGTGTCCCGTACTCCATGTGGACCCACCCTTGGTTTGGTTGTGGGTTATTATGTTTCTTACCAAATCCTAGTTGGTATATCAAACCAATAGAATTTAAAGGATTTATGATGGTTCCCTCTATTTAAAAACCAATCATCAATCATTTTGTTTCAAATTGATAACATGGTGGTCCAATTACTTGGTTCATGACTATCATAAAATCATTGCTATACACAAAATTTCCTTTGATGTTATTGAAATGTTAACCAAAATTTCTGGGCCAATCCGGATTCAATTTGTTTTAAATATAAATTGAACTCGTTCATTAGAAAACAGGTATAAATTGAACATGTTCGATTCAATCAAGCAGGTTATATCCTTCGGAGTTGTGCTAATATTAAATTTTGTATCGTCCCCAATAATGAGAAATTGAATTTGTTCGGATCAACTAATTAAACTTCCCTTAAAATAAAAAAAAACTAATTAAACTTTCATGGCCCAATCTGAATAATCAGATTTAATTTGCTTTTCATTTCTCATTCCTTCTACTATATAAAACAAAATAAAAAATATTCAACTTGGATAGATATTATAGTGCATGATTTGGTTAGAATAACGTTGTACTGTAAAGTGGTATACATTAAAGTTTTTCATTTTTACACATTTTTACATAATACATTTTTATCATGTGTGGAAGTTGTAAATAAAAGATGTAATGTATATCACTTAATAATACAACGGTTTGTACTATAATTTTTTCCTTCAACTTGAAGTAACTCAACACAAACAAATTAACACAAATCAGATTTGCATAACAAATAATTTTAACAGTAAAGACAAAATGTTGTTGCCATCCAAACAATCCAGCTCAATGTTTTTTCCTTTTTTTTTTTTTCAGTGACAACTTCATTCTTATTGAAAAAGATACTGGAATAATAAAAGTCACTATTTGGAGCTCAATTCAACAAATCTGCATTGCATTGCAACATTAGCAATACCAAGCAATTCTTCAGCATCTTCTTCAAATCGATTCGTATGGAACCGGAAACCTTACTGTTTCAGGACCAGCCACCATATCTTCCCAAAGCAAATCTGAAAGCGCCATTGACAATTCTCCCACATTGCCTGTTCAAAAAAAGAATCTTGGTTAATATTTTAACTAATCATCATCATGCTGCAAAAAGTATTTAATAATTACACTTTTGGTCCTCTGTTTTTCTTCATTTTTCTCAAAATATTAGCTCATATCTTTCATATTGGCATTTTAGTACCCTTTTACGACATTTAACGGAAGTATAACAGTGTGTAGCCCTTTACATGTGTCATCATACTGCTAATGACCCTGTAATCTGTATATATAATGCAACCACAGGCCATTTCAGAAGCAAAGAAACATAAAAAAAAAATGAAATTACCATCTCCAATAGGCTTATCATCCCACGCGATGATGGGCAATATTGGAAGTGTACTTCCAACATACATCATTTCAGCAGCATTTTTTGCTTCCTCCACAGTAAGATCATCGGTTCTAACGCTTTTAAGCCGTCCCTGCTCGACCAATTTAGGTGCGAGTTCAAGAAGCCTAGCTGCAGTACAGCCTCTAAGAATCTTATCAAACACCGGCAAAATGAGCTCCTTTTCGTGAGTTATAAAAGCCACATTCACATTTGGACCTTCAGCGATATATCCCATTTCATCAATCCATATAGACGCAAACACCCCTTGCTCCTCTGCCTCCAATTTGGCTAAAACATTCGGGAGGTAGTTTACGTTTTTCATGTTTGCAAAAAGCGGCTGTTTCATTGGGATTGTAGATGTTATCACCTTGACACCTTCTTTGCACTGTGAGAAGTCTTCATCAATTGCAACGGCATAAAATGCTGATGTTGGACAACCTCCAGGAGTAAGCAAGAAATCTCCAGGCCCGGCACTTAACCAGTACCGTAAAGTCCCTTTTCTCAACTTTGATGCAGCTGCAAGCTGAATAAGAATGCTTCTGAGTTTAGATTGAGGAAAAGGTGACGTAATCTTCGCCTTTGATGCTGATCTTAGAAATCGATTTAAATGGCCATCCAGCTCATAGAGGTGTCTGTGACACAAAACAATCGTATTATATACATGTTAATCACTTGTAATCACAATACTTATTTCATATCGAAAATCAGAAGAGACTATCAAAAGCCTAAACAATGAGATATGGCAATTTTCAATCTTAAAAATAATGTATCGTTAAATGTTATTCGGTATAATTTTGCCTACCCATTAATGATAATAGCAGTATCAAACACTCCATGGCCTCTATGAACCATGTGATCATCTACAGGGATAACCATCAGAGCAGGATCAAGAATAATTCCACCGTAAATACTTGAATACATTGCTGGATACGGTTGTGGCTTCCTTGAATTCCATGTGTCTTGCAACTTCCCTAGCAACTGGTTATTAGACAAGTAACTCACTGTCAGCATATTAGTTCGTAGGCATAACGCTTGAATTCGTAACACTACTTATGAAATCTCACTGGTTCATCAACCCAATTTCTAGCTATTGCAAAGCTTTACCTCAAATCGCAACATGTATATAAAGTATATGCAACATACCGCCCAAAATACTAAATAAATGGATACATAATTGATTCGGGAAGTAAAAGTAGCACAATCAAGAGAGGTGAAAGACTCTTAATATAAGGAGCATAAAGCTTTGAAAGCTGCTATGCTACAACAAATTATTAACATTCTCAGCTAATGGCTTGGTCCTCTGGTGAAAAATGTAACAGAATGCTCTTAAGTGTAGAATATTTGAAATTGATTGTTTAATAAGATTAATAAGCACTAGCCAACTTTTAGAACATCTTTATCATCAACTTAGTATAGTTTTGTATGAATGCCGTTATGATCACAATAATTAGCAAGGTTTATACAGTTGATTATGGTAATCATCAAGGCCATTGCTAAAAGCACCACAACAAATCTACCGATTTTTTCATCAACCACAATACAATCAACTCTAGAACAGTCGGTTATAGAATCGAGATTTGATGAATTCTCACAATTGACCGGGTTTTGTGTGGTGCCAGAGGTAAATTGACTATGGTGCAGCATCCAATCATCAATGAAATGGTGACCATAACATTTTATGAGAAGTGAAATGCATAAACAAATAAGAAACAATAATCAGAAAGCCCAAACAAATGAAAGAGCAATTATTCATTCACCTCTGATGCTGATGAAAAGACGTGAACTTTGAAGTTGTCCGCATTCTCAATCTCTACAAAACGGGAAGAAAAAAAAAATTAACAATTAGGGGAAAAGATTTAAAAGAATCAGCTCAAAATGCTCTATAACAGTAATCGACAAGATCCAAAAACCAATTTAAAGATTAGAAATTAGTGCTTCTCAAAAAAGCAAACAAGAGATTAATTTGTGAACCTGATTTCTGCTCGGAAGTAGCCATAGAAGTGAACTCACACAGCTCAATAAAGACAGTGAGGGAAATGAAGTAAAGGGAATACAATAGGAAACTGCAATCAAATGGGCTTTTTAATGGGGAAGGAGAAATGAAGGATGAAAAGCAAGACAAAAGAGGTGGGCTGTCATTCAACGTAATGAAAAGGGTGAAATACTGAAATGAAATCAATCAATGACGAGAAGAGATTTTGTATGCAAGTAGGAAGAAGGTGTTTGAAGAGAAAGACGAAAGCTGGTGACTAACTTTTTGTCCCGCTGCGTGTCTCTTTTCCTTTCCTTTCCTTTCCTTTCCTTTCTTTTGCATATTAAAAGAGGGAGTCTCGCTTTTACGTTTTCGGTCTTCTCTAATCACTGTCGATGTCTATGTGGAAAAGACTTTTGTTTTCAATTTTGTTTCTCAGAAGAAAAGGCAAGCCCGGCCCACCGGAATAGACCCAATATGCCCGATTCTAAGGCCCTCTCAAAAGCAATATTTTAGAAATTGGTATCATATGATTTAGGATTTAGGAAATTAGTGTTTTAGAATATACTTTTCAAAACAAAACAAAAAAAAAAAAAAAAATTTACTACATTCGTCGCATAAAAAGTGTCTATTTTCTAAAAATAAGTTGTCCCTTAAAAAGTATCAATTTACAAAATCAATACATCATTTAATGTATTTTTTTCAAACATACTCTTATGTTAGCTTTTAATGTTTCGTTCATTCTGTTGCAAATGAAGTTCAACATTTTAGGCCTATCAACCTTTGTAGTGTCTCCTATAGAATCTTATCTAAAATCTTGGCTAACCGCAAGAAAGCTAATCTTCCCTTCTATGTAAGTCAGAAATTCAGAATCAGTCTGCTTTTATTTCTGGAAGGTATATTACAGATAATTATATTTTTGCTCATGAGCTCCTAAATTTCATGATTCACAAAAAGAATGGCAAGGATAAATATATGGAAATTAAAATGGATATGGTCAAGACTTTTGAAGAGTTTGGTTTTTCATTCGCTTCATTATGGAAAAATTGGGGTTCTGTAAAGATTGTATAGACTGGGTAATGGAGTATGTCCAGACGGCTTCTTTTTCCTTTCTCATAAATGAGGTAAAAGCTTGTTTGGTCCAACCCTCTAGAGGTATAAGACAATGAGACCCTTTTATCTCTGTGTTGAGGGATTATCCGTTCTCCTTCTGAAGGCTGAAAATAAGGGATCTCTTCAAATGATTAAAATCTCAAGAACCGCTCTCTGTATCCCACTTATTCTTTGTTGATGACAACCTTATTGTTTGTAAAGGTGATCCTAATTCAGCCACGGCCTTGGCTGAGGTGTTGGATATCTATCAATCTTGCTCAGGCCAGTTGGTCAACTTACATAAATCTGGAGTTTTCTTTAGCTCAAACATTAGCTGCTCATTGCAACAAAGCATATTGAATTTCTTCCCTGGGATTTCTATTGCCACTCAAAGCAAGTACTTTAGGCTTCATCTCCTCATTGGCTGATCTAAAAGAGATGCCTTCTCTTACATCATGAATAAAGTGTCCTCAAAATTAAATTCATGGAAGAATAACCTCATTAGTCAGGGAGGGAAGGAGATCCTTATTAAACATGTCATCACTATGCTAACTTCTTATATTATGTCTGTGTTTAGAATCCCTAAGGAGCTGTGTATGGAACTTTTCTGCTCTTATTTTCAATTTCTGGTGGAGTAATGTCAACTAATAAGGGTTTTCATTGGCTCAATTGGAAAAAGATGTGTGTTGTTAAGGGTCTTGGGGGCATGGGGTTTAAAGATCTAGAAGCTTTAAACTTTGCTTACATTGCAAGGCAGATTTGGAGACTTCTTAAAAATCCAAATCTCCTGGTATCTAAAGTCTTGAAAGCCAGATATTATCCCCGCACTTCTATCCTTGGGGCTTCTAGTTAATCTTATTCATCCTATTCCTGAAAAAGTATAAATGTTGTCCTTCCTCTTTTTTAAGGAAGGATGTTGCTATTGGCAATGGAACAGATGTAAAAATCTAGGAAGATAGGTGGCTACCAAACAATCCTCATATGAAGCCTATGACATTTATCCCTATTTTATGTGCTACTTTCTGGGTTAGTGACCTTATTCAGAATAAGGTCTGGAATGAAAACAAGACCAAGGACATCTTCTAGAATATGGACTCCTACCAGATCCTTTCTCTACCCCTCTCTCGTTGTAATACCCAAGATAACATTTTCTAGTACCCCTCCAACAGTGATTCCTTCACTTTGAAATATGCTTACACTAAATTTTTTGACAGACTAAACAAAAATGTCATAAAGGATTTTCACCCTCTAATTACCACTGCCCTCAGTAACCAAGGTGCTGGCTCCTCAGATTGCCGTGTCAAGCTTTGGAAGATTCTCTGGTCCTTACACATTCCTGCCAAGATAAAGTACTTTTTCTGGAAGTGCCTTATCGTCATCCTTCCCTGCAAATCCATCATCTCCATGAGACTTGTCTCTTATGGAATTTCACCCACTTGTGGTTTTTGTTACAATATACAGGCTGAAGAGAATGTCGAAAGCAAACCACTGATGACAACATAAGGACGAGAGCTTTCTTGAACTACTAACAGGATGAGGACAAAGACAACACTGATCAATTCAGTATGATGTAATCTAGAAAACGATTATTCAGTTATAGTATGTAGTAACCATTTGTAACTAACCTCTAACTGATTCATGAGGTGTATGAAGTTATAAATACCCCATAATCAGCTTACATTGTAATTAACTTGTAACTTTTACTTGATCAATAATAATTCCGCATTTTATTTTATGTTTGTAATTCTACTCAATTTCATGAGACTTGTTTTCCTTTATTTTAACAGGTATTAGTCAAGGAATCATATTTCCAGCAGACAACAACCTTGTACTCAAAGGTTTCTGAGATGATGATTGGGCGGTTGTCCCGAAACAGGAAGATCGATGATCGAGGTTATATGATGTTTCTAGGCGATGCTCCCATCTCTTGGAAGGCCAAGAAACAAACAACAATAGCAGGAAGCTCCTCCGAGGCTGAATACAGGGCTATGGCAAATGCAGTCTGTGAAATTCAGTGGCTGATTTATATACTCCAAGATTTGCAGGTTCCAGTTCAGTTGCCTGCTACGTTATTTTGTGACAATACCAGTGCAATGCACATTGCTCATAATTCAGTCTTTCATGAAAGAACAAAACACATTGAAATTGACTGTCATGTTGTGAGAGACAAAGTCAAATCAGGACTTGTCAAGCTTCTCCCAGTCAACACAAAAGAACAAGTAGCTGACATTCTTACCAATGCCTTGGATGCACCAATTTTCTCACATCTACTAGAAAAATTAGGAATTTCAAAGATCTTCCAAAGTTCAAGTAGCTGAAGGTAATGATGTGTGCAGGTTGTTCATGTACCACTCTCAGCTTGAGGGGTGTTACGATATACTGGTGAAGGAATCTTGAGTGCAAACCACTAAGCCGACAAGATAAAGACAAAGAACCTCTTTGAACTACTATCGAGGATGAGAGGCCAAAGCAAGATGTCGATCAAATCGAGACGATGTAATCTAGAAAATGGTTATTCAGTTATAGTATGTAGTAACCGTTTGTAACTAACCTCTAACTGATTCATGAGGTGTATGAAGTTATAAATACCCATGACCAGCTTACATTGTAATTAACTTGTAACTTTTACTTGATCAATAATAATTCCGCATTTTATTTTGTGTTTGTAATTCTACAAACTTCATCAGTTTTTGTGGCCAGGCTCCTGAAACCTCATGTCATATCTTAGTTAAATGCCCCAAAGCACATGATGTTTGGAGTTTGTCCCCTATCATGTAATATTCCGAACATTTAGGAAATGGCATACGTGTCATTTTGCATAATATTTTGAATATTATATTTATTTAATTATGGAATTAAAGTTATTTAAAAGAGGGATTAATGGAAGTAATTATAATTAATGGAATTAATTATAATAAACTCTTTGGGAGTTATTTTTGGGAAAAGAAACATCTCGTTATGTCTAGGAGTTGTCATAATTCCAAGTTCTAACTTCAGTTTCCTTGAGAGCAAATAGAAGAGGCAAAAGGGAGTTCTTCAAAATTTTCATAAACCTTTGGACGGATTGCAGATTTGAGTAGAGATTCGTGATCCTTGGGAGAAGAGCTTAGTTTTGACATCAAGATTATCAAGGTTGGAAAAGGTATGGTTTTGCCCTAATATTGGATTCATAAAGATTTGATCATGTTTGATGGCTTAAAGTTGTTCTATCCGTAGTTCTAATTGTATAGAAACCTTGATCACAATTAAATTATTGTTTGGTTGTTGATCAATTAGGTTTTGAGTTGAAGTCTTAAGAAGTGCTGCTGATTTGCTTGAAGTTTGATGTGCTTTTGCTTTGGAAATCAAGTAAGAGGGTTTTCATGCTGAAAATTTGTGGTTTTATAATGTTTGGGTTGAGTTTGCGATGCTTTTGATGTTAGAATCTATGCTTTTAAAGTTGTTGTTGGAGTGTGTAATGTTATGATATGTTTAGAACCATTTTAGCTATTGTTTGTATGTTTACTTTTCTGTCAAAAGTGGTACCTTTGGATTGGAAATCGTAAAAGTGCATAAAATATGGTTTTGGGGCAGTTTTAGTCTTTGATGCGCGCCGAAAAGGGGTTTTAACGCGCGCTGAAGGTGTCAGAGAGCAGGCAGGAAGATCAGAGAGTTTTAGTGCGCGCCGAAAGGCATACGCCAAACCAGAAATAGAAATAGGAAGTATTATCTTTCTTTGTTTTAGTGGCACGCCGAAAGTGGTTCAGCCAGACGCTAAAGCTCGAGCAAAAGTCGCCCGCTTTGTTTGCTTGGGTTTAGCGCGCGCCAAAGGTGTCAAGCACGCGCCAAGACCCCATGTTGTGCTGTTTTGAGTGTTTTAAGATATGGTTTGAGTTTTCGATGTTGTTTCTTGATTTAATAACATTGTATAAACATGAGCAGGGCATGATTAAGCTTCTGATGCGTTTTGCTCCGACACAAAATGGATTCTTCCTAAGAGTTGAAGTTCGGGACCGTCGGAAGAGCATGATTGGCCTTGTGCTTTGATGGATTAGTATCCATCATTGTCTGTGTATGTGTTAGGCATGTTGTGTCTAGCTGTCTAAGTGAAGGAGTAGAAGTATAAGTGAGCATTTGGCTTGAAAACACTTAGGTGGCTAGTTAATTATTAATAATATATGTACTTGTGTAGTTAAAAGCTAAACATCATGTTATTTCTGGTAAAACACAAATTTGTATCACGATGTGTTGTGTGGTCAGTATAAAGTGAATAACTCCGTAGGATACTAAGACTTCAAGTTCGAGGGACTTCGCCGAAAACACACATTATTGGGGCTAGCCCATGGCTATTAGTATATCCCACTAATAGGTTGCAACCAGTTGCTTTGTGGTGAGTAGCACCATACTTAGTGCCCTTGAATATTGATGTAACAAAGATAATCTAAGCTAGAAAAAAGTAGGATCCCGTGACATGTTGATGAGCATTGAGTGAACCCCAGAGTTTGAGTCTTGTTCATGAAAGACAACTTAATTACTAATATGTGAACCTATCGCTATAAAACTTATTTGTTCAATAGCTTATACCTTTTACTAAGTACTTTTATACTTACCTCTTTCGCATGTTTGCTTGTTGTTTGTGTATGAGAAGAATTGCAGGTTGATCCGGAATTTGATGAGGAGTATGATGATGATGATGAGTGATCATATTGTTCTATGCCATGCTAGAACTTTTAATGCTTTCTTTTATCAATGTTGTACTAAACTATGTATTTGACTATATTGTTTTAATTCCTCAGACTTGTTGTACTTTCTTTTGGGACTTGTTTGTAAGATATGTTTGTTCTACTCGAGACATCGTACTTTGTAAGATTTGTACTCGTTGTTGTAAGCTATCTTTTCTATCTTTATATGTGTATGGCAATGTTCTCAGTAGTATTTATGATTTCACCTGAGTCTCTTTAGCATCCGTTTTGCATAACTCGATACGACGACGTAGAGGGTTACGTATGATGTTGAATTTATTTAATGTTATACGTGCCGAACGTTCTTTTTCGGATAAGGACTCGGTAACGTGAATGAAGCGTTACATATCATTTGGGACAATTTCTAAGACCTTAATTTTGGTCTAGATATTTGGTGGATGGATGTTGTTTCTGACAAAAATCTTAACTCTCGAAAAGACCTTATATGTCGTACTATTTACATTTTCTGTCACCTCTGGAAGGCAAGGAACGATTGGGTTTTAAATATAAATGTTGTGGACTCTAACGACATCGTCTTTTTGGCAAATAAAGATTATGTAGACTCTGTAGACACGACACGGGCCAAACTCCGGATTAGTCGGACCATGAGTTCTAGATACCGGGGGCTTTAAGCAAAAAAAGAAGATTATGTAGACTATTGCAATACAAATAATTTAAACTGGAATCTGGAAGAGAATAGGGTACCTGCTGATGACCATCCTTCTTATTATATGGCTCCTGCAAATAATTTTGATTTACCTCCTCAGGGGAAAAAGTTGCAAACGGATGCTACCTCGATTGATCATAATCAAGCAGGTGGTGCAGGTATGGCAGTTTTTGATAAAAATTATAATCTGGTGGAAGTTTGGGGCCGTTCTTTTGCAAACATGAACTTTGCACTACGATCCGAAGCTGAAGCGGTTAGATGGTCGCTGAGGATGGCCATTGAAAGAAGTTGGACAGACGTTCTTGTCAAGACCGACTCGTTAATCCTTTTGCCAGCAAATTCTGGGCTCTAGATCCTTAACCCCAGATGTTTATGTCATTTTTAGGGATATTCAAGCACTCATGGCCAATCTGCAATTTTGTAAAGTGGTGTATGTGAATAGAAAACGAAATATTATCAGTCATGGCATGGCTGCTTTTGCGAAAAAACTTGTTAATCCAGCCATTTGGTATGGATTCTTTCCTTTTCGGATTAACTCCTTGATCCATGTTGAGGAGGAAGCTAGGAAGGCAAGCCTTTGATGTACCCTTTTAGTGTTTTCAATTCGTTTTTGAAAAGAAAAGAAAAAAACAAAACCATCCACGATGAAGAATGTATTTTTGGGTATAACATACCTGGTCAAATTTCAGCATTAAAACACAAGTTGTTGAATTACCATCTTTCCTAAAATGAGAAGGAGATGAGGAGATAGATAATTAACCTCTTAAACACTTCAACACGTCATCTCAAGTATGGGTCTATAACAAGGCTAGGCCAACATACAACATACACACAAATAACCAACAAAGAGTCCTAACACTTGCACAATTTAAATGGTATTGATCTAATGACCTCCCGTTTTGATACCATGTTGAATTATGATCTCTCCTAAAAGCTTAATTTGGTGGAGAGATAGATAATTAACATCTTAAACACATCAACACAAGTAATATACATATATTGTGAAAATACTTCATTTGCAGTGCACCTCAGACTAACATTGCTTATAGTTAAGAAGAAGCCTTGGGGGTCAGAGCTCAGTGATAAAAGTAACTATGTACAAGTAGTTATCGATTTAAACGAACTGAGCCATAACCTTCGATTTACATACTTGTTGAAGCTTTAGTAGCACGACACAGGAGTTCCTTTAGATTATGGTTCAACGTTTTTTTTTAGGAAAAAGACAAAATAGCCAACATTGCAATTTGAGATATATATATATATACACACACACACACTTACTTTTTGTGATAGGGTGGAATTTATTCATCTGAGAATTGGTACCCCTCCTCAAAAAAAAAAAAAAAGAACTGGTACCCAAAAGTAACCTAAAAACTTATTTAAACGGTTAAACCCTAACCTCAAAGGTTTTCATTTTCCTGTCACCTAGTACCTCAGAGTCAAAGGCTTGCTATTATACCAAGAACTGAAAGAAGTCATTTTTACGGGTCTAAATCTCCACACTTCAGCTTAAGATCCAACTACCCTTTTAAAACAGTCAACCTAACAACTTATTTTATTTATCTTGGGAAGATATAAGCTTATTTCTGAAAAATAGATTCAAATTTTTTTCAATTAAAAATTTAGAATAAGCCTTCACCAACCAAAAAATTATTGCCTAATTAAACTGCAATATACCAATACCACATTAACCTTTAATAAAATATAAATAGAGTAATTAGAGCAAAACGCTCTATCTTTGGGTCAACTTTTGGGACTTGTCCCGTATTTTTAAATTTAGCATTTTTACCCTCAATCTTGTGTAATATTTTGGAACAAACACCATTTTTCGAATTTGACGTTAAATGAAACGGAAAATACGCGTTTATCATTCACTCATCATCAACGTTTCACGGCTTAACAATAAAAATAAAAATAAAATTATTTTTATTATTTCCCCAAAATTGTCATTTATTCTCAATCCAATTGTCGAATATCAACCCCTTGTCACTCTCGATTTCTAATTTCCTTCCCCATCAAGAAAAACTTCTAATTCCCTTCCCATCAATAGAAGATCAATCAATCATGAATATTTTCTGTCAGCACCGCCGAGTGTCTACCGATGCCGGCGAGAATTGTGCTCAAAATGGCACTTCGAGGAATGGTGTTGAGCAACCTATTTTTGGAGCCATTGATTCGAACACCTTTTGAAAGCTGAGGAAAAAAATAGCGAACAACTATTCACCTGAGAGTAGATGAATAAAATAGCGGAGGCAATTGTTGGTCGACAAATTAGGGTTTAATTGGAGAGGAGGATGTAATTGCGCAAAAAAAGCTGATTAATTTAACGTTGAGGAAGAAAATGGTTTAGAGGGATTTATTTGATTAAAAGAAATAAAAAAAATAAAAAAGTGAAAGCACGTAAAATGTTGATGGCGAGTGAATAACAAACGCATAGTTTCCGTTTCATTTAATGTTAAATTCGAATAAGAGTGTTTGTTGTAAAATATTACACAATATAGAGGGTAAAAATGCTAAACTTAATAATACATGTCAAATCCCAAAGTTGACCCATAGATAGGGTTTTACGCTAATAAAAGTGTGTTTGTTGTAAAATATTACACAAAATAAAAAGTAAAATTACTAAATTTAAGATACATAACAAGTCTGAATGTTGACCCATATATATAAATGTTTTGCCATATATATAAATGTTTTTCTTGGGACACATAATATGCTATATATACGCATGATTATTTGTACTATCTGTTGATCGGAAAATTTATCACCAGTGATTTACTGTGAATCGCTTCACGATAAGAAGATTCTAAAACACACAATTTCCACACACGGGGCATTGTGTATTCCACCTCAGGAAACTGTGTGATCCAGATCCTATAATGTAGACAGTTCCCTAGTAGGAAATCCCTACAGTAGAACGACCCCTGTTGATCTTTTGCATATATAGGATAGGATAAGAAGAAAGTCACCTGCCCACCAATCATGAAAACAAAATATGGGAATTGAAGAAAGATAACACCAAAAACTTCAACATTAACAATAACACTAACGAAATGAAGGGGGCCTATTCTCACGCAATACACATTATTTTGACAAAATATAAATCAAAATATAGTTGATTATTTCGATTTAATTTCAGTCAAAAATTAAATGTTTTTTAGACTCAATATTAGTTAGAAAGTCTTTTCATACATTTTGACTGAGATCCAAACAGAAAATTTCCAACATTACTCCTATATTTGGGTCAGAATAGATAAACGCACAAAAATATGGGAAAAAATATGTATATTAAGATATTTTGTTAAGTTAAAAAAAAAAAGAAGACAACACCAAAAACACAATGCAATAAATGCAAGACCGAAGACATGTTTGTCTTTAACGTCTTACGGCTTTAGACTCGCTAACGCCGGGGCGTTTTACTGAGACCTCTAAATGAAGTCTTGATGTGCCTACAGGATGAAAGGTTAGGAGCGACATATGTGACTTCGAGTGCAACGGAGATTGGAGGCAGAGCAGCGGAAATTAGAACGTATTGCGCAACGGAAATTGGAGGCAGAACGGAAATTAGAACGTATTGCGAACGGAAAGTGGAGGCGAGAACAACGGCAATTAGAGCGTGCAAAACGTTGGAGGACATTAGACGCGCCAAAGTGGAAGGCGGCCGATGAACTTTTCTTTATCACGATGGTGTAACACGTGAAGAAGCTATGGGTGGCAAACCGCCCAAATTCTCTCTTTCACATGCTAAATCGAATAAGCAGTTATTCCCAACCACCCTAATTTTGTGGTACACGAGGAGGTTGACATTCTTATTGTTGATTCAAACCACGGAAGAGTTCATTGACGCTTCTAATGCACTTACTAATGATGTTGTTCCGATTGTTACTATTGATTCTCCTTTACGGTACCGACCATTCGAAGAGATTGCCACGCGTCAAGGTGGATATTGGTGTTGACCGACCACTATGCCCGTGGACTTACTTGTCGAATCGATTGTGGTCCAACCGGGACCGAACCGGTGCAATCCGATGGTTCAAGGTGCACTCGGCAATTTTAGTTGCCGATTTGACGTTATAAGCGCCACATGTATATGTGGATCCATATTTACAAAGATTGCCGCCTTTGGATTTTGTTGTCGCCGATTTCTCCACTCGCGCCATTCCATGTTTTTGCGATGTTGTGATTTCGAAGTTTCTCCGTGGTTGAGTGGGCGTATGGAAGCACGATATTCGTGTTCGATCCGGGTTGATTCAAGGACGAATCCTTTTTGAAGCGGGAGGAATGATGAGCCCAATTCAAGAGGAAGATTGAGTCTTTTATTTAGTCTTTTATTATCCCACGTTGGTTAATTGTCTTTTATATTTATTATTATTTTTAATTATTGTTATTTTGTCCCACATCGCTAAAATGACAATTGACTTGAAATCAGAAATTTATATAAGGTATTTCCTTGTATTTGAATATGGAGTTTATTATGAATCAAAAAACTATTTTGGTTGAAATTCGAGATTGAATTTTCATCATAAGAAACTTTCGTAGATTGGGTTTCTTTCGAAGTTTTGAGAGATTGGAGACGACTTTTCGATTATCCCGAGGACGGGGTAATTGGTTGGTGTTCACGAGATGGGATCACCGTAGTAAATATTACGAGATAGAGTATTTACATATCCCTTTGTTATTTTCGTTTTATATTCAGAAAATCCATAAAAATTATCTTTTCAAATTTGAATTGTTTCTTTGCGCTTTAATCAACGATCCTATGAGATTCGGTTTATATCACCACACATATGACGTAATACCACACCACGCTTTAATGAAGAAAATATTGTCTTTTATGTCACAAAAGAGTCAGATATATTAATTGCTGAGATAGACAACGCATCAAATGTTCCGATGATAATAATATGTAAAATACAATTGTATAGTACATCAACAGAGTATATGTATGCTTATAAACATGGCGGACGATGGGGGCCAACAATTGTAAAGATTTTTTGCAATCAAAAAAATATATAGTAGTGTTTTTTATGTCCTCTTGATTCGAAAAAACACTATTATGTATCGCAAAAAAATACAACTATACTCCCCCGTTTCTATTTAACTGTCGTAGTTGGTAAAATCAAAATTTCTTTTTATCTGTCGTAGTTACATTTGCAATACATATTTTAATACTCTTTCTGTTTTTCAATATTACTTTTCAACTTTCTAGTCTCTTTTAATCAATCAATTTTTCATATTCAATACACCATTACATTATTCAATTTTTTTGCAATTACCTATTTTCTTAATTTGTGTGTTTCTCTCAAATACGACAGATAACAAGGAACGTAGAGAGTATATCGAATGATCCGAACACATTAACACTTCTACTCTATCAATAAAGATTTAAAACACTACATACAATGCTTTTAAAGAAAACCAATATTCCGAAACTGATTAACTTTTTTTTTAAATATGTCACTTTTGATAGTGAAGGAGTATTTTAGATCTTAACCTTCAAATTAATGAGATTCAATCACTTTATTAATATGTGTGAAAACTCCTAGGATTACTTATATTTTATGAGACGGTTGTAGTACGAACGATATTTAGGAAAATGATTTTGGCACCGAGATTCGGTACCCTTATCCCCCGAATGTGTTGATTTTGTGGTCCAGAATTTTTGTGTTATTTTATTTTCTTTTTAAATGTTAAAATGTATGGTTATAAAGTGTTTTGTGGATTATTTATATGTATATTTTCTGTGTCTAAATCACTATTCCAATATTTATAAGACTACTCATACATATGAAGATACTAAAAAATAAAAAATAAAAAATAAATCTCATTTTATGTGTGAGTGTGTGGGGAGGTGGGGGCCGAAGAGAGGGTTGGTGATGTGGGGGAGTCCGTCGAAGGGGGTCCACACCAGGTTGTATACATGGGTTAACCAAAAGGTCACGCTATGGGTAAATAATATTTCACCGGGCTTAAGTAGGCCCCCTGAGCTATTAAGGCGCCGTAGGTACAGGTCGGCGAGGGTGACGTCACATTGAAAGTCACCTGCTGTCTGCAAATCGCCAAAGACGGCCTTTTATTTATTTATCTTTTATCTTCTTTTACAAATTAGGAGATCTAGCATTTTTTGCTTTTTTTGGCTAACATTTTTTTTATACGTCTAAACAACAATATATGCATTACAACACTAGTTATATGTAATACAATATATTCGCTACGTTAAAAGGGATATATTGCATTAAAAGTATATTATCCTCCCCCCCCACCCCACCCCCCCAAAAAAAACAAAAAAAAAAACGCTAACAATATTTGCTATTGTTCTAATTGAAATATGTATATATACATCAAGATAAGAGACAAGAGAAGCTATATTCAGTTATAACTTTGAATAACTATTTTAGTAAATGAGTTTGCTGAGGTTGTTTAAGAAAAACAAATAACCCAAACATAACTAATAACGACAATAAAACAAAATAACTAACCGAAAAAAAAGAGCCTAATTTACGTTGTTCCGGTTAACTGCATGCCCTACATTCACGAGTAAAATGGAGTAAATATCACTATAGTGGATACTAGACAAAAAAAAAAATTCGTTTGAAGCCTAAATAACAATAGCTCAAATATTGAGCTTGCATTAATAATAGAGTTTATCATAAATAATATATTAATGCATGGTGCACCTAATACAAAAGAAGAGACTAAATTTTATCAAAACAATGTCGACGACTGCATTAGCTTTACTATCGATATGGGATTTGACCCACTATCTAACAAGGTCTTCTATGTAGCTAACATCTTCTCATATATATGATCATTTGAACATGTTCAATATATATATATATATATATATATATATATATATATATATATATATATATATATATATATATATATATATATGTTTCTTAGATGTAATAATCATCTTTTCTTATGAAAACAAGTACAATGAGCTTGTATTGCACATTGTATTAGCTCAACTTCTGTTGTAGGTTTTTTTAGCTAATTCATTCATTTGCATTTTAGGTGGACGTGAAAAGTTTTAAACCATAACATACATATATATCTATCATATTTTATGGATTATAATGCAAGTGCTAGCCACGTATGACGTTCTAAAACACATGCACCCAATTTTATTTTCATATGTCAAACGTTAAACGAATTAGAACGTAAATGTATTATACTATAACAAATTATACACTGAAATTTGAAATGGTTTTTTGTCATAGTATATAAAACATGACCTGCAATAAAACATGCATTATATAAGTGTTATAGTTTATTGACATCCAATACAAATGCAGAAGTTATCATAAAATGTAGGTATCAAAAAAATTCCTGGAATGAACGAATAAAAAGGATTGTTACATTGACATTCCCTTAAAAAGACAACTAAATCTTAAGCTGACCGTTGTGGATGTAATTCTTTCGGTTCTTTAATATAATAACTAATACATAACTATGAACAATTAAGTTACATAATTAATACTTTTACACGTCCCGTAAGACAAGGAAATGAGGATCCTCGTTGTTAGGGGGATAACCATTTTAAAGGATGACAACATTGACAAGATAAGTTGATGTATAAAAGGACAGGGCTATCTATATATATATATAGGGTTTATTTAAATCTCAAAATTCGAGCATTAGCCATTGAGCCATCTATATCCTATAGTATATACTAGACCTATTTTCCTTTAAATTAGTACACAGGACAGGAGGAGGCTGCAGGCATCAATTCATCATCATTCATCAGTGCTGCTTTCTTTTTCTTATTGATCACGATAGATGGGATGGGATTGGTGAAATGATTAATCATCAGTTTTCAAATCATTTTCTTGTTAATTTTGAATCTGGTGCTTTATTTATTTCGATTTTTACTTGTCAACTAGGGTCATTCACTTGCAGCTATATTTATAATTAAGGAAATTTCATCTCCGGATATAGCCTAGTGGAAAGTGGTTGATGTGGTGTAATACCACGTTGAACCGAAAGTCGGAGTGTGGGAGTCCGAGTCCCGTAAAGGACCGGCCCCTTTCGATAAGCGGAAAAAACAGCAAGCCTCTTCCCCGAACTGCTAAGTCCCTGATTAACCTCTCATCGCACTCCTGTGGGATCGGAGACGAAAAAACCTTCCGGTTAGGGTTTAACCGTTTTTTTATAATTAAGGAAATTTGAAAAGATGTTTGATCCCCGGCTACGTTTTCAAATGTTTTACTTTATACCATTTTGAACATTTACATATTGTTAGATAGATATTTTTTTTCCTCTCTTCTTATATTTGTTCTTTCGATAAATATCGTCGCATCGAAACGAAACGATGATGGATTTAGGATTAAAAAACATAGCTCTTTTTTGAAGCGTGGTCGATAACCGTTGTTTTTACAATATTTCATGAAGACTTCCATCGGTTTCGGATAATAGTAAATATAGTTTCAGAACAAAATATATAATTATAATAAAATGTACAACACACTTTTTTTTACCATTGTTCAGGGTGTGACACACTGACACCTATTGAATCTTATGAATCCTATAATGATCAATGGTTTTAGAAGTGTGTTATGATAATTTGAGATGACTATTTTATTATGTAACAAACATTTTCCTTCAGATAATCTGTCGGAAAAGGATTGTCCTTAGACATTGAATAAGGCCGTCTTTATCAGCTTTTCTATATGTGCTATGTATGGCTGTAGTAAGTCGTCGGAATATCGTGCGTAACAAATCCTTATTAAGTAATGGTTTTTTTAAGGGGGGCATGTCTCTCCTTAATCTGATAACTATTATCGCCTCCTTGCCCAGCTCTATCAGCAGGCATTTTCTTTTGGAATACTTTTTTAAGTCTCTTATAGGCCACTTATATAGCGTTGTCTAAAATAACATTTCTCCGGTTAAGTTTCCCAAATTGCTTATTGGCCTTGAGTATTTTGTGTTTACGAAAATTTTATATTGGCCCGGCCATAAATCTAACATGATTTATCAGGACCAATACATTTCTGAATTATTATGTGGACTGCTCCGATCTGTGAAAAATACTAACCTAAAATTTCAGTTTTTTCTATTTTTAAAAGAGAGCAACAACTATGGCATGAAGTACCCGGACCACCATAAAACAATTATTGTGTTTACTGCATCGTTAAGATGTATCACTTACGAAAATTCTATTGGCCTTGGTCCAATGTTTGGACTGTGTAGTCTTTTGGGTTTTATAATAGTTTTTTGTATTCTTCATTATAACGATTTTTTATTTTTTTTTTCACCCGCATATGTAGATCAATATAAACTGAATCACGTAAATTTTGGAGCCTTCGTCTAGTTTGCTTTGGTGCCTTCGTCTAGTTTGCTTTTTCTCATATGTTCGTCATTTTATGTTAAAGTAGTGATACTTCCACTACACAACATAGTAACTAAATGTTTACTACACACTTATTTTTTTGGTTAAAGCCTCCGGTATCCGAAACTCACTGATCCGACGGAGTTCGGCACGGGTCGTGCCTGCAGAGTCTGACTCTTACTCAAGAGTAAGGCCTGTCCAAGAGCTCTTTCAACATGACACCTCAGAGGAGAATCGAACAGCTGACCTCCCTAGGCATTATCAAGTCACTTACCACTTGAGCCAAACTATTTGGTTTATTACACACTTTTTAACTATAGATTATGATGGACCCATATCAATCAATAAGCTATACACTTTAATCAATAGCTAAAAAAAGTCAGTAGTTGAGCATGTTGTGTCAAGTTTGATAATACCCATATCATTTTCCTTTATTTATTGTCGTTAACGACTATATTTTTTTGTTCCACTATATAATGACCACAACAAATGGTCACAACATTTTGTAGAGAATTAATCACAGTGTGACACGTATCAAATAAGTCTTGCATAATGATCATTGATGAAAAAGTGTGTTGTGATTGATAAGGGAAAAATTCACCGTTATTTTCATAACATTTTACCCCACTTCTGATACCATTTTGAACATTTATGTATCAAATCAAGTCATTAATTCCTTAGATTTATCTAAATGCGTAATTAGTAAGTATTATATAAAATATCGTATTTTTGTATCGTGTTTTATTAGTTTTTGTCTAGGTTTAATAACTTAGGAGTGTAAATGTCAGTTACGTTTGGTATTTTGGTGGTTTATTGCAGAATTATAGGTTGACCAAAATCCCGAGAGTAATGACACGTTTTGAGGCCTAAAAGAGGTATTTTTAGGGATATAAGAGTGTGCCACTAACTTAAGTGGTCAAGTGGTAATTTCAGTGGTTAGTGCATCACTAACGAATTATATCTTCGACGAACAAATGGCTCATTAAAACGGCATTTTATGAAGAAGTGTCCTTAATGAAAGTTGTAGATCTTTGAAAGAGCTTTCCAACGCATTTTGAATCACGTCAATCGGACTTCTACAACTCAAGTATCATTAAGTCAAGTGGTCGAGCTAATTGTCGATTTGATTTAGTGGATCTAGAAATATCTTCGACAAACGAATGGCTCATCAAAACGACATTTTCTGAAGAAGAGTCCTTCATGAAAGTTGTAGATTTTCCGAGAGCTTTCGATGCTTCTTGAATCATGTTATTTGGAGATCAGGAGGCTGAGATATGAATTTTTAAGTTTTATTAAAATATATAATTTATATCAGAAAATTAAAAATTAAGAGGAGATAAATATAATGATTACAATGGATCGATCAGTGCTTTCCGGATCGATCCGGCCTTAACTAGCTTTGCCTATAAATAGGAGAATTGTTAACAGAATCAGGGGCCATGTCTTTTCGGCCATTTCATTTTTTTCTTGGTTTTTTTTCCTTTGTAGTAATACATATATACATACTTATAATATTGGGTGGGAAAATGCAAAGAGGGTGGCCACGTGTATTTTTTTTTTTTGTTAAATCAGGTACTACCAGAAAAAAATATATATATATATATTCCTTTTACTGTTCATTGGGCGTGTAGTAGTGAAAAAAATTTTTTTTTTTTTTTTTTTTTTTGAAGGGTTTGAGTTAAATTGTCCATTTTTAGATTTCAATTGTATTTTTAATCTACACATTAGCTTTAATTTATTCTTAATCTTATTATGTGTGTTGTCTTAAGATGTATCCGATTCCAATTTAATTACATTTGGAAAATGTCAAAAAGCACAATTATGTATCCCCATTTCATATCCAACGAAGTGTGCAATCTGGCCAGCGCGTTGTCTGGCCTTTCCCATCTAGTATATATATATATTAATCTTCCTTCTTTTTCTTTTTTTCTTTTTCTCGTCTTTCTTTTTTTGTTTTTGTTTTATTTATAGTATATATATATACTAGTAAAAATGGTGACTCAAAGTGTTCTTAATCTTTAGATGTTTACCTTAATATTAAAACTATTAAATATAAAATACATTTTAACTAAAATATCACTCCACACATTTTAAGATCAACACAATATGAATGACGAAATTTAGCTTGGCATTGATATTATACAACAAATTATGATGTCGATTATTTAACATGGTGACAATTAGACAAATGTTTTCGATTTACTTATATAGACACTTGATACAAAAAAACAAAAGTTCCAAACTATATTTAACACTCATCAATAAAATACATTTACCACAGTATCGGTAAAATTTGGTCTTTATTCACACTAAAACATTAATATTTTATTCCTCCATCCATTCTTATTTATATGTCGTGATTCTTAAAATCATTTTTTTAATATGTCGTGAGTTACATTTTAATACATATTTTAATACTATTTCCGCTTTTAAATATTACTTTTCAATTTCAGAGCCATTCAATCAATTAATTTTTCATATTCAATACTGGCATTACATTTTTCAAGATTTTTTTGAACTTTATATGGAAAGTCAACATGATAAATCATTTTTTAATCTATGTATTTTCTCAAACGCGAAAGAGAATAGAAAATAGTGTGTGTGAATATGCTATAGCCGATAGATGTGCAATCATATTAGAAAATGATTATGTGACATCATCTGATCGACACACATAATATAGTAAATAGTATTTAAGTATAAAATACATTTCAACTAAAATATCACTCTACATATTTTAAGTATAACACAATATAAATGACGAAATTTAGTCCGAGGGAAAAAAATTTGAAAAAATAAATTAAAATCCGATGAACAGTAAAATGGTCGGGGTGGGGGGGGGGGGGGGGAGTATATTAAAACGTGGGGAAAAAAAAAAGTGACCAATCTTTGTGTGACACTTGTCACACAAAGACAACTTTTTCCTTCTTATTAGTATAGGAAGATATATAACTAACTATCTAACTATATAGCTATATATATCTATCTATCTATATATATATATATATATATATATATATATAGGCATTATGCCATAAATAAAATAGTAGCGTAGTAAATATTTGTAATGCTTGGGATGATTATCGAAAGATCATTGTTGTTGAAGTCGTAATCATTTTCGGAGAATACGGTCTCCGAATCAACAATTGTAATCTGAAATGATTTCAAGCAATCAAACGATGATGAGAGGCTAAAGCACGTTGGAACAAGCCTTGTGAAACCGATTCTTAGCAACATCTCGATTTCGACTTTTGGATTTTGTGAGTTTTTATCAAAGTTTGTATCTTTATTTTGTTCTTATTGATTATGCAATTTAAATCGAGAGATGGTTGCTGTTTGATGTTTAACGTTTGATGAGAATCATCGTTAAACTTTAGATCACCGTAGTAAAGATTAGATTTTTAACCTAAAAATAACGAGAGTTGTTAGGTTAATATCTAGATTGCGAAATTGAGAGATTTCACACCTTTGTTATGAAAGCGTTAATCTTTAAAATCGAAAGATAAAAGATTGATAGGCGAACTTTTCTAAGAGATTAGGAGTTCATACATTCGATAGGTGAATCACAATTTTCATTAAATCACCACAAGATAATCTAGAGTCGAAATTGAGGGTTGCGGGAATCGGTGGATCATTGTTTGTTCGTTGTTAAATTAATTGAGAAAAATCGTTTGTGTTGTTTTGCTTCGTTTTCATCGTAGTAACCGTAGTAAGTTTATCGTAGTTTTAGTTATAAAATAGGTACAACTTAGTTTTCGGTTCGTAATTATCTTTCCTGGCTTTGGATTGACAACCCTCTGTCCAGTTATTTGTTTTCGTTTTTAGTTTTTATTTCTCGTGACACTTTTAGAAAAATTAATAAGAACTAGATAAACCTCGATTCCTCGTGGATCGACTCCGGTTTTAATCGCTATACTACGATCCCTGCACTTGGGGTAAACCGGATTTATTTTATTACTTGTTATGTTTTGCTTTGCTATAAAATCCGAGACAAGTTTTTGGCGCCGTTGCCGGAGACTTCGGTGCGGTTGTCCAGTTCATTATTAATTTTTCTAAGGTAGTATAGTGGTAAGTATTCCCGCCAACGGAACCAGAGACAAGTTTTTGGCGCCGTTCTTTGGGAACCGATGCACGGTTGTCTAGTTTTATTAATTTTCCGTTTCTGTTTTGATTTTTAGTGGCGGTGCTCTCGGTTTTTCTGTTTTCTTTCCTTAAAAAAAAAAAAAAAAAAATTGGTTTATGAAAACTTCGAGTCGAAAGGTCCTTCGCTTTACACCCACGACCTCGGCGAACCATAGTCGGACCAAGCGGCGAAGAGTCCGTCTGCGGTTCTTCACGACGAAGGAACACGGCCGATCAAGATTTGACGGCGTTTAGCGAGAGGAGATTGAAGAAATCATTATCATGGTTGCGAATGAAAGCGCGCGTTGGTGACTACGCCATGCCTGGTGAAGTCGAGTCAACCATGATCGTTTACCGGCTATTAATGCACCAACCTTCGAACATAAACCAGGTCTTATTCAAATGATGCAACACGCATCTATCTTTCATGGTTTTCAATCGAGAATCCTCACACTCACGTACACACATTTTTAGAAATATGTGGTACAACTCGCATACAAGGAGTTAGTGAGGATGCAATTAAATTGAAATTGTTTCCTTTTTCCTTAAGAGGGAAGCGAAAGAGTGGTACAACTCTCTTCTGCCGAGTCGATTACAACTGGGTGAACTCGAGCACGAGTTCTGAGTCAATATTTCCCACCATCCAAAAGCAACCCGAGTTGCTTGAGTGAAATCTTCACATTTTTCCAAAAGGAAAATGAATCTTTCTTTGATGCTTGGAAGAGATTTAAGGCTCTCTCTGCATGAAATGCCCTCATCATGGTTTAGACTTGTAGAGGCAAGTCAACACTTTCTTGATGGATTGACCGAACTCACCAAGGGTATGGCCAATAGTTCATCGGAAGGGCATTTTTAAGAAAAGCGCTTGAAGAGGATGGCGTTATTTGAAGATATTTCCAAGTACAACTACGCCCCTTCATCTCACGCTATCCAGACACCTCCTCCACCTAGGATCGAGGAGGTGAACATGCAAAATCGGATCGCCATCTTTTGCTTGGCAAAGCGGTGGAAGCTCTCAAAATATCCTCACAATCCTACAAATCGAGAACCGGTCATTCTCTCGGAACTCTCAAGTTACGTTACGTGAAAGTTGTTGTCAACCTGGCCATGTGGTTGGCGGTGTCGATTTTCTTTCCCATCCTGCGTATCAATTCAATATTGTCGAGAATCGAGGGCGATTCGGTCCGATCACATGTCGGACATGTGATAATGTAGAGCATACCGCTCGTTTACATCATGGGTGGGCGAGCAGCCGAAGTTAATACTTTCAACGGCTAGCAAAATCAAAGATTCAACAATCGGTTCTACGGCCAAAGCAATTTTCAAAACCAGGGTTTTAATCAAAATCGAACTTCAATCAGAACCATAATATGAATTTTCCTAATCAAAATCGGAGGTTCAACAAGCGCCGAACAATCCAAATCCTATGTTTCAAAGTCGGTATATCAATCTTTTCCACAAAACTTTCGAGAATTCTCAAGGCCCTCTCAATCTAGTAATCTTGACACTAAATTGGATTCTATCGGAAGGAGCGAGAATAATAATTTCCAATTCCTTCTCAGTACAATCAAGAATCTTGAGAGGCGGCTCGGGCAAGTAGGTGACCAAAAGCCACAGACCACTCGAAGGCGATTACCGACTTCACCGAGAAGAACCTCAAAGGTGGTCAAGTGGCTCGGACCGAGTTAAATCAAAGTCAATGCACCGATCTAGTTCCCACAATCCCTATGGTAGAGAGAGGCGGTGCTATGAATTTAAGATCGGGCACTCAACTTAATGGTCCCCGAACCAGGGGAAACCACTAACCCCTCACGCCAATGATGAGGCGGGAAGGAAGTCGTACATCCATGCCCCGTATTACGGATGATAGTACTCAGGTGGCTGATCCCCTGAGAAATAAAGAGGATGATAGTACTCAGGTGGCTGATCCCCTGAGAAATAAAGAGTTTGAAAGTACTCAGGTGGCTGATCCCCTGAGAAATAAGGAGTTTAGTGGAAGTCGGTGGTGATCCACAGTGGCAAGAAAGGTGAAAAAGTGGTGAGGTGGAAAGATTAGGAAGATAAAGCTGTTAGTTCATCCTCAAAGCAAGTGTTTTCTGAGAATGATTTAAAGAAACTTCCATTTCCACCAGGAAAAAATAACATCTCCTTGCATGAAGACAAAAAGTATGAGAAAGTGCTTAATCTTCTTAAGAATACTCGGGTAAATCTTCAATTATCGATGTTTTAGTTGAGATGCCTAAGTATACAAAGTTCATCAAGGATGTTGTGTCCTCCAAAAAGAAGCTCGAAGACATGGATCGAGTTAATTGGTAAGAAGCGCTCTGTGATTGGTTATGATGAGTTGCCAATCAAGAGGGTGACCACTGGGAAATTTGTGCTCACATTGTTGATGGGAGGTTTAGTCTTCCCAAATTCTTTATGTGACCTAGGTGCATCCATTAGTCTCGATGCCATTGTCTGTTTGTGCTTGACTTTGTTTAGATAATCTTTTAGAACCCACAACCATGAATCTTCAATTATTTGATAAATCTTCCAAGAAAAGCTCTTTGGGATATTAAAGGATGTTTTAGTTCAAATTGATAGATTCACATTCCCGATTGGTAGTACGTCTGAACATCGAGAATGAGGAGAATGTTCCTTTAATACTCGGCGGACCTTTTCTTTCTACAATTTAGAGCCCTCATTGATTGTGATGGTGGCAAAGTGACTATCTGAGTTGGTGATCGGAAGTGAGCTACAATGTCTCTAAAGCTATTCAGAGACCATCTGATTATCCAACTGGCTTCTCCATTGAGGACACATCAGATGACTTTAACGACTATATGAGAAAGCAAGTCATGGCTGTTGAGACTGAATATGAGCGATTAGTGGAGAATCTGAATAATCATGGTTGGGTGAATCTAGAACAATTAGGAGCTGAAGTTGATGAAGGTTCGTTAAATGGTGAAGCTTTGGCAGTAGGACCACTGAGTAAACTCAGTTATGTTGAGTTGAAAAGTGGGGAGCTTAAATCTAGTTTAGAAGAACCACCTGCGGTTGAGTGCATGAAACCTTTGCCTCAAAGACACGAAATACGTTTTCTTGAGAGAAGGTGACAAGCTTCCTTTAATTATCTCTGCCAAGTTATCCCGGTTAGAAGAAATGAAGTTGTTGAATGTTTTAAGGAAGAATGAAAAGGCTTTCGGATGGCAAGTGGGAGACATTAGAGGGATATCTCGACATATGCATGCACAAGATCAAAGCGAAGAGGGTGCTAAGTGTGTTAGAAGCGACCCAGGAGGAGGCTCAACCTCACATGCAAGAAGTGATTAAGAAAGAGATTATCAAGCTTTTGGACATGGGTATTATTTTTGCAATTCTTTGACGGTGAATGGGTGTCCCTACTCAAGTAGTTCCTAAGAAAGGAGGAATTACTATAGAAAAGAATGAAAAGGGTGAAGAAATAGCATTGAGACTAGTAATCGGTTATAGAGTGCGTATTGACTACAAAAAACTTAATGAAGTCACGATGAAAGATCATTTCCCCCTTCTTTTCATTGACCGGATGCTTGGCGTCTGGCGGGACATGCATTCTCTTGTTTCCTTGATGGATATTCGGATACTTCGGATACCCATAGACCCGGTCGACCAAGAAAGACCACTTTCACTGCCACTTATGGTACATTCGCTTATAGGCGAATGCCATTCGATCTTTGCAATGCCAGCTACATTCCAAAGATGCATCTTGGCAATCTTTGATGGGCTTGTTGAAAAGTGTATGGAGATATTCATGGATGATTTCTCGTCTTTGGTCAATCCTTTGATCTTTGTCTTGACAATCTTGATCAAGTTTTATCCATTGTGTGGAAAGAACTTAGTCTGGCGGGAAAAAATGCCATTTTATGGTAGGCGAAGGAATAGTTCTTGGCCACAAGATATCGAGAAAGAGGAATGGAAGTAGATAGGGCAAAAGTTGAGGCTATAGAGAAGATGAAATTCCTAAAAATGTGCATGAAGTAAGAGGTTTCCTTGGACACGTTGGTTTTATAGGAGGTTCATTAAGGATTTTTCTAAGATAGCTAAGCCCTTTCCACTTTACTCTCAGAGAAGATGTTGTTTTCAATTTTGATGATAGTTGCAAGCATGCGTTTGATGAGCTTAAAGTCAAGCGATTTCGCCCAGATCCTTATCTCTCTGATTTGGAACCTACCCTTTGAACTCATGTGCGATGCATCCAACTACGCCATTAGTGCGATCTTAGGTCGGCGAATTAAGGAAAATTCCAGCCCATCTCTTACGCCCGAGTCACACACTAAGCCCCGCACAAGTAAACTACACAACCACCGAAAAGGAATTATTGGTCGTAGTCTTTGCTATGGACAAATTTCGTGAGTTACTTGTTGGGCGCCTCGATCCTTGTTTGGGTGACCACGCCGCTCTGCGCTATCTTATGACAAAGAAAGATGCTAAACCGCGCTTACTACGTTGGATCACGATCCTGCAAGAATCGATGTTCAAATTAAGGATAAAAAGGCGTTAAAAGCGTATTAGCGGATCATGTTTCTAGAATGCGAGAATGATGAAAAGAAAGAACCTGAAGAGATGGACCTTTACTTTCCTCTCGAGCATGTTATGCATATAGGCGAGTGCACTCCGGATGTCCCATGGTTTGCCTCTATCGTCAACTACTGCATTCCCGATGATTTAAATCCGAATTTTCATATCGGAGAAGAAAAATTTTTTTCTCGATTTGAAAACCTTCGTAATGGGATGAACCTTACCTCTTTAAAATCAGTAAAGATGGATTGTTGAGAAGATGTGTCCCGAATCGAGCAAGCGTGATATCATTGAACAATGCCACAGTGGACCTCTTGGTGGCCACTTTGGTCCCTGGAAAACCGTTGCTAAAATCTTTCGATCCGGTTTCTATTGGCCCACGATCTTCAAGGATTGAAGCCTTACGCAAGGCTTGTGATAGGTGCCAACGAACCGGTGCTCTAACTAGGCGTTTTGACATGCCATTGAAGCCCATTTTAGAATGTGAGGTCTTTGATGTGTGGGGTATTGATTTTATGGGCCCGTTTCCATCTTCATGTGTGAAACAAATACATCTTAGTCTGCGTTGACTACGTATCAAAATGGGTGGAGGCTCAAGCCACTTCTCGCAATGACCACAAAGCGGTCATGAACTTTCTCAAGAAAAATATCTTCGTGAGATTTGGATGTCCCCGTGCCTTAATCGGTGATGAGGAACGCCTTACGCAGCAGGCCACTAGAAAAAGTCCTTGAGAAATATGGTGTCCGGCACAAAATTGGCACACCATATCACCCTATGACTAGTGGCGGTCGAGAAGAAATGTCGAGTTTGAAAAGGATCCTAGAAAAAGTTGTGGCGAGTCATAGAAAGGATTGGAGTCTCAAAGCTGGATGATGTACTATGGGCATACCGTCTTTGCCTATAAAACTCCCATGGATACATCTCCTTATCGAGATGGTGTATGGAAAACCACGCCACTTGCCGGTCGAATTAGAGCATAAAGCATATTGGGCCATTAAGTTCTTAAATTTTAATGCCCGAGTCATGTAGTGAACATCGGCCCGATGCGATTGCATGAATTGGATGAGTTTATACTCCGGGCCTACGAGAGTGCGGGATTAGCAAGGGCAGAATGAAACTCCTTCATGATGCTAAAATCAAGCGAGAATTTCAAGTTGGGGAGCAAGTCTTACTTTATAATTCAGAGTTGCATCTGTTTCTGGAAAGTTGAGGACGCGTTGGTCCGGCCCTTTGAAAGTGCAAATCATTTCGGAGGTGTTTTAGAACTAAGAGGTCATGGTGACCGGCCGTTGAGTGAATGGTCAAAGGTGCAAGCATTATATAGGACAAACCAAAGATAAACCTTTGATTGTTCATTTCCTCGACATCCTCGGGTGTGGTATGGTCAAGTCACCGAGTTTGATGAATTTTCACCCGACTTGTTTTCCGAGGATGACGGCGGTGGCTTGGTTGAGCAAGTTATGGTCGATAGTTGGGACATGGAAGAGCATGAAAGGAGGCCAAGTTAAAGAGGAAAGCTGAAGAAGAAAAAGTCGACAATGGGGAAAATTAAGGCGTTTGGAAAGAAGCAAGGAACCTAACCTCCTGTGTTAGATCTTTGTTTTTGCGACCACACCAATGATCGAGAGCTTACACGATGTAGTGGGTGGAAGGAAGGTGAAGTGGCCTGATCCGGTGAGAATAGATTTGTCGAGCAAGCGGCGTTAACAAAAAAGCGTTACCGGGAGGCGACCCGATAATATAATAATAATAATAATAATAATAATAATAATAACAAAAATAATAATTTGGATATGACTAGTCTTAATGAAATGTAGAATATGTGGAATGAATAATCATAATGGAAGATGAACACATAGCACAACCAAGTATCAGGATGAATGTTTGAATGACTTTTAAAGGAAACGATTAGGTGGTTATCCGAAAATCCCGAGGGAGTACACAGAAAACATTCAAATACATCATTTCTTGGACTTAGGTTGTTAGAATGATTTAACCCTTGAGGATCTGGGTATAAAAGACTCTCTACATTTTATGATTTAGTCTGTTTCCAATACGAATTTATGACTTGACTACGATATATACTCGTTTGATACTCTCTATGATACGTATATGCTTAGATATTCTGTGCTTTACCCGTGTGAGTTATTTTTCCATCTAAAGCTTTTATGAGAGTGACCATATATATATTGCCTATCGAATTTTACGACGTGAGGGCCATTTTCTTATTGTTCCATATCCTATTGCATACTTTGCACGAGGACCATGTCCCGTGTTTGCTTTGTTTTGGTTGTTTTTGTTTTGGTATAGGGATTCGGTTCGTGTTTTCATGGTCACATTACGGGATTCGATAGCACCTTTCTCGCCAGGTTTATAAGCTAAGTCTTCCTCTCTATCTCATTCACATGTTGAGGTAATGCAAAATCGTAAGTGGAGGGGTAGAGTCGGGGTTGGTCTAGAAATGGCATTAAGGGTTTATTATGATGACACCTTAGTTTTGAATCTTTTTCGTGCATTAATAAGTTGATTAAAATGAACTTTATAAGGTATATTTTTCATGTATTTGAAGATGTAATGATCAATTTGGATATATATATAACCAATGTGATCCGTAAGTGCATTTTAACCCCAAATTTATTTGTGTAACATGAATTCCTTCACGTAAGCCTTTGACATTGAAGCGAAAATTTTAAAGCTGTATCCATTCAAGATATCTAGTGGTTATTCAGAGATAGTTGCGATAACTTAGTACCTAACTTTTGAGCGTGTCTTTGTGAATATCCGAAGGTTTGAATGTGATAGAAATGATATAAGTTAAGTGGAATAAAAGAAAAATACCAAATTAAGATGAACTATATATATGTCGGTTGTAGCTACCAATGATTTGAGTGCGGTAGGCGTTATCACGAAGCGTCTATACCACTATGAGGTTTAAAAGCTCCCATTTGCTCGATGATAGTAGTCCGGCTAGGGTGTTATCACGAAACATCCTATTCTTTTGGGAATGAAGGCATATGCTACACATGTGAAATTAAGTCCACTAGGGTGTTATCACGAAACATCCTATTCTTTGGGAATAAATTAAGCATGGTTGATAACTTAGTTATCTTCGACTATCCCAAGTATATAAATTGAATGATATGCATTAGAGATTATCCTAATAAGTACACGGGAGGGCGTTGTGCGGAACTTTTCTTTGCCTATACCTAGGAAAGTCATTAGGGTATGCGAATGGACACTTGTGCGTTTGCTTGAATTATTCAAGAGAGGAAAGTGGAAATTGAAAGGCTTGTCACACACACTCTGTTATACATTTATATTAAGGTTAACGTGTGGTTATGATTCGATCGGTTGTATTATCGGTTGTCCTTTATATCTTATCTTTTCATGAATTTTGTCCCTCATTCATTTTGTTTTATCACTTGTTTTCTTTCGAGGACGACCAAAAGCTAAGTGGGGGGTTTGTGATAAGGGAAAAATTCACCGTTATTTTCATAACATTTTACCCCACTTCTGATACCATTTTGCACATTTATGTATCAAATCAAGTCATTAATTCCTTAGATTTATCTAAATCCGTAATTAGTAAGTATTATATAAAATATCGTATTTTTGTATCGTGTTTTATTAGTTTTGTACCGGTTTAGTAACCGGAGTGTCGTGTCGGATTTACGTTTGGTATTTTGGTGGTTTATTGCGAATTATAGGTTGACCAAAATCCCGAGTAATGACACGTTTTGAGGCCTAAAGAGGTATTTTTAGGGATATAAGAGTGTGCCACTAACTTAAGTGGTCGAGTGGCTCGATGGTTAGTGGTACATTCACTAACGAATTATATCTTCGACGAACAAATGGCTCATTAAAACGACATTTTATGAAGAAGTGTCCTTAATGAAAGTTGTAGATCTTTGAAAGAGCTTTCCAACGCATTTTGAATCACGTCAATCGGACTTCTACAACTCAAGTATCATTAAGTCAAGTGGTCAAGTGGCTAATCGATTTGATTTAGTGGTAATCGAGAAATATCTTCGACAAATGAATGGCTCATCAAAACGACATTTTCTGAAGAAGAGTCCTTCATGAAAGTTGTAGATTTTTCCGAGGGCTTTCCGATGCTTCTTGAATCATGTTATTTGGAGATCCAGAACTCGAGATATGAATTTTAGAAATTTTATTCCAAAATATATAATTTATATCCGAAAATTAGAAATTAAGGGGAGATGAATGTAATGATTACGCCGGATCGATCCGGCCTTAACTAGCTTTGCCTATAAATAGGAGAATTGTTAACAGAATCAGGGGCCCATGTCTTTTCGGCCATTTCATTTTTTTTGTTGATTTTTTTTTCCTTTGTAGTAATACATATATTATATATATTAATCTTCCTTCTTTTTCTTTTTTTTTTCTTTTTTTTTTTTTTTTTTTTTTTTTTTTTTTTTTTTCCGAAAACGAAAGGAGGCGGGGATCAACCCTGGGCCTCTCACTGTAGCGAGGATAGAGCACAATACATCACTTGCATGAGAGTATGAGCATGAGCTCTTTTGTTTTATATATAGTATATATATATATATATATATATATATATATATATATATATATATATATATATATATATATATATATATATATATATATATATAGGCATTATACCATAAATAAAATAGTAAGCAGTAGTATCGTTGTAATGCTTGGGCGATTATCGAAAGATCATTGTTGTTGAAGTCGTAACCATTTTCGGAGAATACGGTCTCGAATCAGCGATTATGTAATGAAATGATTTCAAGCAATCAAGCGATGATGATGAAGGCTAAAAAGCGTTAGAACAAGCGCGTAAACCGATTCTATGAACATCTCGATTTCGACTTTTGGATTGTTTTGTGAGTTTTATCAAAGTTTGTATCTTTATTTTGTTCTTATTGATTATGCAATTTAAATCGAGAGATGGTTGCTGTTTGATGTTTAACGTTTGATGAGAATCATCGTTAAACTTTAGATCACCGTAGTAAAGATTAGATTTTTAACCTAAAAATAACGAGAGTTGTTAGGTTAATATCTAGATTGCGAAATTGAGAGATTTCACACCTTTGTTATGAAAGCGTTAATCTTTAAAATCGAAAGATAAAAGATTGATAGGCGAACTTTTCTAAGAGATTAGGAGTTCATACATTCGATAGGTGAATCACAATTTTCGTTAAATCACCACAAGATAATCTAGAGTCGAAATTGAGGGTTGCGGGAATCGGTGGATCATTGCTTGTTCGTTGTTAAATTAATTGAGAAAAATTGTTTGTGTTGTTTTGCTTCGTTTTCATCGTAGTAACCGTAGTAAGTTTATCGTAGTTTTAGTTATAAAATAGGTACAACTTAGTTAATTTCGGTTCGTAATTATCTTTCCGCTTTGGATTGACAACCCTCTGTCAGGTTATTTGTTTCGTTTTTAGTTTTATTTCTCGTGACACTTTTAGAAAAATTAATAAGAACTAGATAAACCTCGATTCCCGTGGATCGACTCCGTTTTAATCATTTATACTACGATCACTCGCACTTCAGGAAAGCCGGATTTATTTTATTACTTTGTTATGTTTCTTTCTTTATAAAATCCGAGACAGGTGATCGAATATTTGTTGTTATTATTTGATGTGAAACTATCACTACACATATGTTTTTACTTCGATTCCTAACGTCACCTATAATTAAAAGGCCAAAGATTGCAAACAGAAAAATCATTTGCAAATCATAAACATCATCAGTTCATACAATTCGAGTTTTGGTTTGTTTAAACGAATCATTGTTTGATCGAATAGCATTCATTGTATCATTAAAGAGATTTTCGAGATTATCTAGAAGTTTATTTTCATTTTTCATACTCTGTATCATTTATAAACATTTTAATATTAATACTGCAAACAATTTTTCGTACATGTGTGATATCCCACATTCGATGTGGGAGAAGCACACGACATCATTATAAGCATAAGATATAAATATCTTGTCAACTCGGGTTAGCCATTTTAGACTAAGCAATAACGACGGTCAGCAATATTGGCCGATTATGATTGATTTAGCCCGATTGGATTTCGGAGTGCAGGCGTTCTGATTAATGATCAGGCCAGTGCTGGCCACCAGACTAAACAAGTGTCGGCACTCTCTGCAGTCCTCTGGTGAGGATGAGGCGGGTGGCGAGGAAGCCGGTTAAAATGATATCCCACATTGGATGTGGGAAAAACACATGACCTCCTTGTGGCCAGATCATTTATGGCTCATTTAGCGATACCAGACCCGGAACTAAGTGCCGGGCACCTCTAAAGTCCTCTGGTGAGGATGAGTTCGGGACAAACATGGCGAGGAAGCCAGTTAAAATGTGATATCTCACATTGGATGTGGGAAAAACACATTACCTCCTTGTGGCCAGATCATTTATGGCTCATTTAGCGCTACCAGACCAGGGGTTTGGGGGCGTTACATCCAAATAATCTTATGGTTGTGATTAATTTTTTTAAATCTTTTACAACTGAAAAATATGTTGTGAGATGATAATTATATAAAAATCGTGTAAACTTGAGGAGTATATCAATCACTCATCTATTGTTTATGCATCGTTCTATATCCATCCGTACATTATTTGTACGTTTTGTATACTACCTCGGTCTAAAATATAAATCATCATAGCATTTTTAATACATCTCATTATATAAGTCTTTATCACATTTCAATGTTATAATTAATACACTTTTTCCTATTTTATCCATTTCAATGCATGACATTTCATACAACATTTAATAAATTCTAAGGGCATTTTAGGCTAAAACTATCAAAATTGGATCATATATTGAGTTTCTTAATATATGTCAAAAGTTATGATGACTTATATTTTGGATCGGATGTAGGATATTTTTTCGAAATAAAATTACAGGAAAATGTTCGGTTTTAATATTATCAAAGTCAAAAAAAAAAAAAAAAAAAGTCAAAACAAAATATATTTTACATATTCTACACTTTTAAAGTATTCAAGTTTACGTACATTAGTAACAATCGTACCAAAGCAAGTTAGTAGTTAGCATAAACACATCAGTTGTCTTTTTCTCAAGAATGAGGAGTTTAATGTGTTCTTTCGTACTTTCATTCGTCTCATTTTTTTATTTTTATTTTTATTTTTCCTCTTGCCTTTCGGAAAGCGAAAAGGGCAATTTGGTATATTTGAAGATAGATATAGAAGAATAATTTTAATATAGACATAATTGGGGTTCGTTTTTCATTACTTCAGTGGTGTCCAAACCTAGGAACAATCTGCCCCCCAAAGATCTCATCAAATTTGTTATCATTGTGGTTATTTCCCTTTTTTTTTTTTTCCTGACAGGAACCATTGTTATATATTTATTTGATTTGGATAAACGGTTATATCGTTCCAACCATCTTTATTTTATATTTTAATTTTATTTGTCTAAACATTGTTGTAGAGTAATCGTGGCAGAAATATGAACTCAAACTACACCCGTTAGGGCAAGTACAATGGTGGGTATCAAAATCAAAATTTGATACTTATCTGAAGGTATTAATATCTCTAATGGAAAAAATGAAGGGTATCAAAATTTGATCTGGTATCAGTTGAGGTCTTAAATTTGAGACCACACCCAATACCCCTCATCTGAACATACGCGCGCGAGTGATGGTATTTTACCATCCAAAAGTAGCAGCAGCATAGTACATGAGTTTGTCTCAATTGATTTGACAATATTCTTACAAATTTTCAAAGATAGGACCAATTCAATCCATGTTTCACTGGACAAATAATTGGAAAAAAAATGATAAAAAAAAAAACCAAGAGTGAATTATTTTCAGAGCCTATATAAACACATATTTCATTCATTTCATATACTACAATTCTTCTTCACTTCCCTTTCTGGGTTTTTTTTATAATCTTTTTCATTCTCTATATTTTAATTACTTTAGCTTTTCCAAGATGTCACCAAAACGAAGACCCGAGGGTTGGAAAGTTGGTGAAGACAAGGCCCTTTGCCTTGCAAGGTTAATGATCGCAAATCCTAAGGCTCCTGTGACTCAAGAGAAATATCAATAGATCTTGTCTATCTTAAGGGCTGGTGTTGTGACTCAAGATTCAAATGCAGATTTTTCAGCTATTAATTCTGCATTTCTATCTACCAATTTTGGTAGTGCCGACTCAAGTTTGTCTCAATCACATAATTTCTTTGATTGGATAGTAGATTCTGGTGCAATTAGTCATATTATCTTTGATAAGAATCTGTTTAATGTGTGCAAACCTGTTGATAAGTTGATTGTTAGTCTGCCCAATGGTTAAAAAGTTAAGATTTCTCATACTGGACAAGTTAAAGTGAATAAAGATCTAGTACTTGATAATTTTTTATGTGTGCTGTCTCAGTTCACCTTCAATCTTATATCCATTAGCAAATTGATTAGATCAAGGGCTTACAATGTCAAATTCTTTATGGATCATTGTGTCATACATGATATGATCAGTTTAAAGAGGATTGGTTCAGCTGATATTAAAGGGCTTTACATTTTAAAGGCTAATCCAACATGTTATGCCTTTTCCGTTCCTGGCTCTGTTGTTGCCAAGTCTAGCCCTTCTGAATTGTTATGGCCTTATAGGCTTGGATATGCTTCTGACTAGAGACTCAGAGTTCTAAAACAAGATGTGTGTGTTGTTTCTGTTCTAGAGAATCTAATTTGTTCTCTTTGTCCCCTAGCTAAACAAACCCGGCTTAGTTTTCCTTTTAGTCATTCTGTTTCTAGAGATTTGTTTGATTTGGTGCACATGGATGGGGTCCTTAAAGGATCACATGTGTTCATGTACATATGTTTTTCTTGACAATTGTAGATGATTTTATCAGATACTGTTGGATTTACATGCTAAAAACAAAAGGAGAAGTTAGACCTTTAATTCAGCGGTTCTGTAATATTATTCAAACACGGTTTAATAAAAGTGTAAAGGTTTTGAGGTCTGATAATGGATTGGAGTTTGATTTCTCTAGACTTTTATCCTGCCAAAGGCATTTTGCATCAAACCTTGGTAGTTAAAACTCCACAACATAATGGAATTGTTGAAAGAAATCATCAAAACATCCTAAATGTTGCTAGAAGTTTGAGGTTCCGGTCTGGTTTGCCCCTTATTTACTAGTTTTATTTTGTTATACATGATGTGAATCTCATCAACATTACTCTTTCTCCATTATTACAGAATAAAACACCTCATGAATTTCTGTATAAAGATGAACCATCATATGACAACATTAAGGTTTTTGGTTGTTTATCATTTGCTTATAATCTTCATCATGATCATAACATATTTGATGTTAGAAGTATTAGATCTATGTTTTTAGGGCTTGTGCCAAATGTCAAAAGATTCTATATGTTGAATCTCTCTAATGGACAGATTTTAATGGCCAGGGATGTAATCTTTCATGAGTTTTCTTTTCCCTTCAAAGATTCTGAGCACTCATCAGGTAATATCCAAAATTTGCCCTTGTCGGTATCCTTTGATCAACACATTTTCAATGAAGTAATGTATGATCCTCATGTTTCTCACCCAGCACCTGCACAGACTGTACATGTTGATAATATTGATCAAGCTAATCATGAAAATCAGCTGCCTAATGTTGTAAATGAGGCTAGTGATGCTCAGTTGCTAGATCAACAAAAGATACAACCTGTTATTAACACCAGAAAGTCAACTAGAAAAAGAGTTGCACATTCTTATCTGAAAGATTATAAGTGTAATAATCTACAAGTGAAGGCTTCAACTCACAATCTGGAAAAAGTTGACTATGTTACTTCTTTGTCTCAACCCTATAAAAACTATGTTCTTAGTGCTCAAATGTTAACAAAACCAATAAATTACAGTGAGGCAGTAAATCATGAAGAATGGAGAAAAGCAATGGACAATGAAATTAAAGCCTTGGAACTGTCTCAAACTTGGGAGATAGTTTCATTACCACCAGGCAAACAACCAATTGGTTGTAAGTGGGTGTGCAGAATGAAGAGTGTCACGGATTTTATCTAAGCAAAATATACAAGTAATAAATTTATAAATCTGGTATACCCCAAGTGTAAGGATCGTAGCATAGCGATTAATACCGGAGTCGATCTCAGGGAATCGGGGTATCTAGTTCATTAATTTTCCAAAGATTGATACTATTATTATTAAAACCTAAAATAACAAAACGAAAAGATAAACTGGACAGAGGATTGTCAGTCCAAAGCCAGGGTAGATCGTTGCGGACATAACTAAACTATAAACGAGAAAAACAATAAAACTTATAAAAGCATGATAATGACTATAGCGATTAAACGTAAAACAAGCAGAAAAGTCTGCGAAATCATCCAAAGTCCGCGATTAGGGTTGAAATAATGCGGCTATATATAGAAAACTAGGTCGGTTTCAGCATGGCGGCCGTGGACGCCCGTCTGGATGAGTGGACGCACGTCCAGTCTTCAGTAAAATCTTCGAATCGGGCCGAGTCACGTCAGACGCCCGTCCTTCTTTAATTTGGACGCTCGCCCATCAGATTCGTCAAAACTCTGAATCAAACTTCTTCAGCCCGGACGCCCGTCCAAAATTTCAAACGCCCGTCCAGATGGACGGGACTTCAAACGCACGTTCAGTTAACATCTCAGCTTCCTGAATCCAATTGCTCCTCACGGGCGCTTGATTCGAGTATTTGACGCTTCGTCAGATCCCTTTTCTTCCAAATTCATCTTGATCTTCATTCCAACTTCATCTCTATCTCTTTCCTTCCATGCAAATCATCACTTGAACATCTTTTAAGCTCCTTTCATCCCTCTCCATGACATGTAAATTTACCTTCAAAACCATAAGAACACGCAAAGTGTAAAACCATAGATAATTACCAATAAAATCACGAAATTAGCTCAAGTTTACACTTAATTACTTTTAAAACTCATTTGCTCAATAATTCGATTAAACCCTTAATTTCTATGCAAATAATACGAATATGGAGGAAATCATTATAAAATATAACGATATAAATCATATAAAATCACCCTTAACAAAGAGAAAATCAGATGGCATAATGGAAAGGTTCAAAGCAAGACTTGTATCCAAGGGTTACACTCGGCAGTTAGGGTTGGACTACTTGGATACCTTTTCCTCTATGGCTAAACTCACAAATGTAAGAACACTGTTGAAGTGACTAATTCCTGGAAATTAGGAAGCAGAAAGAAAACAAAGAGATTGTTGGGGTTATCATTTCTATCTAGTACCAAGATGCTTGGTGCTAAGAAAGGATCTATTGCAGGAAGGTTGGTTAGCGATTTCTTGTAAAAACACTAGCCCTGGCCAGTTCATAATGAGAAAATTGGAATCATTTTGGATTATCTTGCTCAAACCAATAAACAGAGCGGAGGTTATCGTTAAAGCCGCGAGTAGAAAACCAAAATAACTAGTTATAGTAAGCATAAGGGGGCTAAATGAAATCTTTTTTTTTATACATATGTTTCTATCTCCGCTAATATTTTATCTTTCCCATACTGCGTTTGCAATGACACAGTCAAACAAACACCGACTCCTCCTCATGTCCACATAGAGAACAAGTAGCAGGTCCACACCCTCTAATCGCCAAATTTCTGTTAACTGGGAGACAATTTGTTGCCACCCGCCAAAAAAAATGAGAAACCCGGGGTTGGATTTTGAGACTCCAAAGTTTCTTCAATAAATTATTTACCGTAGATGAGGACGCTACTGTTGCAGATTCAGATCAATCCAACCCTCGTTCACGCTTTTTCTTTTTCTTATCGATGAATAGATCTCTTTACTTGTATGACTTAGGTGTCTCGTATTTAGAGAAAAAGTGATTCGATTGATGAATATGAGATTGACGATATCGATGAGATTGATATTCAAATATTTCTTCTTAGGACGTATTGATTTGACCCCATAAGCGGGACCAAGCATGTTGACAACAACAGCAGAACCCCGTATTTCTTTTAGAGAATCTCCTAATTGTTCCAGAGCAACTAGAAAGATATTCTTTAACCAAAATACTTGTTTCTTTCTCTTGTTTGAGAGAAGTCGTGAATAGAAACTACTCTAATACCTTAGAGCGAAAGAAGGTGAAACGAGGTTGTTAATAATAAATTACCTAGAGAAATAGGTAAAAGAAATTTCCAACCAATATTTAATAGTGGGTCCATTCTGAGCCTTGGTAAAGTCCATCTTGTGGCAATAGAAATGAACAAGAACAAGTAAGTTTTACCTAATGTAATAAAGATACTGATTATTGTTCCAAAGACTTTCCCCGGTTTATTTATGTAAAGGTTGGAACCTGCATCAATTGGATGCTAATAATACTTTCCTACATGGAGACCTAACAGAAGAAGTATACATGGAGGTACCACAAGGTTTTAAATCTGATTCAGGCCAAGTATGTAGATTAAAGAAGTCATTATATGGTCTAAAGCAGGCTAGTAGGCAGTGGAACATCAAACTAACCCAAGCTCTGCTTGAGAGCGGGTTTAGACAGTCAATACAAGATTACAACTTGTTTATTAAAGGCACAGATGATCATTTTGTGACAATTTTAGTATACGTGGATGATGTATTGGTCAACAGTCCTGATATGAATGAGATCAAGAACTTAAAAGGTTTCTAAATGACAAGTTAGGCATAAAAGACCTAGGAGATCTCAAATATTTCTTAGGGTTGAAGTTGCTAGATCCAAAAAGGGTATTGTGCTGTCTTAGAGGAAATATCGCCTAGAATTACTTGAAGACTATGGTTACACAGATTGCAAACCAAGTTAGACACCCATGGATCCTTCTTTAAAGCTACACAATAAGGGTTCTCCTCAAATTAGAATCTAACAGCTATTATAGAAGTCTAGTAGGGAATTTATTATATTTGGGACTGACTAGGCCGGCCATTACTTTTGATACACAACAACTAAGCCAATTATAAATCAACCTACAGAGATGCAGCTACGAACAGCTCATAAATTGCTCAAATATTTGAAGAAATCACCAGGACAAGGAATATTCTTCACAACAGACAACAATTTGGAACTAAAATGCTTTGTGGATGCAGACTGGAGTGGCTGCAATGATACTAGGAGATCTGTTGCAGGTTTCTCAGTCTTTCTAGGTGAATCACTTATAAGTTGGAGGTCTAAGAAACAAAGAACAACATCTAAAAGTTCCTCAAAATCAGAGTACAGAGCCATGTCAGTGGCATCTTGTGAGTTGCAATGGCTTACTTATGTTTTAGAAAAATTCAACATCAAGCAAAAAAGCCTATACCCTTGTTTTGTGACAGCAAAAGTGCTTTATATATAGTGAAAATCCAGTCTTTCATTAGAGAACGAAGCACATAGAGATAGACTGCTAGGTTATTAGAGATAGGTATCTACAAGGTCTGTTAAAGCCCCTACCAGTGTCCTCACAACTACTGTTGGCAGATTTGTTCACAAAGCCACTAGACGAAACAATATTTCAGTTCTTATTAGATTGCTACCCTATAATCAACATATATCAACCACATAGTTCAGTTTGAGAGGGGGTGTTGAAGTAGCTGCTTCAATCACAGCAACATCAGTTGCATTCAGAGCTATAGAAACCAAACTGCTCTCTGCGGCAATACATCAAACACATTGGGAAGAAACGGTTGTAGTTAGTTAATGACAATTCAGCTAGTGTAATTGATTTCAGTTATAATTACCAGGAAGTCTATTTATATCCATAATTTCATCTTGTAACACACAGTTTTGAGTTTCAATAGTATATCAAAACTTCTCCTCTTGATTCTAAGTTTCCGGCTTTTCTGTTTTCAAATTCTCTTAACACGTTCTTGATCTAGCTAGAACTTTGATTTCATGATTATATGAGGTTAGGGCATGAAGAGAATTCTGTCAATTTGCATTACTTTTTAAAGAATGAAACAAACTTAATTGTTTTAACTCTGGATTTATGTTCTAAAAAACAAAACAAAAAACTCTGGATTTAATATAACTTTATTACATTCAAAACACTCTAACAAAATGAAAAATGATTTCTTTAAATTATATATATATTTATAACTTACATACGCACACAGATAAGATCTTCTATATGTATGATGAAATTTCTCCTACCCTTTGTCACAGTTTTTCCCCATTTCCAAAAGGGCCTCCCTTAAACTAATTTATGCTTTCTTCACTGACAAAAGAATGCCTGCAAAATTGCTCTACGCACGCACGCATACTCCATACAGAATACAGAACCGTCCAGAGCCCCACTCCCCTCCTCTCACTAGTAGTAGTAATTAATTCACATTTTCACACATCACCCCCCCCCCCCCACCCTCTACCCCTCCTAACCATTACATACATTATTATTTTTTTGAAATACTTGTGTGGTGTTTCCACATATCTGAAAACACCGTGTGATTCAATATGAACCGCATAGTTTCATTCTGTATTTAAACTGTGTGTTTCTGATTGTTCCATCTATTCACCTTAAAATACACTATTTACACAAATATTTTCCTGATTTTCCCTCACCTCTCATTCTCATCCTGTCTCTATCTCTCTAGCCTTAGCATAGCCATCTGATTTTGGTAAAGTGAGCTAGCTGCAGTAATGTTGCAGAGAAAAAGAGTGCCATCAGATCAATATCATCCAAAAACAGAAGCTTAAACCCCACTACCTTCTCATTTTTCCCATCATATCTTACCTTCTATCCCCCCTTAATCCCCCGCCCCTTCAATTAATGCTCCATCCATCATCTCATATGTGATATGTGTGTGTAAGTTTCTCTTGCTTTCCTTTCAGCTTTTGCATAAACCTAGCTATATATTGACCTTTTTCTTCTCCTAAGTTTCTTGATCACTTAATTATTATATATATTGGAGTGAACATTAGACATATTATTGTTGTTTGTGTGTTTTTTAGCAAGCAAGGTTGAAATGGGATCATCAAGCTACAATCTTTTTCAAAGTATGGAACCACAGTTGCCTCCAGGGTTCAGATTTCACCCTACTGATGAAGAACTCATTTCCTATTACCTTCTCAAGAAAGTCACTGACTCCAATTTCACTTGCAAAGCCATTGCTGAAGTTGACCTCAACAAGTGTGAGCCATGGCAGCTCCCAGGTATCCTACATTAAAGAATGGGGGTTTTTTTTTTTTTCTTTTCTTTTCTTTCAAGCCCACTAGTTAAAGAGTAGTAGTGTAATAATTAATGATGATAAAAGTACGTGTTGTCTGCATTACCCTTGTGTACAATATATAATGAAAAACTAATATATGTATGTATATAATAAATGCAGAGAAAGCAAAGATGGGGGAGAAAGAATGGTACTTTTACAGCTTAAGGGACAGGAAATACCCAACTGGTTTGAGAACAAACCGAGCTACTGAATGTGGTTACTGGAAAGCAACAGGAAAAGACAGGGAAATACACACCTCTAAAACTCACACCCTTGTTGGTATGAAGAAAACCCTTGTCTTTTATCGTGGTAGGGCGCCTAAAGGTGAAAAAACCAATTGGGTTATGCATGAATACAGACTTGATGGCAAATTTTCCTGTCTTTACATCTCCAGAAGTGCCAAGGTTAGTTTTTTAACCTCTTTTCTTAATTTTTTATATATATAACCTTTTTTTTTTTTTTGTATTCATCAGATAAATGTATGTAATTTAACCGTTTATAATATATATATGGTTGTTGATGCTAACATCTAGGCCAGAAAATTCTAACATAGAGCCATTCGGTCACTTAAGTGTCTTGGGATTGAACTTGGCTTAGTGGTCTCAACCCAAGACACTAAGGTTCGAATCCATAAATCTTCTATGTAAACATTTACATAAATTATGTAAAGTTATGATTTTTGCTACTCCAAATTAATGGTCCATTAGAATCTTAAAAAGGTCTCTATATCAATGCCTACTTTGCACATTTTTTCATTTTGTCAAACAAAATACTAAAATAGAAACTCTCATATTCATAAGAGATATATTGGTACATTTAGTATATACGTATAATTGTTGCCAAAGGTATATTGGAACCCAATTTTAGAAGAAACGGATTAAGATGGTTGTGATCATTATATGCAAAAAGACGACTTGGTTTTCCAACCCTCTATCAGAATCACATTTTTAGATCCTCAAGTAAGTAAAATAATACAATTAATATAGGGTTACTTTCAAAATTCTAAATAATGTAACATTTTTAGATTATATATCAGAAGATCAAACCACAATTCTAGATCGAATATCCTCTTATCACACGCTTTTTATTTATACAGAAATTAATGAACGAAGAAACCAAAAACGCTTACAACCGAACCAGAAGAGGATGCTGATTTTGAGAAAATGCAACTTTTTTTTTTTCTTTTTTTTCTGATTGATTACATAACTTTGAGTAGAAATATATGTATATCTGATCATGGTATATATATATATATTAATGAAGAGGTGTGTATGTATGTGTTTTATTTCCTAATTCCTGTACCCAATTCACTCTCATAACTGCATGCAATAACTATTTGTAGCGCAAGTTTATGCAAGAATTTAGTTTTACAAGTACTTGTCCTACTGAATTTCTCCAGATACTGAAATAGAACTTTTTCTGCACCTGAAGCCAGTTATAATTTTATAGCTAGCTTCATTAAATAAGCCTGTAGATTAAGTACTACTACTATTGTTTTAGTAGATACAGTGAGAGAAAATCCAAAATCCAAAATCCAAAGTGCATGATGATATTGTTAGTTGACTTTAGTGAAAGGGTAATAATTTATTTACTACACTTTTTAAGTATTATGCAGGAATTGCATGCATTAGAAATCATTGTGTTGTCACAGTACATTAAATTAAAGAGAGATTATGCGGTTGGTTTTGTAGATGAATCAGTGTTGTTGTGTTATTTGGAATTATATGTGATGTCGCACTCGTTGACGTTTGTGTGTGTTTAAAATCTTTGGGACTTTTTTTTGGACACAAATGTCTAGATATTGGCAGAGGCTCTCTTTGATTTGATTTGATTTGCTAGCCCAATGCGCCCCTTTTCATGATGTTACATCATCTACATTATAACTTGAGCCCTATTTTTAGGGTAGTTCTTGTGTTGTGACTCTAGATATATGGAGTTTACCTTGTAGATTATAATGTTTTATTTTGGATTGAAACTTTATAATTCAGATTTAACTATGTAAGAGCGTAGATAACTTTATATATTCTTTTTGTTACATAATAATTAGAACAGTTGTCAAAGACACGTATATTAAGAAAGTGACTATTTGTTTTGATTTTGATCAGATAAATATTATAATACCCTTACAGAGAATAGAGTAAATAATGCTGTGTATTTAAGACAGAGTATGAAAAAAATAAAGAAATGTATAAAAAGGGTAAAAACATTAAATTTTGAATTGAAAAATGTTCCGTCTTAGTTATTTTGTAACAATTTTTTTTTGACAATTGCCTCAATTATTTTAGAACGGAGAGAGTATATAACTTCACGTGGTTGATATACGCAGTTTTAATCCAGGATGAAATAGATGCCTATGTGGTTGAATATGAGTCGTGCAGTTTCAATCTATTGAATGAAACAGATTAACCCGCACGGTTACTCCAGATAATAAATGATCACAGTATATTTTTACATCATTATTTGTTGTGGAAGACCTATTAATTATTGATGTCGTTGTATTTTAATTTACATCGTTGTCTGTGGCGAAAGACCTATTAATTGCTTTCATTTTGTTTTTGCATAAAAATACGTGTGTTCTTAAGTTGTGAATACTAATTACGTGTTAGGGTATTTATTTTGTTAATAAAATTTTGACATGTGATAAAAGTTTCCAGTGTAACATGTTAATAAAACATGCTTGCGTGTTAGTTATGACAATTTTATTGAACCCATAGCTCTACGAATATAAAAAACTTTTCAGTTCTTCAATAGTCTATATAGATCCTATAATATTCCTTTTTTTTATATACCCGATATAGACGAGAAATAGTTGTGTGGTGTCTCCATCCAGTATGGAAATATTATGTGGTTCAATATGAACCATATAATTTTATTCTATATTTAACCTGTATGGTTCTGATCGTTTTTCCCGTCATTTCATCTCAAACTTTCCTCCCCACAAAATTATTTCCCGACATAGACCCTAGAATATAAACAAGTGCTTTAGCTCCATAATACATTGGTGACTGCCAAGGGACATAATAATATATTGTAGTACAAATTGGTTGATATAAATTACACCATTATGAGTGATTTAAAAATGTATTTTATTAAATGGACGGTAACAATTTTATTGTATTTGAATACAAGTTTTCATAGAATAACTTATATTTTGGGATTTACATTTGATCAGGATGAGTGGGTGATTTCAAGGCTTTTCAGGAAGAATAATTCAGGTAGCACCACCGTTCACGGCGGAGGCAAGCAAATGATGTTGACCCACGGCATCAATATCTGCTCTGAAGTCAGTTCCTCATCCTCCGTTTCCCTTTCCCTGCCGCCACTGTTCGACTCTTCTCCGTACGCCGCCACGGCAACCTCAGCCTCCACCACCACTGACCTTGAAATTAGCAGCTCCTATGATGTGAATCATCACTCCATCAAGGAGCACGTGCCCTGTTTCTCCAATATTATTCCCACCACCACCGGCCCCCCACCGGCGGCCGGTTTCAATCATTACTCCTCCCTGCATCAGTTCAACCTTCCCCCACCGGCTGATCAGGCACCGGTTTCCGGTTCCCCGCTCGATCCATATGCTGTCTTCGGTTTCCAACCGTTTTCTAGAAGCTCCGCTGTGACCACATTTCCGAGCCTTGGTTCTTTGCACGAGAATCTTCATCTTTCTTCCTTCAACATGGCTGCTGCAAATGCTGGTAATGGGGTTAATGAAAATGATGGTGGTGCCGGTCCGTACGGGTCTATCGGCAACTGGGCTGCACCGGTGAGTTTGAATAAAGGCGGGGGCGGTCACTCTGAGCTTGATTGCATGTGGAGGTTCTGAGTAGATTACGAATGCTAGTTTCACGATAAAATGTTACAATAAAGTACTTACACATACACGTCTTTTCAACTCCATTTCATTATGTTTAATGGTTTGTAAAAATGTGTTGTGTAACTTTGTTGTGATCATTTTATCGTGGAATCAACATTTTCATTATGAATAATGATGCTTTGAAATTTGTAACATGAAGTTTATGTATTAGGTAATGCATGTGATTAATATATATTAGGTGTGTAATGACCGTAAGACACGAAGAGTATCCTGTCATATGAATGTTAAGTGTGTAATATGTAACGTCATTATAATGTATGTTAGACGTGTAATGATCGTTAGACGAAGAGTATTTGTTAAGATGAAAGTTATGTGTGTAATATATATGTTATTTTGATTCAATATGGTCCCAAGTTCATTAAGGGTGACCGCACCCGGCCAATGTTGTATAGGTGAATTCGCCTCTGATACGTCTACACCCAGTGGTGTATACTCGAATCAGGGATCTTCGGATTAAGTGAATACCTTAATTACCACGGGGCCAATGCTCCATATTTGTTTCCATTTGATACTAGTTTAATGATGGTTATAAATTACTATGTTGTATTTGTTTCCATTTGATACTAGTTTTATGATGGTTATAAATTACGATGTTATAAATCCGGTGCGACTACAACTTCAGTGATAATTTATTGAGATAAATCACGTGTCATTGTATGTTCAGTATTAGTCCATTTTCAATGTCACTGCATATCAAAACAGCCATATATTCAACATCAAATCTAACTGCATATGCACTTACACTTTATGAAGTAACATTGTATATGCACTAACAAATGTCAATTACTTAGAATAACACTACAATTATTGTATAAAGCTACGAAATTTGTGTATCAAATTGTATATGTTGTCTATTGAATAAAAAACAGATACAGAAATTAGTTACGATGAAAATCACCGTATTTGAAAGGGAGGTTGGCCAAACCAGGCATGGAAGATAGGCCGCCGCCAGCCTGTTTGGGGTGGGTTAAGGTCACAATTTTAGGGAAGAGAGACAGGGGTGCAACATTTCTGGGAAGAAAATAAGGTGGGTATCATCGGAGATGGCTGAAAACGGCAGCAGTTCAAGTTGGGTAGTTAAGATCGGCGGCAGTCGTCTCAGTCCGGCCGGAATCGGCCATTGAAGCTACCTGCCATGGACAAACCGAGTCGTAGCTTTTTTTTTTTTTTTTTTTTTTTTTTTTTTGAGGAGAAGTACAAATTTTCAATTTTATTTATTTATTTATTTATTTATTTTTTATTTTTTTTTTTTTTTTTTTTTTTTTTTTGGCATAAAACACAAAACTATTTTTTTAACGCTGACGTCATTTCTTCTTAAAAAAAAAACAACTCACTTTCTATTTCATCCATATTTTTTAACATTTATATCTTTCAATCTAAACTCCAAATTTGAAAATTATTTCACCAAATTTTTTATTTTTAATGCTATTTATTTTGTGACCACGTTCACAATATTTCGACGTAATTTCTGAAAACCTGCTCGAAATTCACTATTATTCAAAATTCACTGTCGATATTCAGTGTTTTTTCGGGATTCATTCGACAGTGAATCTCACAAAAAACGATGTAATGATATCGAACCAAGTTTTAAAATGAAGAGAATGAAAAAAAAAAAAAAATCAGTAAAATTTTTCAGCGTTTGGTGATCTAAATAAAAAAATATGAGTGAGAGTAAAATGGAGGTGGAAAAGGAAAAAAATAACGTCGGAATTTTTTTTGTTTCTTTTGTTTCCTTTAGGCTATAAAAATTATCATTCTCTTTATAAAAAAATATTTAGGTGTTCTGTTATTTAAAAATATTCCAAATTTTTTCCTCTACCAAATTTCTATTTTATTTTTTTCTTTTTGGCTTGAACCGGGAAAAGATTGTTTAAAGAGAAATGACGTTAACTTGGGAAAAAATGTTTAAAAGAAATGATGTTCTTGTCCAATAAGTGTTATTTTGTTTATACTGTATAATGTAGGATCTTTATTTAAACAATAATCAATGCTATTTTGAGTATGTTGTAAATGCCTAATTTAGTTGTGGAATTGTCCTTCGAGACAAAAAAAAAAAAACATATTTTTTATTGAGTAGAAATGATAATGTTATTAAATATGAATTGGTCGCAATATTTTTAATAACAACACATTTTGGATATCCATTGATTATGATGTACGCACTTTATCAGTATGGATCCAATTTCGATAAAATCAATGTGCTCAAATAAAATAAAAATCAATGGATTAAAAGTATGTTGTGGCATTTGTTGTGTTATTTTGTTGTGTCAGATTTTTTTTAGGAAGTTCCAAATTCAACTTCAACAAAAGTCGAAATGAACCAAGTATCGGTAAACGAGTCCAAAAATTTAATATATTCTCGAGTTAGATTTGAGGGGTCGAGTTTTTCCAACCTTGTGCAACACATGTTCAACACAGAATCATTTAAATAGTTGAGATTTAAGGAAGTTTTAAATAATCGAACATTATATTATCTATAATGGGAGAATATACAATTCAAACTCAACCTCAATTGCTTATTTCATTTTTACCTAGTCTGAGTGTTTATGGCACTCTGAATGACTTGTAACAAATCTTTGGATTTATAAACCAATTCCTTATGATTGGTTGTTCCAACCCCAATATTTAATCAGTGCAATTTTTTTTTGGGGTTTTCGTTTACAAGACGAATCTCTTTAAAGATTTCATGAGTGGAATATCAATAATAAATTGATCATTCTTCCGCGGATTTTTATCTTTAACACCGATCGGTCTTCTACGCCTTGGCGTAGTAAATATCTTTAATCATAATGTTGGTGCATTTATAAATAATCACTCATTTAATTTCAATATAGGCATCGGCATATTACTTGTTAAATACTACAAGTAAGATTATTTTCGCAGATTCGATTAAACTCGATGCGTGGAAGATCGTTTATCTTGTTAAAATTTCTCGGCATTCTTTTATTGTAACATGAGATTTTCTTTATCTCCCCTAATGCCGAGAATCGATCTTCATCGAACATGTAGCACCGAGCTATACATTGATGCTTTTTTTATTTCGCTTCATGCGATTTACACATATAAAACATAGTGGTTTCAATTAAATATCTCATTCTATGAGATTTTGAAAGCAATATCTCTCTAACTTAAATGCGTTTAATATATCATTATGTGATTTTAGATTCTTCAAGAATCGTTGAAAAAATTCACGTTATATTTAGAGAAATCACTAGAATGAGACAACGAACTTTTGGTTCGCTTCTCCTCTTTCTCGAAAATATTTGATATATGCAAATGTGCATAATCTACCCTTCGTGGGTTTCATGTAATGAATAATATATGAACTCATGGTTCATATATGTCCATATTTGTCACGAGATATAATGGATTTTCCTCCTCTCTCGGACAACACTTTTTCACTATCGGTATCTAGAAAATTTGCAATTACCGTGACGGATTCAACATTTTAATGTTAGAGATCCTCTTATGCGGGTATCAACAAATTTCTTTAATATTTTCCGATTTGGGAGAAGCATTATCTCCTTTAGATATTTTATCAATTCTCACAATGCTTATTAGGATGAATTTTGAAATTAATAATAATATTCACAATTAAACAACACAATGTATCATGATTCCTAAGACAAGCAATTCATATGGGATCTATTACTAGAACAACTCAAGGAATCCTCGATAACTGAAAAGTCGGTAAAAATTATATGTCAATAGACACTATATTACCAAAATGTGATCACTTACATAATAAATGGCAGAAAGAACTTTTCTCACTAAATGACGTGTTTCTATCAGATATTATGAATAGATAAATCATGCATTACATAAACATAGTATTAAAGATGATTTGATCTAATAATGTGTTCAACTTCTCAAAAGTAATGAGAATGAGTTCAAATATTTCTAAGAATTAAGTAATAGTCTATCAAATTCTAAAATATTTTAGTGAATTAATATGATGGAAATGAATTTTTATATTGAAGAAATCTTCACCGTTGATTAAAAATTGTATTAGTATAAATCGATTTTCTACAAATTGAGAATATCAATTGAAAGCGTGTAAATCTATTCTTAAGCAAAATGTGTATCAACTAAGATGCTCACTAAAATTGGCATCGAAAGATACATTTTAAGTTCAACACATTTAATCATTTTATTTAGCCATAGCGAAAATCAAAACGATCATTGAAAATAGAATAAAGTCTTATCAATAGATTAAGTGTGAGAGCATCCTAAACAAAGAGTTTTGGATCTATATATTATTATTATAACACATTAACCCATATCATATCATTTTCAATCATTTCTACCATTTCACATTAACCACATATCATTTTCAATGCCATTCGAGTTCACTTAATATTGCTATTATGGGAAGAGTATTTTATATGTGTCAAGAATAATTCATCTTAATGCCCATAAATAAAACCAACCCATCATATATAAAAATCACCATTTTATTACTAAAATAGAAATTACCTCAAAGCTGGCGTCAACTTGAGGAATTACATACCACAACATAAAAGAATTACCAACCATCGAGCAAAAGGATACAATCAACATACGCCAACTAACTTCATGTTGTGAAGCCTACTAACTTCAAATTGTGATATCGTTGGCATATCAAAATCAACTAAAATATTGGCCTTCTCTTAATTAATATACCAAAGTATTGGCCTTCTTAATTAATATATGGCCTTGTCTCAATTAATATATGGCATTATATGCCTTTTCTCAACTATGTCATGATTGTCGTTGTGAAAGGAAACATATTTTCCACGCATCGCATCCACGACCACAAATTTCTACTAAGACCTCCAGGCGTACCACGGCCATGACCAAAATGGAATATTATGCCGTGGCCAAAATTCGATTATATTCACTACGAACCTTTTTCTTCAAGCAGTTCCATACTTCATACATGGCAATATTAACGTTTGATCAATCATTCTCCAGAGCATGTCCTTTTGAATGGACTTAATGGCCTTATTTATTAATGTAATGACATGTCGGCATTATTTTTCAAATTCACTCATTTATGTGAATTTCATGTCCACTTCGTCAATTCTCGACATGTCAACTTTTGTGAATATGACATGTCAACTTTTGTGAATTTTATATTCACTTTTACGAGTTTTACATATTTAAATGAACTTCGTGTCCATTATATGCTCGTTCAATGTATTGATCATCTCCAAATAATCAAGTTTTTTTTCAAAATTGTCGAAAGAGACGACAAGATTTATGCGTTAGGTAAAATTAAATTGTATCCATCTCATATAGAATATGGAATTGTATGGTAATATTTTAATCATTACAAAATAAATTAAACAAGCAAAATTTTACCTTAATATTTATTTCTTTCTTGGATCAAAATAAATTTTCAATACACTTTATTGATCCCAGAAAATCAATGTGCTCAAATAAAATAAAATCAATGGATTAAAAGAACAAAATTTTAACCTTAAGTATTTTGTAAACAACGAGTTAGATTTGAGATACAAAATATAAGGAATTAAAAATCGAACACTTTATTGAGTGCGGAACAAAATTTTAACCTTAAGTATTTTGTAAACAACAAGATACAAAATATATTAAATTCAAAACAAAACTATACAAAATATATATAATCAATAGAGAATTAGGGATAATGATACAGTCTGTAATATATTTAACTAACATGAATAAGAAGGACGACATCAATATTTTTTATAACCTAAAAGACAAAGAAAAAAAAAAAAAAAAAAAAATCGCGCTTATATGAACCTATATTTGGGATTGGTTTTTTTATATTCTCTTTCCTCTCCCATTTTCAAACTCTAATATCTTTTGTTCTAAATCTTCAGATATGATGAAATTTTCATTGAATTTTTTATTTTTTCATGTTCATCGTTTTGAGACTTGATTCGGTATAATTGCATCGTTTTCCTTAAGATTCACTGTTGAAATTTACTTACTCAATCTCCCCAGTGAATCCAGAAAATCACGTAGTGTAAGTGCACTTCAAATAATAGTGAATTTCGATAGCGGTTTTTCTGAAATTACGTCGGAATCTGTTGAATGTGGTCTCAATATAAAGAGAATGACAAAATAAAAAATTTGGTGAAAGAATTTTCAAATTTAGAGTTCTAGATTGAGAGATGTGAGTGTTTAAAAAAGATGGACGAGAGAGAAAGTGTGTTGTTTTTTTTTTTTGGAAAAAAATGCGTCAGAAAATAGAAAATAAATAAATAAATAGTTTTGTCCTTTAAGCAAAAGTTTCCTAAAGTGTCATTTTTCTTAATTGATGAAATGTCTTTGTCCTTCTCCTATCTACCCCGAAAATCAATTAAAATTCAACACTTGATATAATAATCACAATGATTATAAATAAGAATATACACGTAGATATGAGAAATTTTATGGTGAAACGGTTGTAGGAAAATTATACCAAATGACATATTTTAGAGTCTCTTATTTTTACTCTCTTTCACACAATACTTTTTTATCGTATGTGAGATGTTAGAAATGAATGGTTGTAATATATGTCACTTGATACAGTCTTCATACAACCTTTGTATTTTAAATTTTTTCCATATATATATCTATAATAGTAGTAATAAATAAAGATGTTTTGTTACTAGTATAAATCTCTGTATATTCTTTTTTATTACATATAAATATGTATTTGAGTAATTAGGTCAAATATCCAATTGTTGGGTTTCCGAAAAGCAAAAAAAAACCAGTGTCAATCTATTATTACACGCTCGATAGCAAAAGCGAATATGTATCTTATTGCCAGCCCAACTCGGATTGCAGCCAATCAATCCCACATGAAGTTAACTAGAAGTCACACACGTTGATACAACGATAGAAGAAAGAAAGATGGTGATAGTCGGCCTCTTGAGGAATAACCAAGGAGTTATCATTAGAAGCTTTTTGAAATCACTGGATAGTGGGGGAGATGTTCTAGTTGGAGAGGCTCTAGCCATATACAACTCCATGCTTGTCGCACTCACCTGGGCCCTGTTTGGTTTCGGGTTGGATTGAGGTTGGATTGAGTCATGAGAAAGAAAATAAAATAAAACAATGTAAAGTAATGATTATAAGGTTGAAATGTTGTATTAAAATTTGTGTTGATGAAGAAATGATTGGTGAGAGAAATTTTAATGAAATATTATATTGATAAAATAATTGTCGAATAGTGTAGGTGGTGAATAAAATAAATTGATTAATATTATTTTATTTGTTGATGTGTTTCTTTAGCGTGACTTTTGAAGGCGATTCTTTGATCATAAACCAAAGACTAAATCAACATGTGGAAGATTTTCTTATGTGGGGAGCATCATAGATGATTGTCGAAATCTATCTCGTGCCTTTGTTGAGTTATCTTTTGTGAATATCATTTCAAACAGCAAAATATCTTAGTGTACATATTCTTTTTCCCGATTTTGTCCTTTAAATTTTTGTTCGTATTCATTCTGACTCAAATTTAGACAGAATGCTGAATTTTTTCTGCTTGAATTTGGCTCAGGATGTGTAAAATAGGCATTCTGACCGGTATTAGGTCTAGAAAACACTTAACTTCTGATTGAAAATAAATAATAGTCAAACACATTCTAACTTATATTGAGTCGGAATAATGTCTGTTGTGTGAAATGATACTCTATTTCTTTTTCTTTCATCAAATGGCAAGGCGATGTGCCTGTTCATTTATTAGCTAGAGAAGATTTACGTCTTTCGGGATATGTGGAATGAAACTTCTACTCTTTCTTATGTAATTCATGTGTGTACGACAACGTTGAATAATAAAATCCTTCGAGTTCTGAAAAGAAAAAAAATAATCAAATTGCCCTTATATTTTGTTTAATCGATTTCAAGCTCAAATTCAATATAATAATCGAATCGAATCAAATCAAATCGAGTTCTAACTCAAGTTCAGAGCAGCATAAGTCGAGCCTTGCTCAACAACAGAAATAGGTAGTAGCTCATATCATTAATGAAGCTGCTAAAAAACGGTTTCAATGGTGAAACAAATTTCGTCATGTTCGAAGAATAAATACTACTAATAGTTGACTAGTGTGTGATTATTCTAGTACCTCATAAGCCTCATAGCAACTGAAAATTAGTGCAGGAAGAGAAATGGGGAGACTTTTCATTCGCGAATTGGAGGGCAGAACTTACGATTGCAAAACTTGCAGGACCAACATAGCCCTTGCTGATGATATCACTTCAAGGGTATACCCCATTTTTCGCTAATCCCTCTGTAATTTTTGATTATTTTATACTTCCAAATGTTCTTTTGATTTGATTTTTTTTTTCTTTTTTTTGTGTGTTAAATTTGTTTTACACTTGAGTTTTTTTTCATTAATTTTTTTTGGTTGTTGGAAAAACCTGATTAATTGTTTTCGATTTTAAGTTTCAGTCATAAAACCGTTTTCTCTCGACCAATCTTGTGTGATGTTTTGTTCTAGTCATGGAAAAAAAAAAAAAAAGCAATTGTTTTGAAAACTAAATTTTTGGTTTAATGGTTCTTGGAACTACGTTCAATGGAGTTTGTAGAGTGGTGATAACGGGATATAACCACTGTGGTTCTGATTGGGTTCGATTGTTGTTTGGTACCTGCAAAAAGGGTTAGAAAACGGGAATGGGGGTTTTGTATGAAAGAACTACACCACTTATGGTGATGGCCTGTTAGAAGGATTAATCTGCCGTAGTTCGTTGTTAGTCTATGTACCTTGAGAAAAGGAGGGTTTTTGTGTATATATTCGAGTGTTTGAGCAAGTTGCACCTGATTTGGTTGCTTTCTAGCTGTATTTGTATAGAGAATCACGCAAAAGATATTAGTGAGACATGTCCTGTAATAGAGAATGTAGGGGACCTTGCTTCCTGGAACACTTGAGGCTTTGAAGGCCCCTGGGCTGCCAGTTCCTGAGACCTCCATCAAGGCCTTAGGTTGGAGAATACCTTTACCTGTCAAAGGAGGGTTGAGATGTGAACATGTGGCCTAATCTTTGAGAAAGCCCTAGACCTCTTAATTATAGTTACCTTTGGGCTGAACTAGGTCTGAGACCTCAGGCATCTGGTGGAGGGGTTAGGGAGTCCTCTGGAGGAAACCTGTCTCAGCCTTTCCTACCCTTTTAAATAGAGCCATCCCGGGGCTGTCGAAGGAAGTAGGTCCGTAGATAGCTGTTTCTAGTCATGCATAGTGTTGACACTACTTATCACAGACATTCAATTGTTATCTAAGAAGCTAAATACGGGCTTTATTTCCTGATAGAGCTCTTTTTCCTCATTAGTGATCTTCATTTCTTTTTTATTTGTGGTTTCCTGTATAGCTGTGTTGTGTCAATAATCCTGTTATTACTGTTTATCACCGCTGTATTAGGATAACATTGCTCTGATTTTCACATCATAATGGTGTCTCTTTTTTTTGTTGTTGCATTTTACCAGATTTTCCAATGCCCGAGAGGGAAAGCTTTCCTCTTTCATGATGCGTGAGTTCCTCTTGATTCTTCCTACATCATGATGTTCATTATTACTAGTTGATTTAATGCCATTCGCATATATCATTGTGCAACTTTTGCTTCTGTGATTGAGTGGTGTTGAGTTTTAAAGTGGAATAGAGTATTCTGTTCATGTAAACGTACAAAAAGTTTCTGGAAGATGATCCGGGGTTTATGCTGGTCATAAATTTTTTGCTTAATCTGAACAGATTCTTGATGATTTTATTGTTTGTTCACCTCTAGTTTGATTAATATGGTAATTACTGAGCAAAACCTTTTCTTTTTCTCCTAACACATTTACGGTAATCAACCAAAACATTCAAAGATTTTCTTGAGCATTTATGTTTGTGTGTTGATTTCCCTTTGTACCTCGTATGTTGGTATTTACGATGCTATACTTGATGTCCTCTTTTCTGTTTCCTTGGACTTGCTTACCCTTCTTTCTATTTCTAAATCCCCCCCCCCCCCCCACCCCCCACCCCCACTCACACACACACAAACAAATTTTGATTGTCTTAAGCATATTAACTTAAACCGATATTATCTGTGCTTCCTCATTGATTATTACTTGTTATGCATTATAGCCCACGTGACGGTCTTTAATAATCCTTCGAATCAACTGTCACTAGTAGATAGGTTTAGAATTTTTATATCATGAGATTTACGGTTCTTGAACAAACCGAGAGGAGATTGTTTATAAACCGTATGCTGGATGGATGACATAATCTTTATCAGTCAAGTTCTTCCAACTAGGAGGAAATGGTTTATATAATATGTGGACTTTAATTTTGTTCATTACTTACCGTTGTCCCTTTTTGTCTTATCAATATGTTGGTGGTACAGGGTGAATGTTTTTTTAGGGGAAAATGAACAAAAGACGATAATGTCAGGCCAATACACGATTGCGGATGTGTACTGTGTCTGTTGTGGCCAAAGACTTGGTTGGAAATACGTAATCTCTCTCCCTCTCTCTTTCTATGTCTGTGTATGCATGTGTGCGTATGCACTTTTGTATTCTGTATGTATGGTTAATTATGTCTTTTTATTAACATCATGTTTCTTTATCAGGTGGCTGTACATGAAAGTAGTCAGAAGTTTAAGGAAGGAAAGTATGTTCTTGAAAGGTATAATAATAATTCACCTACTACCAGATATGCCCAAATCCCGCATTTTCCTCCAAAATTGGGATTATTATATGTGTTTATGTGGATTTGTTTTTCTTGGCAATGTTATGAAAACAGGGCTAAGATCGTGGATAGCAGCGGGGGTCCAGAATTGTCCGTTGATACTAATCCAAGTGCCAGTAATGCTGAAAATCCAAGTGCAAGTGACGCTGAAAACGCGTAGCTGGAAATGTAAAATTATAGTTTTTTGGTAATGTGGTTGTTGTTGAAATTGCACCAACAGACATGAATGCAAGTGTTGTTGATCTTGTCAATGATGCCCCTGGAATGTTTTTTCTTGAGGAATATTTAGCTATAGACATCTAAAAGATTCAAATTTTCAGATTCTCTCTCCTTTTTTTTCTTTCCTCCTCATCCCTCCACTCCACCGTTGCCAAGTATTATTCTTCATCTATCATTTTGGCGGCAGGAAAGGGTACAAGACTGTCTTTCTTACGGTGCAGCATTCTGAATGGTTGAGATCTTATGTTGAATGACATGAGATGGAGGGTAGGGGATGGTACTTCTATCTTTGTTTCTCATGATGCTTGGACCACGTTACGACCATCATTTCGTATCCTTGTTGTTGATCACTCTATTTCAACTACATGCAAGGTGTCGGATTTATTTATTAGGGTGTTTATTTATTAGCAACACCCGAAGATGGAATATTAGGCGCATTAGGGAGGTCTTTCGGCCTTGGGAGAGTGATGCAATTTTGCACACTCCAATCACTGATAGAGGCCACCCGGACAAGTTGATTTGACATTATGATAAGAAAAGCATTTATATGGTAAAGTCATGTTACTTTCTGGCGCTCTCTTTCCATCACGCTTCGTTATCTAACGGGAGGCCTTCTTCATTGATGGGAATGGATCCAGTTTGGCGACATTGCTGGTCGGTGGAAGCACAACCATATATTCAACATTTTCTTTGGCGTTGCTTGCATGATTGCCCATTGGTCATACTCTTTGTTAAGAGAAACTTGGGTACTTGCACTTGCTGGGCATGCAGTGCGGAGATGGAAACACTTCATCGTTTCCTTTTGTACTGCGAGTTGGCTGCGAGATTTTGAAGGGTATCCTCATTTGCCCAGTCCGTCTTCTCCATTACTTCTTTTCGAAGTCTTTTTAAGTTGGTTGAAGGCAGGACAACAAGTGAGCTATCTGATATAGTGCAATATATGATGATCAAGTAGTTCATGTTGCTAGAGTTTGTTCGGCCTCTTGAGCTACTTTTCAAAAGTATCGCAATGCGTTGGAGGTTTTTCGTCCACCACAGCCTGAGCAAGTATTAATAAATCGATTGTAGGTGCCAGTTTCGGGGAAGGTAAAATGCAATGTTAGTCTTCTTCGAGGATAGATTTAGAGACTCGCTTGGTTCTATTGTCACTTCATATTCCCTTCAATTGGATCTAGGAGTTGAGCTCTTGGAGTTGAAAGTTGTTTATTTTTTATTTGTTTTTATTTGCGCTTGTTGAAGCAGAACGGATGGGTATCACGGAACTTATACCAACCTGTTGAGATTTATTGCCTTTCGGATGTTTGGCACACAACTGTCTCTTGGAAGCTTCCTCTTTTATGGATGTTCGGTTTTCTTTTATTAGGCGTCTATAGAATGCCCCGACGCATTTATTAACTTGATTTGATCTTACTTCGTATTGTGTAACATCTTGGGGTAGTCGACTTCCTGAAGATGCCTTATCCACTTGTTTAGTGGATATTGATGAACAGTAAAAGTGTTAATGTAAAAACATGATACGACAAAAAGTTATCACATCTCAAGGAAACAAGGAAAATTGATAACCTAATCCCCTCCGGCTGCTCTGCTTGTGATCTCCTGCAGCTTGTTTGCAACTACCTCCCTAGCCCCCACCACATCCAAATGCAACCCCCACCTTCTGACGAAGAGCAGGACCTACTGCTTCGTAGCGCAAGCAGGCTCAAACGTCGGGCCTTGGATGAGCCACCCCTTCCGCCTGCTGCAAATGCTTCTGTATGAAACCGGAAAGGCGGAGGTGATCGTCTCTGATACTCTGACTCCACCCCAGAGTTCTATACCGGCATTGATGAACCTGAAAACGACATCGTCGAATTCGTTGGCGCCTTCTCAATATGCCATCGGCACTAGCAAGTCAAGTGATACGAGCCAAGTATTATTCTTCTTCATCTATCATTTTGGCGGTAGGAAAGGTACAAGACCGTCTTTCTTACGGCGTAGCATTCTGAAGGGTTGAGATCATATGTTGAATGACATGATGTGATGGAGGGTAGGGGATGATACTTCTATCTTTGTTTCTCATGATGCTTAGGACCATCGTTTTGTACATGATGTGATGGAGGTAGCCGGGATGCCAAATACTTTATCTAAGTAATTTTTTTTTCTCATAAATTTTTGCTTAGGACCATCGTTTTGTCGCTTTTTCTTTTCGCGCATTCCAATCATTGTTGTGATAGAGTCCCACTGGGCAAGTTGATTTGACATTATGATAACAAAATCATTTATATGGTAAAGTCATGTTACTTTCTGACGCTCTCTTTCCATCACGCTTCGTTATCTAATGGTTATAGATCCAATTTGGTGACATTGCTGGTCGGTGGAAGTGCAGCCATATATTCAACATTTTCTTTGTCGTTGCTTGCATGATTGCCTTCCCATTGATCATAATCTTTGTTAAGAGGAACTTGGGTACTTGCACTTTTTGGGCATGCAGTGCGGAGATGGAAACACTTCATCGTGTCCTTTTTTACTGCGAGTTGGCTACGAGATTTTGAAGGGCATCCTCATTTGCCCAGTCCGCCATCTCCATTACTTTTTCTTCTTTTCGAAGTTTTTTTAAGTTGGTGGAAGGCAGGACAACAAGTGAGCTATTTGATATAATAGGGCTGATGTGGAAAATATGAAAGTCTCGTTGTTGTGCAATATATGATGATCAAGAAGTTCATGTTGCTAGAGTATGTTCGGCCTCCCGAGCTACTTTTCAAAAGTTTCGCGATGCGTTGGAAGTTTCTTCGTCCACCACAGCCTGAGCAGGTTTTAATAAATCGATTGTAGGTGCCATTTTCAGGGAAGGTAAAATGCAATGTTAGTCTTCTTCGAGGGTATGTGCTATCTTTAGAGACTCGCTTGGTTCTATTGTCGCTTCATATTCTCTTTATTTGGATCCAGGAGTTGAGCTCTTGGAGTTGTAAGTGTTTTTTTTTTTTTTTTGCGCTTGTTGAAGCACAAGGACTGGGTATCACGGAACTTATACCAACCTGTTGAGATTTATTGCCTTTAAGATGTTTGGCGCACAAATGTCTCTTGGAAGCTTCCTCTTTTATGGATGTTTGGTTTTCTTTTATTATTGGGCGTCTATAGATTACCCCGACGGATTTATTAACTAGATTTGATCTTACTTTGTATGGTGTAACATCTTGAGGTAGTCGACTGCCTGACGATGTCTAATGAGGGGTGGAATCGGGTCGGGACCCGTCCCGTAACCTTCATACCCGATCCCGACCCGACTGTGAATCGGGAATCTACTTTTCTCCCCGACCCCATACCCGACAAGTGTCGGGACCCGACAATCAGGATACCCGAATGTTCGGGATCCCGTCGGGTCGGGAGAAGATATCCCGAAAAAATATCATCAAAGATTTTTCAGGACTTTTTTTTTGTTGCAATTTTGAGTGAAGCTATGAAAATTATTACTTTCGTTAGTAGCATTAATACTCACCTAACTCACAACAAAGACTTGTATAATAAAAATTAAACACCATTTTTAACTCCTAAATCATGATTGATCGTCGGCTGAATCTCATTGCGACATCTTCAGCCGTCTGTCGCGCAAGTTCTTATTTAGCATTCTCAGATACAAGGTGATGAAGTGAATTGAGAAGTGATAAAATAGGAAAAAAGAAAATAATGAAAGCTAGATTAATGTTATTGAATAAATTGACAACTCGAAAATGAAGTTTGAGAATTTTTAGAAAAACTCTATATCGTTTTTGACGATTATTTTTTCAATTTTTATGATGTAAAATATTTTTCCCTTAAAAATAAAATTAATTATTTTAAAAAGACATATTTCTGCCTAATAATAAGAAAAATTATAAAAAATAATAATTATAATATATAAAAGTCGGGTCGGGATCGGGATCCCGTCAAGTTTTCAGCATATACCCGAATCCCATCCCGAAGTAAGTCGGGTCGGAAAGTTTCCCGAATAGTACGGGTCGGGAAGAAATTCGGTTCGGGAAAAGTCGGGTCGGCTTCGGGTCGAGATTCGGGATGGGTCGGGAATATAGGATTTTTTGCCAGCCCGACTCTTATCCACTTGTTTAGTGGATATTGCTGATTAAAGTTTTTTTCCCTACAAAATATATATCTCTATATACAGAGTAAAATTATTAATAAAAAAACATGATACGTTATTCTTCTTAAAAAAGTAAAAAGAAAAATCATACATTTTTCCTAATTTTGCCAGAAAATGGCATAGACAATTAATAAATGCATATTAATCTTTCAAAATAAATTGTTTACAACATTAGATCAAATCTATTTTCGGACACTACGATGATATTCGATTTTTTTGAAAGTCTAATATAAATCTAACATTCAACTACTTCAATGAAATTTGATTTTTGAAAATCAAATTTACCTCAACATTCGATCTTATAGATCTCAAATAATATTTTTTTCACCCGTATTAAACCGAAATTATCCAATATATATATCATAGAGATAATGGAAATAATCCAATAGTATATACTAGTATCATAGTAGTAGATTAAAAAAAAAAAAAACAGGAAGGGAGAATCTTCAAAAAAAAAAAGAAAAGAAAAGAGAGAGATGATTTGAGAAACAGCAAACCCTCTCCGAACTTCCAAAATCCTTTACCGAAGCAACTCTCCTCCATACCTGTGCTCTGATTTTTTCCGATTTATTGAATCTAGGTTTGTTCCCTTCCAAATTTTCTTGATTAATTTTTCTTTTCAGGTCAATTTTTGCAGGTAGAAGAACGAACGTTACCCAATTGAAGCTATGGTCTCGTCCTCGAAGAAAAAATCCTCCAAGAAGAAAAGTTCCAAACTTTCTTCCAAGGTTGTGTGTGCTATATCTTCAATTCATTGCGAATTAGGGTTTAAATCATTGAATTTACAGGGATTTCATTTTCCCTCCCGATTGCGAATTAGGGAAGATCAGGGAAACGATTTAAACTTTATCCGTTTTTATTGGTTTATATGTTGAACTGAATTAGGCTGTTTTTGTCAACTAATATTGCTGAATTAACATCAATGTAATCATACTGATATTAAGCTTAACATTATTTTCCAATAAAAAGGACTGTATGGTTCTGTTTGTAGTTGTTGTTGTTGCATCAATTGCATTGGGAAAGAAGCTTTACCTAAATAAGCATATGTTCATACTTTTTGTAAGCATTTGATTAATTAAAATTTGATTGTTTATGTGGTTGCATTTGTTTTGTGATTAGACAAAGAAGATAAAAAAGAGCCATAGGAATGCATCGAAGAAGATTGGTCGCCGTCATGACTCCAGTTCAGAGGATACAATAAGTCTACAAGCTGTTACCGTGCAAAGTAGTGATTCTGATTCTGACAATGTCTCCACGAGTTCGCTGTCAATGTCATCATCTAGTTCGGAGGGTACTCACAGGAGCCGGAAAAAAGGCTCTCGATTGAAGAAGAGAGACAAAAGTAAGGCTTCAAGAAGATCCTCCAGCAAAGAGGACTTAACTCGTGGGAAGAAAAGAAAAAGATCAAAGAAGAAGAAGAAAGGTCATCACGAATCCCGGAAGAAGTCTCACAAAAAGAAGCCTAGGACTAGGCGACATGTGAGTGTTAGTCCTGATAACGGTGATTCCAGTAGCTCGTCTACTTGTAAAAGTAGTAGTACGAGTGAGGAGAATGGCATTCAGAGGCATAGGACAAAGCTTAAAGAGAACAAGAAACGTAGAGTAGAGTCGAAAATAGAGACAATTTTGGATAAAGAGAGGACTGATAAGTCCCCCAAAGGCTCTTCAAATAGTAGGTCTAGTGATATGAGTAACAGAGATAGTCAAGTTCGGGAAAATTTTGTCGGTGAGAACAATTCCAGGCGCTTAAAATCTGTTATTACTGTTGTAGTAAAGCCAGATGAGGAGGAAGAAAATACATTGGAGAAAGATATGCTTGAAGAAAAGGCTGTTGGTGATCTTGGTGGCATTCCTCATTCTGTAGATACTAGCGATACGAGGAGAAAGAGGGACCCACCACCTCATTCGTCTCATGTGTCTGATCATAAGAGGATGACAGAAGATTTTTCTGGTGGAAGAAGTTCTTTCATTACACAAATATTGAGTGAACCTTTAGAATACAGAAAGACTGACTTTGCTCAGAATAATATTCAGTATCCTTTACAAGAAGAGCATAGGAATGAGTCTGAGAAAAATTACAGTGGTCCCATCCTGCCTGACGATAGTCCAGGTGGAAACGATCTTGAGTCTGTTCTGAGGAGAAAAGCTTTAGAGAACCTTAAGAAATTCCGGGGAAAGGTTGAAACTGATGTAAAAACTATAGGGAATGAGTCAAAAAAGGACGATGATAATGTTGATCAATTATCCACTCGGAAGTATGTGGTAGTTAGCAGGCGGACCCCTGAGCTGGGTGTTAATGCAAATAAGCTATCCACTGCAAAGGAGAAGTTTTCTTGGAGAAGGTTGCCTCAGCAGGTGAACTCTAAAGTAACCGATAGTGCCATATTAAATGAGAGTATGAAGCCCCCATTCAAGGGAGACGACCCTCGTTCATCCATGTCTGTACAGCAAATTTCCGATAAGAGAACTGAAGTTGTCAAAGTAAATGCTGTTGATCCTCTTGACAGATCGGTACTCTCTGGGAACCCCATCAAGGAACATGATGCATCCCAAGCTTTTGATGCTAGGTCTGAATCAGACAGTTTGTTACACAAAGCGAAACATTCTGGCTTGCAGAAAACAGCAAGCGTGTCTTCTGATAAAGAAACGATTGTCAACAAGGTACACGAGGCTCACACTATGGATGAAACACATCGTGCTAACTCCCCAATCAGTACCGACGATGATCGTCGAAGAGAGATTAAAGATGTTAGTGCCCCTAATTCTGCTACTGAGCATCTTTCGAATGACCAGAAAAACGAGGCTAAAGAAGGGTCTGACTTTAAGGAGAAGAAGATGACTGTGATGAGGGGCGGGGAAATGGTGGAGGTATGTTTGTGTTGTTTCAACAGCCATTTCAAAGAATCAACAAAATCATATCCAAATTCATTGCTGATTGAGTAGTAGTAGTAGTAGCAGCAGCAGCATTTAAATTATATTGATCTTTACGGGGCTTTGGTTTTCTAACGTTGATAAATTATGTTTACAGGTGAGCTACAAGGTTTACATCCCACAAAGAGCTGCTGCTCTTGCCAGGAGGCAACTAAAGCGGTGATGTTTACGAGGCTTTGGTTTTGCATCATGTTTTCACGATATATATACATTTAAAAGAGTTGCCAATGTATGCAATTCTCAGAATGTGCCCCATGGATTTCAGATAGCTGTTGTATCGCACCAGCATCAACTGCTTTATCAGCACCTTTTTTCGCATATAAGCTTTTGTATTATGGTTTCATGTGCTGGTAACTTGCTGCAAGTTATTCCCAGCAAGTTCATGTTTTGTACTAATGATACAGAAGACGAAGTGCTTTATCTTTCAACAGAAAACATGTAATCTTTTCAGTATTAGAATCGCATAAAAAAAAAGTATCTCTAATAAAATAAATTGATTGTGTTACAAAGCTGTTTATACTTTGGTTTTCCCGGCCTGTTCAGCCCCTAACAGGGCCTTTTTTATGGTTCAAACAAAACTAGTTTTCAATAGATTCTAGATAACTAATAATGATACATATGAATCGAAAACAATTCCATATATGATAACGTTGAAATTGTCTCGGGTATTCAGCGGTGGTTAATCTAGCAATAAAAACGGTGTTCATGTGGTGGTGCTGTGGAGTTTGTGGTGGTGCAAGTACAATGTAAAAATGAGAAAAGAATTGGGCAGAGTAAGCCTGAGTTTTTTTTTGTATTAATGTATCTCCAAAAAGGGTTATTTTGAACCCTTTAAATAGGAGGAACAGACTAACTTGAAATAATTACAATAAAGGACTAACACTACAACTAGGGCTTCGATTGCTGACCTTGTTGCCTCCGGTGTCCTTTGTCTCCTTGATATGCCAAAGGACACCGGAGGTAGAGGTGTTAAACGAACCGAACGTTCGCGAACAAGGCTCGAACTCGGCTCGTTTAAGCTCGTTCGAGCTCGTTCATTTATGTTATCGAGCCGAGCTCGAACAGGTTCTCCTGCTCGTTTAGTAAACGAACGAACACGAGCCTCATTCGTGAACGCCGTTAGTGTTCGTGAACATATATTATATATAATATAAATAATAAATATATAAATATATAAAACAAATATCAAATATCTATTGAACGAGCTATCGAACGAGCCGAGCTATTGAACGAGCCCTTAAAAAAATTTGCTATTGAACGAGCCGAGCTCGAGTTCGAGCCTGTTCGCGAGCTTGATCTCGAGCTTGAGCATTTTCCTTTCTTATCGAGCCGAGCTCGAACAGGCTTTTAGGCTCGTTTGTCTTAACGAGCCGAGACGAGCATGCTCGATTATAAACGAGCTCGAGCTTGAACATCAGGTACTCGGCTCGGCTCGTTTACAGCACTAACCGGAGGCAACGAGGTCAGCAATCGAAGCCCTAGTTGTACTGTTAGTCCTTTATTGTAATTATGTCAAGTTGTAGTCGGTTCCTCCTATTTATAGGGTTCAATGTAACCCTTTTTGGAGATATATTAATACAAAAACTCATGCTTACCTGCCTTATGGACCCTGCGGTCTGTTCCCTTGGCTTCGCCTAATGTCCCGTTGGACCGTTAGGTCGATGTGTGGAGGGTTGGTGTCCTGCGAACCCACGCCGGTTGATGGACTCGCAATTGAGGGTGGCCGATGGCCTTGCTCTGCTACTTTGGTGGCTGGACGGATCCGAGTAAAGATCCACGGGTGAAAATGCGATTCAGGCATATCAATATACGTTAAAACAAAAATAGGATTCACATTTTTGTAATTTCTGGGACATATGAGTCGAAGTCAAAACAAGAATATTTCTAGTTCAACATCATTCACAATCTCATTGACTGTTATTCTTACTAGCTTCATAAATAATTCTTCGGTATCAGACTCGACGACCACCAGATTAGTTCCCTTTCTTGACAGCAATCTTCTACCTGCTGCAGCAAATTTACTTGATTTAAATGCTACAAGTTATCAATGTTTACCCCTAAGGTAATTTTATGTGTTCTGTTTCTTCAAACCACGAATGCAAGCCCATCCATCGATCTTTGACACCTCGATGTCTTCTAGATACTGGGAATATCGTTCTACAATGACAGGAATCTGCACCAAGAATGAACACTACTCAACTATGAGGTAAGAATCCAGCTTTGATTAATTCAGCGGATGCATCAGGGATAGCAAAAACTCGTGTCAATAGTTTTTCAAAATGATAGGTTCACACAAAAAGTGTATATAAAGTATCATCTCACTAATCTATACATACTTTATCTGTTAAAAACAACACTGAAAACCACGAAATCTTGCTTTGTGTGCACTTTTGCTGTGCACAAATTGTTTTCGAGAGCTATAGTCTAGCAAGGTGAATGATCAATATTGCACGAGATATACGGATATAGCTTACCTGCTCGATATAATGCCAGATAAACCCACGATTGCTCCAGGCTTAGCATATGAAACAATTGTCTTGGCTAAATCTAGCAGAGGATTCAACAATATGTTTGCAACAACAATATCAAACATTTCAGCCTCCGGGTGGGTTCTTTTGTTATCTGATTGACGCATGTCCATACGTTCCATTGATGTCCCATCATCAATAAACTTAGAACTGCTCTTATCAGAAACTAGGTCAATACAGAATTTTTCAGGTGTAATACCATTAAGTACAGCATTGTGTTGAGCAGATGTAACTGCTTGAGGATCTATATCAAGTCCAACAGCATATTCTGCACCGAACTGCATTTCCAACCGAAAAAGCAACAATATCAAGAAAGAGTTGACACAAGAATCATATGTAATTTGAAACTAACTTCTGTGAATAGTAGCACTAGTATATGACTTGTTGACATTCCAAAAAAGTGTGCAAGTACCTTAAGTGCAGCAATAGCAAGAATGCCGGAACCAGTACCATAGTCCAAGAAAAATTCTCCTCCTTTGATTGAATCACGCAGCAGCAATAGACACATCTTAGTTGTCGGATGCTCCCCTGTTCCGAATGCTAATCCAGGATTTAGAATTATGTTTGTCGCTTGAAGATCCTACAATGAAAACAATGCAATTATGGTTGCTGTTCAGCTTCGAATGCCCTTAAAATATGGTAAAAATTGTCATAGGAGGTATCATATATAGCAGAAATTGCAGCCGGTGGGTGGGAGAGTTGAATTCTACAATTCATTGATAGTTGGTCCAAACGCAAAAGGTGCATATAGCTTCATTTCAAAGACAAACCACAACTGGAAAGAGAATTCTGATTTGCTGGAGACTTGAAGCTATAATATGCAACAGAATTCACAAAAAAACAAGTAAAATCATACTGGGGACGTTCTCCATTCAGGTACAATCCAAAGTCCATCCAGAACTTCCACAGGATAAAAAGATTCCTACATATCAGAAAGATGAGAATGACTTAAGATAAGGGTTGCAAGCAAATCAAATAAATAAAGTGACAGATAAATGTTTACATTCAACTACAGGTAACAAAGCCTATCAAGTATAAATACACATACGCAAGCTGTAATGAGAAGTAATTACTCAGTTCTCAATTTTAACTCATAGAATCAAGTGCCCATCAGTACATTGACCTGTATGCAATGTCTGGCGTTTAGTTAAACATTTGCCCAGTTGTGTGTGGAAATGTACAGAGTCACAGACCTGAAATTCTTTTATCCAATCAGTATGGTCATGCGTCTCAACATCATAATTTGGTATTTCTTTCAACCCTATGGAATCAGCAGCACGTGATAAGCACTCCTTCACATCCTGGTTTATAGAAAACATGGAATTGATACATATCTGCAATTTTAAGGATTAACAATTCATGAGTAACCAGCAGAACTCATATACAAGTAACATTTGCATAAGAGAACATGTAATAAAGATAGAATCTCCTTCACACATGATAACTGTTTACATGCACTACTGCACTAGATCCCTCTGGACCAAATTCAGGAACTACAATACCATATTGACTACTCCAAGTGTGATATCCATATCCTCTCTTCCTTGCAAATGTATAAATATGAGAAAAATCCACATGACCTATACTACACTATAACAAATAACTCGAATGGAACATTCCGCATACAAACATCGAAATGTGAATGTCTGATGTTGAATAAGTAAATGAGTTACTAACCTCGTCATCCTCATCGACATGGATATTGTTAGATACATCCAAGCTGGCAGAGCTAGCTCCAAAACATAAAAGAGCCTCTGAAAGCAGTTCCTGAGTAAAAACAAAATTTTCATCATATATGCCCAATACAATTGTCCCCAATAAGATCCTAATGCTTTCCCCCAAACTTTTCAGGGAATCGATTATTAAAGTCCTTATATTTACAAGCTCAAACTGACTGTTTGCTCAGGCATTTGTATAAATCATTCTTAAGAATGTAAAAAGTAACTTCCATATTCAACTAAAATCTTTCTATCCTACATCAACCAGGCCAAATAACCAGAGTAATTTTACATGGATGCTGAATACGGAATTATTGTCCTATTTAAATGAATGCAAAAAAATGGGATAAACCTTCTTCTGAAATATGAATAATAAGCAGCAACTTTTTCGTGATTAAAAAAAAAAAAAAAAAAAAAAAAAGAGCTTACAGCAACGCTTCTTTGGCAGCGAATGTGAACGGAGAGATAAGGAGCAGCAAAAGAAGAGCTCGCGGTTTGTGTTTCCAAAAACGAAGAGGAAGCAGACGGTGAGGTAGAAAAAACTGCAACCTTAGATGTCAAAAATGGTTGATGATGTCTTGCTGGGAAGCTGTTGAGCAGCAAATGGGCGGGGATACCGGCGGTGCAAAGAAGGTGCTTGAAGAAATGACTGCGCAGGGAATTCGTTATTAACGACATCTTGTGCATTTGTTGAGCTCCTTATGCTAAACTCAACCCCGCCATTTTGTACCGACATTAGGGGCTGCTGGACCTCGGACGGCCCGCTAAATAAAATTTTACAGTATGATATTATTTTGCTATGTATATGTAGATATGTGAAATAGATCGGTTTATTTATATACTAATCCGTATTGGCTTAGGCTACGTATAGTGATTAAAAAAATAATAAAATTTTGACCCGTATCCTAAATTCCTGAAATAACCCATGCCGTCATAATATAAAGAACTTCATAAAAGGTTTTGTGTCACTTGTGTGACGGAAATTGTTGTAGTAGAAATATTTCTCATTAATTGTACAGAACCTGAAAATGCATCATAAGGAAGACCTTGGGAAGTGTTTGGGCACACCTCTTATTCATTCTAGAGTGATGAAAAATTTGTATGGATTTGTGGTTGACAAAAGGAAGAAAGAAGCTATCCTCGTTACTTTCAAAAACAGGTAAAACGATCGTAATTCAGAGATTTTTATCCTCTCTCCTCTATTATATAATGCAAACATCTAAACTTCTTAAGCGGAAGGTTGTTATTATGAAGAGACTTTGCAGACAATTCTTCTAAGGAGAAGAAAATGGTCATAGTCGATTACACATGCTCTCTTGGCCTACGATTTGCACACTCCAAAGGAGGGGGTCTAAGGTTCAAGAACTTAAAGTTGATGAATATTTTCCTTCTTGGAAAGCTTGTTCGGCCACTTCTTGTTGATTACACGTCTCTTTGGATACTGTGGTGGTCTCGAAATATGATAATCCATTTCTTCCCTAAAAGCGTGCTCAAATACACAACATGGAGAGGCATTTGTTCAAAGAACCTCCTTCCTAATGAAGGATTTTCAAAACAACTATATTGTAAGGAAATGTAAGGATAAAAACAAATATAGAGTTAGTTCGGGTTATGAGATTTTTTGTGAGACTAGATAGCGGCGAAAATGTGCGACTTATTGCGAGCCATTTGAAGTTGAAAAACCCGACGTGCTGAAGATTCTTTTATGGCTAGCCTCCCATAACAATTATTTATTAACTTATAAAATATTAAATAAGTGACTTTACTTGAACAATTATTTACATTTGGTTTTTTTTACGCACTCGGCACTTTATCTTAGATACATTTTCAATTCATCTCTCGATGCATTGTTCAATCAATACAAAAAAGTTGATATACTAATAGTCTTGATTTTGACATGAAGCGTATGGTCCGATTTTATAAAATGTTGATTTTTCTAAGCAATAAGATTAGGGATGACTATTTCGATCCAACACAGTGAATATTCACCCGACCTTACCCGTTAGAGTAAGGATGGTGATGATACAAATTATGTCGCCAATACTTAGTATCGGAAGCAGCCTGAGGAAGTTCTGCGACTACACCTTACGCGGCGTCGAATGATCTTAAAGTCAAGGCCGCCGCCAACGACCCTTCCTAGGGCTTCGTCTGGGCTAGGGGGCCGGTGGACGAGCATGGGCACAGGGCTCTCTAAGGGCCGCATAAGACTTGAGAAGATAATAGGGGGGCGAAGGCCAGACACCAAGGCTGACGACCTTGGCGACCACAAAGGGTCGCCACCTGGATATTATAACCACTTGCTGTTAGATATTTAGTATTTGCTTAGCTATTAAGACTAGTGACTAAGCTGCTTCGCACCGCCAGTCTTTTACTTCACCCCTAAGTCTAATCTTCCTATAAAAGCAAGTCTTGTGTAACCTAATCACACACATTCTAATACAAAAACACAGGCCAATAAGCTCTGTAAAAATAAACTCCTCTCACCGTCTTCCTCTCGCCGCCGCCTATCTCCGGCTAATATACTAACAAACTACTCACAAACAAGCCAGATATCCACAGCATTAACACCGCAACGCCATCGTGACGATTTCTGCATCGTCAGATGGGTATGAGTTTCATTTTTTAAAACTCGTCGCAGCCGGGTAGAATAGGGTAAGGATATGTGTTGTCTACCCGTCATAATACCTACCCGACCTACAATTAAATGGTGATTATTTCTGTTATTTGAAAGGAAAGTGATGCAGGTACATAATTTGTACACAGGAAAAAGCAAAGAACCTTTTTTTTTGACCTTACATTGATTTAAAAAAAAAACAAATAAAAAAGAATAAAAAATAGACCATTGATTACACATTCGGAGGATGGGGTGGGGACGAAGAGTTGTGCCTAAATCATTTTTATATCTGAAAAGTAATAAAACAACAAAACAGCTGACTAAAAAAGACAAAGAAAAAAGAAAAACAATTAAATGTAATTTAAATAACACTATTTTTTTCCTTATACATCAACCGTCAAGATCAAAACCCCTATTTCTTTCATTCCCAATTGATCAAAATCAGGGTTGAAAGTTGTTTTTTAATTTTTTTTTTTTTAACTTATGCTTTTTTAATTTTTATAAATGTATTGTTTAATCCAATTTATTCTTCCGCTAATATCAATTGTCAAACCCAAACCCCGTGTCAATCTTGTTCGTGCATATTAGTATTTTTTTTTCATAACTCGTATATGCCTGTAAGTGAGTCTTAAAGTTCGATTCGATTCGGCGTGTTCGGCTCGAAAAAGTTCGGTTCGGGGCTCGGCTCGTATCATCAAACGTAGAATAGGGCATTGGAAATTGGTATTCGGACAAACGAGCCGAACATGTTCGAACATGTTCGGCTCGTAAGTTTCAGGTATTTTTGGACATGTTATGTTATATTTTGGAATAGGGAACATGTTAATTTCGTAGAGTTTAGGCAGTATTTTGGACATGTTATGTTATATTTTGGAATAGGCGCCTTGAACATTTTGGATATGTTATGTTATATTTTGGGACATGTAATGTATTATTTTGGTTTTGGACATGTATTTTTGAACTAGAATTATTTATTGGGTATTTTTGAATTTTCGGACCGAAACATGTTCGAACTATTCGAACTGTTCGTTTTAATAGTACCGAATATTTTTCCTTTTTTTTTTTAAGTTCGAGCGAACCGAATCCTGATATTTTAGGCTTGAAAATTTCGAGCCGAATCGTGCCATGTATTCGAACATGTTCGAGCCGAGCCGAACTACTCCAGGGTTTGGTAGGGTTCGGCTCGTTTACAGGCCTAAACTCGTGTAGCCAAAATCAAGGTTGATAGGTTGCTTTCATTGTATATTTAATCTAGGCCAAAAAAGACCAAAAGACACAAAAACGAACTTATTGGACTTATAAGGACAAAAAGAATCTGTTGACTTATAGACACAAATTAGATAGATAGACTCAAATACCCTTAATGATGGAAAAAATAAAAAAAAGGGAAGAAGTGGCGTACCTGGGTGTTGTTGTTGTATTCTATTTTTATAAAAACAATTTATTATTATGAGATGAAATTGCTGTTCTGTTTTTTTTATTTTTTATTTTTTTATTATTAATTTATTTATTTATTTTCCAGCGCTGCTGTTCAGTTTTTTTATTTTATTTTTTAAAACCAATTTATTGACCATCGCGATACAATAACCACTCCCGATACATTGACCACCGTGATGCATTGACCACCCCGATGCATTGACCATCCTGATGCATTGACCACCGCGACGCCCGGTGCGATGACCATCGCAATGCAGAGACACCGCGATGAAGTGACACCGCGATGCAGAGACATCGCGATGCAGAGACACAAATACGCGATGACCACCCCGATCTGAGACGCCGCGATTTCGAGACACCTCGATGAAGTGACGTCATATCGATTTATGCCGTAACATCATAATGTATCAATTTATGCCGTGACGTCTTATGGTATCGATTTATGCAGTGACCACCCCCGATGCAGAGACATCACGATGTTATAACATTTGACGATGCAGAGACATCGCAATGCAGAGACACCACGATGAAGTGACACCGCATTGCAGAGACACCACGATAAAGTGACACCGCAATGCAGAGACATCACGATGTTATAACATTTGACGATGCAGAGACACCGCATTGTAGAGACACCACGATGAAATGACACCGCACAATGCGTGAGACTCTACGATGCACGAGACACACGCGATGAAGTGACACCGCATTCTGAGACACCGCGATGAAGTGGACGCGCGATAAGAGACACCACGATGCAGAGACACCGCGATGCAGTGACCACCCCCGATGCAGAGACACCGCAATGAAGTGACACCGCATGTATGCAGTGACATCAACAATTTATGCAGTGACATCGACAATTTATGCAGTGACATCGACAATTTATGCAGTGACATCGATAATTTATTTTGCTGGGCTTGGAAAATAGTAGCTCAATCTTGGTTAAAATACTAGTAACAATTTGCTTCATCAACAATTTAAAATTAAATGCAGAAATAAATGTAAACAGCAGAATGAAGTGACATCAATGCCACTCCATTAATTCTTTAACTGTAATGAAGTGACATCAATGTCACATCATAAATCGAAATTTTATCACTACCGTAATACATTACAATGTCGAAATTTTCGATATCATAATGAGAATATTTTCATAGGTATAAATATACATACTTGATCATAATGAACTTACGAAACTCGAATATTGTTGCAGAGTCCAGGCAGGCACGTGAAGCCAAAAATGACCTCATAAATCCACCAACAAGCAGAACCACAAAAGCAATGCCCAAACAACAAGGGGGCAAAAAAAAAAAACCATCAATATTTTCATCCTTTCAATCATATCTACTTTCCTTTTTTGAACACCTTACTCAAGACCGGATCCATCATCCAAGGCAGAGATACCATTCTGGCATTACGAGATCGACTTGTCAAAAGCAATAATGTGGGGCAAGCAAATTAGAAGTCAGTATTAAGAATAATAGCAGCAAAGATCAAGAATATTCGAGCCAACCAAGGTGCAAAGAACATCAAGATAACTACTAAAGAACAAAGCAGCTCGGAACTCACAAAGCAGTAATCAAGAGTCAAACAAAGCAGTTAGGGAGACCATAGAAGTTCCAGAATTTGCCACAGAAACATTAACAACAGGAACATAACCACCAGGAGCAGGGGAATTCCTCAAAATATTTTCAAAAGGCAAACCAGCAGAAGGAGGATCAGAAACAACAACAAAGAAAGATCAATCGAGAGACATCAAAGAGCATACAAGCAACATCCATCATTCCAAAATCAGCAGTCGGGCAAACATAAGGGCGATTTCGGAGAAAAACGAAGCAAAGAAGATGGTATCCAAGTTTGCTGCAGCAGAGTCAGAGTCCTTAACCAAAACCATATCAGCAGTACATTGTGCAGGCAAGACATGAACAAATTGTTTCCTAGTCCTACTTACATACAGCTGTGGTCCAAGGTTGGAGGAACCATCACAATACTCAGCATCATGCCCAAATTTCTTACAAAAAGTACAGAAACTTGGTAAATCTTCATAGTAGATTGTCTGATCCAAAATCTTTCCACCAGGCAAGGAGATGGGGATCTTATTTGGCAAGGTGTCCACCAAGTTGACCTCAACCAAACATCAAGCAAAACTTACACTCTGTTTTATGTAGTGACATCAATGTCACTTCATTAATTGTCTAATGTATGCAGTGACATATACAGTGACATCAATGTCACTTCATTAGTTGTTTAATGTATGCAGTGACATATGCAGTGACATCAATGCCATCAATCTCACTCTATACGACTGACCCATTTCGTCGTTCCGGCGGCTGCCGCTGCCGCTGCTCTCCGCCGCCGTTGATGGCCCATTAATGCCGAACATTCAACAATATTTTCAATACATATCAACTTGCTATGATAAATATTGAACTGAAATCTATTAAGTATTAAGAACAGAATAAGCATACTTGCCTTGAGATTACCGGGCATTTTAGAAGCTAATGCTTCAGCAAAATCACCAATTGCGTGGTGTAGATATATGGTAGTGGCATGCTGAAGAAGCTTGTTTTGCTCCGAGATGGCTTCCAACACATCCGGGTGGCAATGACCACAAGAAGCAATCCACAATTCCAAACCAAATGCATCAAGGTAACGCTTTCCATTCTCATCAAACAAATATTGCATCTTCCTTCAACGATATTGAGTCGTCCCATACGTTAAGACATCAACAAATATGTTCCCATCTTTTCATGTGAAAATATCAATAAAGTTTCTCTTTTATCAAAATGAGAAGAAACAATAACACATGTAATCAATTACGTCCATTTACAATTGCAGTAATTAAACAAATTTCAAGGAAATTTCGAAAAACGAATTGAAAGTTCAAATTGTTCTTTATTAAGAAATAATGGGCTTACGGGTTTTTGGTAATAATGAAAAATGAAGGACCCAGAGATCTTGTTTTGCGCTTGAGGAGGATTTCATCTGCAGTAGGACCATTATAAGGCTTGGGTTTGTAATCAAACGGAGGAAGCTTCGAGAGCGGCCGCCGAGAAGAATCTCCGCTTTCAATTAAATTGTTGAAGAGAAGCTCTGCTCGCTCGAGCCTTTTCCCAAACAACTTCAAACCCATATTCAAGACTTCTCCTTTCTGCTTACTAATCACTCTTTCTCACCCAGATGGAGTTGGAGATGAATTTGTTGCCACCGGTGTTGACAATCTGAGACGAGAAGCAAAACATTCTTGCAGTTGGAAGCAGGGGTTTGTAGATCGGAACAAGGGACGTTGTTGATGTGAAGGTGAGATTAAGAGATGTGCAAGGGTAAATTAGTAAACTATGATATAATGTGTCCTTATAAGTCCAACAGATTCCTTTATGTCCTTATGGGGCTAATAAGTATAAAAAACTATACTTTTAAGTAATTAACCCTTTAATCTAATACTCCCTCCGTTTTTTTATGTCACATTTCAAAACTTGCTCTGTTTTTATTTATCTGTTATTTTATATTTTCAATGCATCATTTATTACTTTTTTCCTCCTTTACCAATAAAGTATTTACATATTCAATAAAAAAAAATACATTTCCAATACAAAAAACTTCTTTACTAACAAAGTATTTACATCTCCAATAAGAAAAAATTCAATACTATATATTAGACATATTAATTACTACTTTCTTAATCTGTGTGAATCTTCTCTGATAAAAAAAAACCGGAAGGAGTATATTTTAAAAATACGATATTGAATTGCAAATCCGACCAGTAAAACATAACTTTCGATTTACATCGTCCAAAGAGAGCTATCGACAATGCTGGGGAAGCTATTTGCCTAAATTAGGATATGGTTTTATTTAATTAAATTTTAATTTATTTTCAATTCTGTTTAAACTTTCTTCTAAAAAATTCTTGTTTAAACCTCAACCCAAGAGAGAAGCAAGGAAAAAGAGTAATTACTAATTAGGATAAGTTTTCTTTATCTTTCCTTCTCTTTTTTACTTTCCAATTTTATTCAAACCTCATCCCAAGAGAAAAACAAGGAGGAAAAAGAGGACATTAAGGTACTCAATCCACATATTTACCTAAACGTAAAGTGCGTAAAATCACACAAAAATTGACCTGCATGCATGCACTGATGTCTTAAGACCAAACTTAAACTTTTTTTTCCCTTAATTAGTTCCCTGGAGTTTAACAAATTCTCCTCTTTTCTGTCCCTTCCACAATCAAGAAGGGCAGAAGAATAATAAAAAAGAAAACACCCAAATTAATTATTGTTCTTTTGGCATACAGATTTCTTTCTTGATTCAGCTTTAATTCTTCATTGGTTTTCACCAATGGCGATTCGACTCGGGTTGGTTTTCCTTCTTCTGTCCTTGACCTTGGCAACGTTAGCTAACTCTTACCCGTCATTCGACGCTGCCATGGGTGTTTCCACCGGTTTATCGGGGGCTGATGAGATTAGCTACCAATCTAGGGGCGATGGTATGTTAATTAGTAATGATTTTTAAGTTCATTAGGTCGAAATTCATACCCATATATTCACCTAAAAAATCTAATCAAATTCGGTTACATTTTATTTTATTATACGTTATAATTTTTCAATTAGTCAATGTCCCTAAAAAAATTAGGGCCTAGGGAAGAAGGAATTTTCGCATTTGATAATTTTTTATTTATTTATCTGGGTCCGGAATCAGGAACATGCAATGGGAATATTGGGGAATGCATTGGAGATGAAGAAGAAGGGATGATGGATTCTGAATCGAATCGAAGAACCCTAGCAGGCCGAGCTACTCACATAAGTTATGGAGCAATGAAAAGGAATAGCATCCCATGCAGCAAAAGGGGAAGCTCGTACTACGGTTGCACCGCACATTCTCAGGCTAATCCTTACCGTCGCGGTTGCAGCAAAATCACCCAATGTGCCAGAAATGGCCGTTAAGCTTTGCATTCATTACATGCAAAGCTTAAGGGTTTGTCGTGAAAATTAAAAGAAGGAAAAAAAATGGAGAGGAGAAATAACTATTAATGAAGGGTTCATGGATTTTGTTGAGTAAAGTGAATGATATTGTGTTTTGATTATTGTTCATTAATTAATTAGGACCTATATATGTATTACCTTTAATTTAGGGGTGAGATATTATTTTATTTTGACATTTATTTCATTAATCCACCTCTATATATATATTGTAATGATAGCTTTAATATCTGAATTTCTGGCTGTTGTATAAAGGGTGATACATTTTAAACATAAAAAAATGTTCATTAAGCTCAATGATGTTACATGTACTGAAATGAATTTGTATTTTTCTGTTTTGTTCCCAAGAATTAGTGGATATATCTGAACAGTGGAAATGTGGTTCAGAATTCTCACGAATTAGGGATGCAATTGATTACGGTTTTATCAGAAAAGCTAACTAAAATCGTTATATTGTATCATAATATCATATCTTTGAGAAATCGATCTTTTGTTATTAGTTAATCAATAATTTACAATAAAATCATTGCACACCATAATGTCTTTATCATGACTAAATGTCTTTAATATTGATTAAAAAATAAACTTTAATAAGAATATTACCGTGTGAAGACAGCATGGAATATTTTCCAGCTGTTTGGAGATTTTAATTTGAAGTTGACCGGGAGGACTTGTTCTTGTTAGGCCTACTGACGTGTTAAAGTTGTGTCCGAAAGAGAAATTGGAAAATCAAAAATATCGGTCCCTTCTATTTGAAAGAAAGTTTTATTTTTTGTCAAATGCGTTTTTAGGTATAACAACGATAATATTGTCGTTTGAATACTCTTAACGCCAATAATATTGGCGTTAAACCACTATTTAGACAATAGGCGATTATTGGCGTAACGAGACTTGTTTAACGCCAATCATATTGTCGTTAAGTATTTAACGCCAATATTATTGGCGTTAAACATGTCTCGTTACGCCAATAATCGCCTAAACGATGGTATTATGCTAGTTCCCTCTATTATTTTCACCCATTTCACTCACCACAAAAATCTTAACTTTGAAAATTCATACACTCTTCTTGAAAAAACAAATTCATACACTTAATTCAAAGTAAAAACTGGTTGTAATCTTGCACATCATCTTCGTTCATCTAACAAAGGAGTTGATTCATGAACAAAGCTTGACATAGGTAAGTATTTTTGTTTTGCAATAACTTCATGTCATGTAATGTGTATATTTTTCATTTTTAGTATGATAGAATGTCAATATGCTTAGAACGGTGATGAATATGCTTGGAACGCTGATTTTATATCAATATTTTGGTGAGTTGTTGATAGGGTATATGTTATTGGCGTAAAAGTCGTTTTAACGACATTAATATTGGCGTTAAACAGCTTGGTACGCCAATATTATTGTCGTTAGAGAGAGTTTTACGACAATATTATTGTCGTTACAGCTGTTTAACGCAATATTATTCATGTAACGCCATATTATAGCGTTTTTTATTAATTAATAGGTTCAGATGGTATTATTGTAATGTAATAATTAATATAATAATTTCGTTAGCCTTTATTTATAATATAATTGCCATATCTTATTATATGTATATATATGCCCAATATTACTAACGATGCAACCTAACGGATACGACGATGATAAATAACACATAACACATACAAGGCGGACGCAGGATCCCGGGTGGGGGGGCATACTATGGGCGAGCAACATACATAATAGTGTATTTTCCGGATCTAAGGGGGGGGGGGGGGCGCTTGACCCCCCTATTATATAGGTAGATCCGCCCCTGAACACATACCACAAAAAAGAACAAATAACGACAATAACATCGACGATTTCCGTTCAGCATTATGGTGAAAGCCTCCTCCCGAAAGCGAGGTTCTTGTAGGTCTAGGTTGTTTTCGATTCCACTAATTCTTTCTCACCAGTTATGGCCTTCCTCATGCCTGGAAGAAATGAGGTCCTATGGGATAGCTCATAGAGGATTTGTAGGTTCTCCTATTCATCTCTCCACTCAGCAGCTTGGTAAAGCCTCAGCCGGAAGTGAGGCATCCTGTAGATTATGTATTTTTGTGTTGTTTCGCCGGACTTGTCCGGCATCTCCATTACTTCTCCCGTGGTTTACTAACAAACAATGAAACTAAATGGCACAGAACTTAACATTCAAAACCTCACCGTTACTTGGAAATAATTGACTGTAACAAAATCACACAAATAACCAAACAAACCAAACCTGAAATGGTAACAACTTATATGAAAATAGAGACCACACGATACGACTATTACGGATTTTATGTGTGTTTGATTGTTTCATGTCGTCTCTCTTTTAATGAAAGTGTTTACGAATTATTATACATATATAAACATGACATATATATATATATATATGCACACTATATATTCATATATATTTATATTATATATATATATACACACGGACATATTTGAAGGTTTCAAATTACTTATAGATATTGACGAGTGATTGTTGATTTTTATCTCAGATAACAACATGCTGGGTATTTCATTTACTTTCAACGGGAAATGGAAACACAGATCAGGTAAAGAATGGTCTTATTCGGATGGAACCGCTTATATCACTTGCGTGAACAGAAATATTACATTTGACGAAATGTTGGAGAAAATTTACAAGAGAGTTGGGCTTGATCCTCTTGGTTATAAGCTTAAAATTACAGCCTTGTACACGACCGTTGGACCACACCAAACGCCTCCCGTTTTCATTTCTGACGATGACCCATGGTATGGTTACATTTGTGAACATCTAAGACAAATTCCCGTGAGACTATGTGTTGACGCTAAAAAAGTGGTTAGTTGTGAACCTCAGAGAGACACGAATGAGGACATGATTGATTTAAATGAGACCATTATTGATTTAAATGAAGAAAACAACAATGAAGAATTTCCCAGCAACGATGACAATCTCGTTCGTTGTGCTCAACTTGAACAAGCAAGGGTCTTTGAAATTTATCCTCTTGAAAATGGAATGGATCGATCGGGTCATATACCAGATTACGGGGTTTCCGATTCACCATACTCATACTCAGTGAACACCGAATACATCATTCACTAAACTACTAGTTGGTAGTTCAAGGCAACCTTTTAATGACATCAGAACAACCCCGACAATACAAGTTGATATGAGTCGTCGATTACGTAGTGGACAAAAAATTGTGAACACAAGTCATAACTTGCGACATACAACAAACTTTAGAGTTCCGACTAATCCAGTTCAAGAAAGTTTTGGCGTAGGTGGTTTAACACCTGTGACACCCCATGTTGAATCTCGACACATATGCTAGCGGCAGTAGTAGTCGTGACGGAGGGAGTGATTTAGGTGATTTTGGAGACACTCTTCCGCCAATGGAAATACCGTTGTGCCCTAGCACATGGACGATTAGCGTTGAAGACACAGATGGTTTGCATGTTGGAAAGTTGTTCAAAAATAAATATTAACTGTATGATGAACTAAAATATCACGCATTGAAGAATATGTATCAGTTCAAGCTCAATAGGTCTGATAAGGATAGACTGTATTTGCGATGTAAGCTAGCGAATACATGCGAATGGAAAATGAATGCTAACAAGGCTGAGGGTTTGGGGACCGAGTATTTCAAGATAACCGAGTATAAGAAAAAACATACATGTGGACTGGACAACATAAGTAATCACCACGCTCAAGCCACACATTCTGCTATTGGCCGTTTAGTGCGGAACGACCGTATTAAACTAGGCAGTAAATTTAGAGCAAAGAATGTCCAAGTTGCGGTGAATAAAGAACTCGGCATAGACTTTAGTTATGACCAAGCTTATAGATGTTTACAAGAGTCTCTATGTTTGATTGACGGAACTCCAGAACAGTCTTACGAAAACTTGGTTGGCTACTTTCATATGCTTTAAAAAAACTAATCCCGATACACTGACAGAAATATATCAGGATGACGTGGGTAGGTTCAAGTATTGTTTTATGTCGTTGGGACCTAGTATTGCTGGATTTAAATTTGTCGTCCTATACTGTGCGTAGATGGTACTCATCTGAAAAACAAGTATGTGGGTACTTTGTTAGTTGCTGTTGGAGTGGATGCGGGTGACCACTTGTTTCCATTAGCTGTCGGTGTAGCCGACGGTGAGAGTAATGATTCATGGACGTATTTCATTACCCACTTGAAGAAGGCAATCGGAGAATGTGAGGATCTTAGGGATTTGGTGTTTGTCTCCGATAGAAACCAGGAAATCAAGTCTTCTCTTGAAAGTGTCTTTCCAGATGCTAACCATGGCATCTGCTACCACTACCTTGACATGAACGTCAATGCTACTTACGGTAAGAAAATGTATTGTAAGTGGACATTGAAGGAAACAGCTTACACTTGTTCATAACAGGATTTCGAAATATTGTTTGATGATATTAAGCGGAAAGATAAGGAGGTTCGTGTTTATTTGGTGAAAGCCGGATTGAAAGACTGGGCACGGTCACAGTTTCCAGGAACACGATACGCTATCATGACAAGCAACTATGCTGAGAGCTTCAACGCTGTACTTCTAGAGGCACGGAATATGAATATAACGAATATGTTCGAGTACATTAGGCAGACGTTACAGCGTTGGTATCATCAGCGTAGAGAATTAGCATACGCGTGTCCCAGTGTATTAGCACCAGAAATTTATGAGAAGGTGAAGAAAACAGTTCAAAGTAGACAAACTTCAGCCTCTCTGCCATCGGTGCTGTTCAGTTTCAGGTTTGCTTTTAGAACTTTTATATACGTGTTTTTTTTTAAGTTATAATAATAATAATAAATAAATATCATACACGACTTCAGGTTTCGGACCAAGATAACAGCTGTATAGTTAATCTTTATGATCAGACTTGCTATTGTGGAGAGTGCCAATTGTATCGTCTGCCATGTGTACATGCCGCTGCTGCAGCCGCAGAACGTCGTGTCAGTATCTATAACCTTTGTTCTGACTACTACAAAACAAACTGCTTCAAATGTATTTATGAAGGCCGTGTGTATCCAGTTCCTAAGGATAATTTTTTGGATATCGCAGATAATGTTCGAAATGCCGGTGTTCTTCCACCTATAGAGAGGGATAATGTGTCGGGAGACCGGATACGGCGGGGACGAAAACGAGGCCGACGTAGAACGAACAGGATACGTTCAAACGGAGAACGTGCAAGAGGCAGGATTATTACGATACTTTCGGTTGGCCGGCGTATCAGAAAATGTTCAAATTGCAGGGCTCAGGGACACATAAGAGACACATGTCCTAATGTGGTTGATTTGGCTGATGTATTTGGTGTGTAAACTTATTGCGGTGTATGTCGTGTTTATTTATTAGTACAAGATGGCCGTGACTATGTTTTTATTTATTTACTTTATCATTTTAATTGTTTCATTTTACAAATCTGTCTACATTTTCTTTCAATAAAATGAACCGTATTTTGATATATATCTGTATTTTTTTTTTTACGTATTTTGTGATTGTATCAGCACATCCTATGAAATCATCGGTAACAACATAATGATAGTTCCCTCTACTAGAGATGCAAGAACCACTTCATGTGATTTATTGGAAAAGTGATTCCCCTTTCCCTTTTCGTGTAGTAATATTGTTTAGCTTATTCCCTCGATAAAGATGCTTCATATCTTTTTGCAGCTTTCGGTTTTGGTGTAACATTTAATGCCCATCATCATCATCATATATATATATATATATATATATATATATATATAAAGAAAGAAAAAACAAGAAATCATACAACAAATGATACTAAAAGGAAAAACTGAAATCGTAAAGCAAGATGATACTATAAAAAAAAAACCGAAATCATAAATAGATACCACACACAAGCTCGATACAGATACTTGTTACACTAAACGCCTTTATTGATGGAAGATGATACAGTCATCACCACCGGGAACGACTTTAAAACTAAAATCATAAATAGATACCACACACAAGCTCGATATAGATACTTGTTATGCATAGGTAGTTTAATAGGAATGACTTTTACCAAGATAACATTAATGATGAAATAAATAAATACGATAAAATACTTAAACAAACCAATGGTGGTCACTATAGATGACAGTGGAGGTTTCCGAAAGAAATGTCATCTGCGTCATACTCCGGTACCTTAAAATCTCTTGCGATAGCCGTGATAAGAAATGGAAAATAGGTTATCACCACTACGCGCTAAGCGATATGTCACAAATCCTATTAATGATGTAACGTCCAACGTCAACTTCGTAATGGAGAAATACGTACACCAAAACGTACAAATCAAATGGTGGTTCAAGAGTGTGTATAGTACCATAAAGGCTATTGGCGAACCATTTGATCATAACACGCCCCATTCGGTAGGCAATCGACGGCGAGCAATTAGACAATGCAATTCGCGAACGTTGGAAGCCCCGTTGAAGAAATCACTGGATGCTTCAACTCCACTTACACCATAGTAGTTATTGATCCAGTCCACCTCAAAGGCAACATCTACTCCACGTAATTTGTGCACCCCTGATGCTATGGGGCGGTACTCCCCGCCACGTTTGACTTGACAATCGTGCATAGAATTCACGAACAATTGATCTATTCATAGTCGATGTCGATGCGGGACTATTTACGAGGCGCCCAACGAAAGTCTGCATTTGAGACTCTTCATCTTGGTAAGCGAGACTCTCCCGCTCAATTCTCCTCTCTCCGATAATAGCTCTATCTTAAAAGATCCAAATCCAATTGTGACGCTCTTCGTCTGTTATGTACCTCAACCTCAGTGTCTGAAAGTCGTAATAGTGATCAGTAACACCCTTCCTACGGTCATTAACAAACACAGGTTGATGATGATTCAATGGAGGATCCTCATACTCGGGGGAATTTGGTTCATGCCATTCCTGATAAGGGAAATCGGTTCGCACATTGTGATTAAGGCGAAGTAAAGTAGAAGGTTATCGCAGAGGTAGTTTAATAGGTCATGGTATATATAGAGTTATCAAGTGTGTAAAAGTGCAATCTCTTTTTGACGACAATATTATCGTCGAAGATGCCATTTGACGGAAATATCGTCATAAGAACATGCACGACTGTTGAAAAGACATGAAACCGCACCCATGTATCCCGCCACGGTCATAAATCACCACCACTTGACGTTTGGGACCCGCCCGATAGCGACCACACTTAGCGTGGAATCTCATTTGACGATATTATTATCGTCGTAAGATTTCATTTGACGATATTATTATCGCCGTAAGATTTCATTTGACGGCAATATTATCATCATTGAAAACATGCACGCATCATTGACAAGACATGACATCGCATCTATGTGTCCCGCCACGGTCATAAATCACCACCACTTGACGCGTGGGACCCGCCGATAAGCGACCACACTTGGCAGGGAATCTCATTTGACGATAATATTATCGTCGTAAGATGCCATTTGACGGCAATATTATCGTCGTAAAAACATGCACGACTGTTGACAAGACATGACATCGCATTCTATGTGTCACGCCACGGTCATAAATCACCACCATTTGACGTGTGGGACCCGCCGATAGCGACCACACTTGGCAGGGAATCTCATTTGACGACAATATTATCGTCGTAAGATGCCATTTGACGGCAATACTATCGTCGTAAAAACATGCACGACTGTTGACAAGACATGACACTGTACTTATGTGTCCTGCCTACGGTCATAAATCACCACCACTTGACATGTGGGACCCGCCGATAGCGACCACACTTGGCAGAGAATCTCATTTGACGACAATATACTATGAGGCATCCCATTCTCCCTATATATACTATGATGCATCCCATATATTCATGCAAGAACGAACAAATTGTTCACTCAAAATCTCCCTACAAATACACATGTTTATTTGCTTCCAACGAAATCTATGACTCGGATTATGGTTTCCCTCTTGATGTGAACCCGCATTCCCCTGTGTTTGATAACGAGGACAGGGAAGATGCATCCTATGACGCACAGACACTCTTAACTATGTTCCCAGATAATGGGGATAGACATTATTTTGAGACAAACTGGATTGGTATAGCTGTAGTTGCAGAGATGAGGTTATCGTGGGATAGTCTGCCTACACGCTTGAGAGACAGATTCCTCAGAAATGGGTGGTCTGGTTTCGCAAACACCCCCGATGGAATGGTGAGTATGAATCGGTCAATCGTTCGTGAGTACTATGCAATTGTTTAGAGTAGGAGACTTTGGGGGAGGATTGCAAGCACACCGCGAAGCCTGCGAGGCGTTTCCGTCAGTTTGGATGCTGGGTGGATCAACCGCTACTATGGCATTCCAGAAGTCCCAGACGGTGAAGAATTTTTCAGGCATCATCCTAGGATTGTGCTGGACAATGGGAGGGATTTGATGTATGAACTGGCAGATGCATTTGGTGGGACTCATTTTTGGGGTCCTAATGAAAGGACAAATGATGGTTTGGTTGAATATATTCCTGCTAGATTAAATGCCGAGTGGGTACGTGTCATGCTTATGTTTCTTGCAAATTGAGTCCATGGTACCATACATCACGTTCAACCAAACTTGGATATGTACATCCTTGCATACGCAGTTTTATATCATCGAGTTAACGTGGGAAGATACATCGTGGACAGGGTTAACAGGATAGCGGGGGGGGGGGAGACATGGTGATGGTTATATCTTTTTCCCATTTCTTATCACGGCTATGGCCAGAAGCTTTGGGGTACCGGAAAATAACACGGATGGCATTATTTGGCAAACCCCACCTATCGTATTTAATGATCACATTTGGTTTATTTAAGCGTCATCTTATTGTTATCTCAATGTATCATTACTCTTTCTTTTTATGTTTGTAAGGCCCGTATGTAAGCCAATATATCATTACTCTCTTTCTTTTTATGTTTTAAACTATGTTTGATTTTACTACTTATCATTTCACCGATTAGATCTAAAAAACAAACTAAAAAATATAGTATAAATATTACAACGCCATAAGTTGAGATAATAGATATCAAACTCCTATATGCCGTGTAAATAGATCTACGGCCATTTTGTTCCGGAACCTACATACGGTTTGATCATTCAGCTCATTGATCCTCGCCGCATTAATGATTAAAAGCTCCATAATCTTCAGCGTGAAAATCCCACATAGCTTCCTGCATATTAAAGAGATAAATTTTGAAATTGAATTGTTGAAATTAACAATTCTAAATAAGGTTTTATACGTACCAATTCTTCGTCCGTGGACATTCTTTTTTGGTGAGCAGCATTCTACGAAATGATGGTTGATCTGGATCGAGAATCCATTGTGATTTTTTGCAATCTGGCCGATCTCGATAATGATGCATTCTCATGTATCGAGACCGATTCTCTATGGTTGGATCTATGCAATTCGAATTATCTTGTCCGTATCGGCTGTCGTATACCCTGATCGTCCATTCACTGATTGACATGACCACAAGCACCCAATGCAGATCGTTAGTCGTCCAGATAGCATAAGTAGTTGTTTTCTGGGTCCATGCAGAAGCTTCTAACGATAGCTGGTACGGACAACCCACATCTAAATTACCATCCCATTTATTTAATTCGGACACAAGAATCCTTGCAAAAGAGGAATAGCACAATCTCGCATGCTTCTGATAACATTGTGGGTAAGCCTTCATACGAGCAGTTAATAGACCCATATATGCATCAATGTGCTGCAAATGGAATATTTATTACTCAGTCAGCATATTGCGATATTTGTAAATTAGTAATATTTGTTACCGAAATGAGAAAACAACTTTTAATGAGTTTACCTCCCAAGCAATATAACTATCTACATCTATAAGGTTGTTGAAGAAGTCTCGGTCCGCAGGGTAATCGAAAGTATCTCCGTCAGATCGAATCCCATTTAATAATTGTCGGGTGTCACCTGCTTTTGATGCCAGCCACCTTCTTAGTTCATTAGATTGCTCTTCGTTACCCCTACGGAAGGGTGTGTATCTACTTAAATCTGGCTGATTTTATTCTGTAATCCAGACGGTATTCTTCTTCTTACGGAATTCAGTTGGCTTCGTATTCGGACGAAGGGTCATTTTTAAATTAACAGCACGCTTATGTCGATCGTCTGCAGCGACCATCAGATGACTGCCCTTGGATACTTGATTGCTGTTATCCGGCACAATGACATTGGATAGCCGATTGCTGCTAGATGGATTTGATGGGCCTTCAGGAAGGACTACGCCCTGCACTTGAAGAGCGGGTTCTTCTTCTGTGAATAGATAATCGACGGGGCTCCAAGTCTTATGTGAACTATCGTCGGAGGCAGCTTCTCGATCCAAACGAACAGGCACGGGTGTGGTGAATCCAAAAGTCGTATCCATAGGTGAAGTGGATTGTGTCAAGTTTGTCGCTCCATGATCAGGCCTCTGACGGAATGTGGATGTTTGATTAGGCATAGGTGGCTGTTGTTCACCACTTGATTGTGTGGGATGTGTCGAAGTAGCTTGTGGCTGGTTGCCAGCCATAAACCCCGAGCTGCTTTGTCTAGCGCCAGTCCCTGTGTTATTGCCGCCGGTATCAGAAGGCCCCAGCCCATCACTGTTTGGATCCTATAATTCAAACGACCGAATAAGTATTTTGTTATGGACAAATATTATACTTGTTAAAAAGTATTTAAAAAGCTCAATAAAATCATACCGCTTACTACGCGCCCTGCAAGACAAAATTGATTCGTAATGGCGCTTTGTGATTATTTAACACCTTGTCCTGCGTGTTGAGCCTTGCTTTAATGATAGCGAATTCGGCATTGATTCCCTCTTGGATTTTCTTTGTTGCCGCTTCGATCATCTTACCAACCGCATCAATTACCGGGTCTCCTCGAATAATGTTCCCTCCATCAACAACATTAGTACGGTGCTGCACAGGTGACTAGATATGGACATCATCATGATCTTCTCCTTCACCGTCAATACCGTCATCCCCATTATCGTCATCATCACCCTATAGGCTGCATCCCCGGGATGTCGATTCATGTCTAATAGTAGAAGGTGCATCGTTATGGTCTAAACGAGGAACATTGGATTGAGTAGTGCCTGCAGTCGTGGCAATTTTAGAAGATCCAATCGCTTTACGCTTGCCACGAAAGCGAGGAGCGCGCTGCTTGCTCGAACCCCTGTGAAATTTGTTGTCGGGCGATTGTGGAAACGCGGCGTCCGGGGCGTGAAATTTGCTCTTCAGGTAGACCGAGCCCACGTAGAAATTCAACTTCAACGTTGTCGGTTGTCATACCATCCAACATACCGACTTGCACACAAAAAATATCAAGACATTTAAAAGAATTGTTAATCATGGTATTGACATAATCTTAAATGCATTTTATTAAATGGAATGTCATTAATATTACCTCAGGCATAACTTTCGTTTCCATGGTGGGTCCACGCGGTGTACTATCCACGCATTTCCATCTCAACATCCGGGGGTGGCTTCACTGTCAATACGCACACAAAATGGTGGATTGCTTGTTTGCAAACGTGGGAAAAGTTCATAAGCCCAGTATACTAACGCAGGTGCCCACCCGTCAACCGGTGGCTTGTGCTGGTTTCGATCCTGCTTTTGTACACTGAAGCGCTTAACGATCCGTATGAGGTTTGCTATCTTTTCATAAGTAATTCGCCATAAGTACTCCCTTCATGGAAACTCATTTAAAATATTGAAATCTTCAACGACGAAGAATATTTCTTTCGGGATTCCAAGACTGTCATTCCAACCTAATAGATATCCATAAATAAAATACACCATCGCTAACCGGTATACAATCTCATCGGAATGAGCACCGTCTCGAACAGGATGCTCAAATGCCCTCTCCAAAATTTTTATGGTAATAGCTTGTTTTTTATATTGTTCCAATTAACATCCGGGGCCAAAGCACATGAAGTACCCGTACCCAAAGTCGGATCAAGATGGCCAAACCGCAAGCCAGATATCATGGCGAACTCTCGCCTGCCAAACACGCATGTTGTCCCCGGGTTACCAAACCTAAAATGTAGCTCATCAGGCATGTCGGGGTATATCATGTTGAATCCAAGATATCTGAAAATCACCCCACAGAACTTCCACTTTTCATGTTTTTCATTCACCTGTATAAAACGCCTAAATATGGACTTTCTGAATCTGTCTTCAAAATCTACATCACCAACGCTCAACTTTTTTAAATTTGTTAAAACACTTGTCAACTTAGCGGATTCCCCTTTAAAATTATAAACTCCCTTGAAATGACACCATGGATCAATTATATACGCTTGGGTGCTACAGAAATGCATATCACAGTATAACGAGCATGCATAAATATTACATCATATGTAACACACACACACACACATATATATATATTGATGTGTGTGTGTGTGTGCATATATATAGATGTGTGTGTGTGTATATAGATGTGTGTGTGCATATATATATATATATAGATGTGTGTGTGTGTGTGCATATGTATTATATGTGTGTGTGCATATAGATTTGAAATCAAACTATGTATATAAATATAATATACGTGAAAGTTGTAATGTATATATATATGTACGTATACATATGTCATGTGTGTGTGTGTGTGTATATATACACACACACACACATGACATATGTATACGTACATATATATACATTACAGCTTTCACGTATATTTATAATAAGTTGTAATCAACAAATATATGTGTGTAAATTTTTCTTGTGAATATCATACATGGCTACACCGTATATGGAAATACATATGTTATATATATATATATATATATATATATATATATATATATATATATATATATATATATATGGAAATATGCATATAGGTTCATAAACGAAAAATTAAAGTGTCGTTCTCTATTTTCATATAACTTGTTATGATTTGAGTTTGGTTTGTTTGGTTATTTGTGTGATTTAGTTGCATTGTTCGTTGTTAACATTAGTATTTACAATGATTATTTCTAAGTAACGGTGAGGTTTTGTATGTTAAGTTTTGTGTCATTTAGTTGCGTTGTTTGTTAGTAAACCACGGGAGGAGAGATGGGGATGCCGCACGAGTCCGGCGAAACAGCAATAAAATACATAATCTACAGGATGCCTCACTTCCGGCTGAGGCTTTACCAAGCTGCTGAGTGGAGAGATGAATAGGAGAACCTACAAATCCTCTACGAGCTATCCTATAGGACCTCATTTCTTGCAGACATGAGGAAGGGCATAACTGGTGAGAAGGAAAAAGTGGAATCGAAAACAACCTAGACCTACAAGAACCTCATTTTCGGGTGGAGGCTTTCACCGTAAGGCAAAACGGAATTCGTCGATGTTATTGTCGTTGTTCATTTTTATTTGTGTTATTTTTATGTGTTTTTCATCATCTTCGTTTTCGTTAGATACATTTCCAGTGATATTGAACATATAAATATACTAAGGCAATTATATTATACAGGGCTATTAAATATTAGATTACATTATACTAAGACACTTATATTATATAGGGCTATGAAATATTCATTCCAAATTATACTAAGTCAAATTATGTTCACACCATTACAACAAGGCTATTAAATTATTATACATCCAAACTATGTATATTGAATTATATATATTAAACACTAAAAAATTTAAATAATACACGTAACGACAATATTATTGGCGTTAAATAATACTCTAAGCCAATATTATTGGCGTTAACAGACACTTAATGACAATATTATTGTCGTTAAACACATATTTAACGCCAATAACAACGAATATTGGCGTAGAATCATCCACATATTGGCGTAAAATCATCATTCAGAGCCTATCTATCATCGTGTTCTTCAGGAAATTCAAAAACAACCCCTAACCCTAACCAATCTACCCCTCCTTTTGCAAAATCTTGCTAAACAACAACAAAGATTCTTACTATACATGCGTTTTGACCTCAAAGTACTTACAAATTGCACAACAAAAATCATACAATCAAATAATCAAAGATTTAGCTTCTTATTCGAAAAAAATGAGAGATAGACATTAATATTAACCTCATGGACTATCTCCCATTGTGCAATTTGATCCATTTGTTCCAAAGGAGCCTCAGAATCCATTGCAAAATCAGTTCGTTTTCTGAGAATTTTGGGGATTTTGCAGCAAAATGATAATTTGGGGGAGAAGAAGAGGGAACGACAATAAAAGCATCGTTTAGGCGATTATTGGCGTAACGAGGCATGTTTAACGCCAATAATATTGCCGTTAAATAATTAGCGACAATATTATTGACGTTAAACACGTCTCGTTACGCCAATAATCGTCTTTATCTAAATGGTTGATTTAACGACAATATTATTGTCGTTATGAGTGGTTGAACGACATTATTATCGACGTTATACCTAAAAACGCATTTAGCGAAAAGGTAAATTTTCTTTTACAAATAAAAAGTAAACCGACAACACCGATTTTCCGATTTAAAAGTCAAAAGATCTCCAGATCAAACATAGTAAAATAAAAGGATATTGAGAATTTTAGGATCTCATGTTTTAGTTTTGTTTCAAAAACAAACATTATGTTTTTAAATGTCATTTTTAGTCCCTTTGGTTTGTGTTTTTTTTCCTTTCAGTTTTAGGACAATTTTAAATATTCCATCTAAATTAACGTGAATAAATGTTAACATCCAAGTGGAAAATCCAAATAAAAAAAATTCCATGTATTCTTTCATTTTCAGCGCATCCTTTCAAATTTTTTAAGCGACTTCAGCGTCGGTGTCGGCTCCGGCGACTTCCTTCTGAAGATATACACCACCGGCGGCGAATATCACTGAATCGGATTTCCACATTCGAGTTCTGGAAACAATGGCTATCCTTCCTCCAAACAATCTCCGACTCTTCACCTCTCTCCTTCCACTATTCGTATTCTTCATTTTCTCTACCTTCCGCCGTGGTGATCGGACTCATCGGAGTGGAAAACCCTTAGTACTCCGACTACTGAAATAACGTAGTTCCGGAGCCTTCAACGCCATTCACATCTCTCACTGACCCTTCAAAGCCCTCCCTGTCAAAAGCCTAGTTTCAATACACCTTTGATCATTCAGATTCTGCTGATTCGGGCCGGGCCCAAATATTGCGGACCAATGAAATCTACACAACCTGATCAGACAGCGTGTTTAAGCTTGATGGAGCTCTTTTTATATGGAATTTAAGGATCCCGGAGAAGTACAGTAATTCTACACGTTGTGGTCTCCGTCTTGTGCATTTCCGGCCACCCAGGATTCCGGTAAATGGTTATTATCGTTCTGATTTTTCTGTCAGTGGGTTCTGGAATGCTGCCACTAGCAAGCTTTGTATGGTGGGAAAAGGGAATCAAGGTTAGGCTCTGTTTATGGTGTTTTGAAGCTTGATTACCCGAATGAGTCGAGTATTTTTACTAGTTTGGTTAATGGTTCGTTGGAAATCTGCAATGAGGATTTTAAGTTGCTTGATTATTTGCATATTAGGTGTGAGCTTTAGAAATAATGAGTATAAGCTGATTGAAGAAGTTGTTGGAAACCATTTGAGATGTTTGCTAATTTGATTGAGGTTTCCGGTGAATGCAAGACATAAAACTATGATAATGATAAAATAAGTGGATATTCCACTTGGATGTTAACATTTATTCACGTTAAGTTTGTGGAATATTTAAAATTGTCTAAAATCGCAAAAGAAAAACACAAACACAAGAGAATTTAAAAATGTCATTTAAAAACATAAAGTCGTTTTTGAAACAAATCTAAAACATGAGGTCCTAAAAATGTCAATATCCCTAAAATAAAATATTGTACTTCTACATACTTTCCCCCCGTTTTTTTTTAAATGTTATTTTTCAAAATTTGTTTTGTTTTATTTATACGTCATTTTACATTACCAATGCAGCATTTATAATTTTTTTTTTCCTCCTTTAACGTTCATTTCAATAAACACAAATTTTGGTACAATTTTCCATACACAAAGAATGATGAGTAATTTTGTTATTTTACATTCTATTTCAAACATATTAATCACTTTTTAATATGTGTGATTATTCTCTCTCCGACATTTTAAAAAAACGGAGGGAGTAACATTTATTAGTGCGTTTAAGGCTTTTGCGGAGAAAAAATATACTCCTCCGTCCCATAATATAAAGTCTTTTTAGCCATTTCACATGATGACAAAAAACCAATAAATGAGTTCTTTTTACTATTTCAATGCAAACGTTGTATTGTTTTCGAGATTCAATTAATAATAATCGTTGTTTAGTATGAAAATGAAAACAATGCATTTAATATTGTACTCATCTCCGTCCCATTTTATTTTGTCCTGTTTGACTTTTCACAGATTAAGAAAAGTGTAGTTAATGCTTTGAATCACATTAAATAATCCAATATTTTTACACTTATGCCCTTTAAGTTGTTGTTTGAGATTTAATGCTACACACTTTTTATTGTAAATATTGTAAAGAGTGAAAGGTATTTGAAGAAATTTAACAATTAATTAACAAAGTGACACTTATTTTGGACAAACCAAAAAAGAAATAATGACAAATAAAATGGGACGGAGGAGTATTATTTTGTGAGAAAAGACATATTTTTGACACCACTAAAACCCAAAAGAAGCCTATATTACGGGACAGAGGGAGTATTTAATCGTTTTTTTTATTCTTATTACAAAAGTTCAATTAACTTTAAGAACAGACCATCCAAAAAAAACTTTAAGAAAAGACCCTTAATCCATATATATATTTTTAAAAAACCTTAAAATAAACCACGGCATTTTATGTATTCAACGTACACCATGTATCTCTCTCTCTTTCTTCTCCCAAAAGAATTATGCAGGCTTCTCTTTCTGGTCTCCTCACTTTTTCCGGCGACTGCCGAAAGGCACACCCCATTAACTTTCTTTGTAGTTCTCTTTAAAAACATGCATTTAAACTGCAAATTAAAAAAGATTAAAAGTAAGTAATGCAAACATAAAGTATGACGAAATTGATAAAGTACAAAATAAATTAACACAGTGATTTAAAGTGGGTACGACGTTGTGCCGACTAGTCAACGGACAGAAAATTAGATATTTTATTATGCACAAAGTTACAAGGAATTTCACACACTTGTGAAACACATTGCATTGATTAGAACATTGGTATTTATACGCACAAATCCCTAACCCTAACCGTCAAAAGATTTGTCGAAATTGTCATAAATACCACAGGTGTGGATCCTAGCTCCAGCTGTTATCCACTAGAAGAAACTTAGCTCAGAACTGACTTTCTCAGACTTGTAACCAACTGCTCAGATGTAGAACTCAGATGTACTCAGGAAAACTCAGCTAACAAAAAACTGACAGCTGACTTCAGAAGAAGCTCAGTTTGCTCTTCACCAAAACTGACTCTCACATAACTGAATACCCTTACTGAACTGTCCATCATTCACAGTCTCAGTTTCACAGATTAGTCCCACTAGTTTATTCATTAGTTTAGAGATCACAAGTCACCAAAACTGACAAATCTTCACCTTGACTTGAACTCTCATTCACAGTCAACCAGATTGCATAATCAGATGTACTTGTATCAGATGCATTCGTCAATGCCAGGATGTACTTGTACTAGACTTCTCCACAGAATCCACTCAAGCTGATCTCGCCGGTGAGTATCCGATTTCGATTTATAAGCTTTGAATATTCAAAGCAAGTCCGGACACAATCGAAACTTACTCTGCTTGAATCGGTTTAGTGAACATATCGGCAGGATTATCCTTGGTGTTGATCTTTTTCACAACAACCCTCTTCCTGAGAAAATGATACCTCACATCAATATGCTTGTTTCTCTCATGATGAACTTGATCCTTAGCTAGACAAATTGCACTTAAACTGTCACAATAATTCTCAGCTTGATCTTGATGTAGCCTCAAATCACCGACTAGTCCCTTCAACCAGATACCCTCCTTGGCTGCTTCAGTAAGAGCCATATACTCGGCGACCGATGAGTTGATAAAGCCCTTTGTTGCTGAAGAGTTTCTTTCCAGCTGACAACTGAATTCCCTAATGTTAAAACATAACCAGTCATTGATTTTCTAATGTCCACATCACCTGCATAATCAGCATCATAGTACCCTGTGATCAGTTCTTGAGTATCACCTCCATAAATGAGACCAACATCAGCCGTACCCTTAAAGTTCCTGAACAATCTTTTCACAGCTTTCCAGGTTGAGCCATAAACTACTGACAATACTGACTGCCTGAGCCAGATCAGTCCTAGTGCACACCATGGCATACATCAGACTGCCAACTGCACTAGCATAGGGAACCCTTGACATGTACTCATTCTTCTCTGGTGATTGTGAAGCAAAAACTGACAAAGGAACATTTGATGCCATAGGAGTATCTATTGGCGTAGCAGCTGACATGCCAAACTTTAACAAAATCTTCTATATATAGCCCTGTTGAGATAAAAACAGTTTCTTCTGACTTCTATCTCTCCAGATCTTCATTTACAAAATTTTCTTGGTCGCACCCAAATCCTTCATTTCAAACTCAAGATGCGAGAAGGTCTTTTGAGATCATCGAACATCGACTTCTTTCTTGCAAACTATCAACATTTCATCCACATATAACACAAGATAGATATATGATCCATCTTTCAACTGATCATTTGTAAACACAAAGAATCATAAGGACTTCTAACAGAACTTATTTGGATCATGTAACTGTCAAACCTTTTATACCACTATCTAAGAGCTTGCTTCAGTCCATATAAGGACTTCTTCAACTTACACACAAAATATTCTTTTCCAGGAACTTGGAAACCCTCTGGCTAGGTCATGTATATCTCTTTATCTACCTCACCATGTAGAAAAGTTGTCTTTACATCTAACTGCTCAAGTTCTATGTCCTGCTATGCCACCATTGCTAACACTCTGATTGAAGTATGTCTAATCACTGGTGAGAATATCTCATCAAAGTATATCCTTTCCGGACTGAACCCTCTTGCAACCAAACGTGCCTTATACTTAACTCCTTCTGCCTCAGTTATTCCTTCCTTCTTCTTGAAGATCCATTTGCAAGTAACAACTCTCCTATCAGCTGGATGTTTAACTAGATCCCAAGTCTGATTATTCAGTAATGACTCCATTTCATCTCCCATGGCAGCAAGCCATTGAGATGCTTCAAAACATGTCACCGCTTCCTTGTAAAGAGAAGGTTCAAAACCATCCACTTCTTCTGCAACTTGAAGTGCATATCCAACCAAATCATCAAACACATACCTCTTGGGAGGTACCCCAACATTGGATCTTCTAGCTCTGCTTTGGCCTATACTCACGACCCATGTTCTCGATTTGACGCCTAACCGACATTTTCTCGGTGGATCGGCTTGGATTCACCTCGGTTCGCAACCAGATTAGATGAAAACTGACTTGGATCAGTTGACTGTTGCATTTCAACTGACTCCACCTAAATCTCCATCTTCTTGTCGTTTTTCGGGCCAAAGATGGTTTGATTCGGTGAGTCCTCTCACCGATAAATCGAGCATATAATTTTCACCAAAATCGATCTGGCCGAGAACAACTCTATTTTTCTGCGATTACCTAATTCTATAACCTTAACTCCATCACCATACCCCAAAAACACTCTTTTCTTGGCCATTGGTTCAGCTTTCCTTCACTAATATGATAGTAAACTGTGTTTCCAAATACCCTTAGAACTGAGTAATCCGCAGGCTTTCCTGACCGCATCTCAACTGGTGTTTTAAGATTGATCCATGTGTGAGGACTCTTATTGATTAAGTAGCAAGTTGTGCTAACAGACTCTGCCTAAAATCTCCTTGACAAACCAACATGAGAGAGCATGCATCTTGATCTCTATAATAGTTTGATTTAGCCTCTTAGCTACCCCGTTCTGCTGAGGAGTATTTCTGACTGTATGATGTCCGGAAATACCCTCATTTTTGCACAACTCCTCAAACTCACCCAACAGTAATTCCGCACCATTATCTCGTATGATAAGCCTCTTGATCTTCTTCCCAATCGATTTTCAACTAGAGCCTTCCATTGCATGAAGCTCTTGAATGCCCCACTTTTGTGTTTCATCATCACCACCCAAGTCATCCTTGAATAGTCATCTATGAATGACACAAAATATTTGTGACCACCCAATGACTCCACCTTTGATGGCCCCCAACAATCAGAATGAATGTAATCAAGTGATGACTTTGTGTTGGGTACTCCTTCTGAGAAATTGCTCCTATGAAGCTTTCCAAACACACAATGCTCACAAAAGTCCAGATGCTTGACTTACACTCACCAAGAAGATCTTTCTGAGAAAGAACATGTATCCCATTTTCACCCATATGACCCAGTCTCATGTGCCATAGTTTTGTAAGTTGTGACTGATGAATCTCAACAGCAGAACCAGCAACAACTGACCCTTGTAGTATATACAGAGTCCATTTCTTGACTCTCTTGAGAACCAAATTTGAATTTTTATAGACACCCAGCACTCCTCTTTCACCCTTAAAACTGAATCCCTTGCTGTCTAAAGAACTGAGAGATACCAAGTTCTTGGTCATCTGTGGAACATGTCTAACTTCACTCAGTTTACAGAATCTTCCATCCTCTGTCCTCAACTGAATTGAGCCAATCCCAACTACCTTGCAGACCTTGATGTTTGCCATAAATATATGACCACCATCTATCTGCTGATAACTTGAGAACCACTCTCCGTGAGGGCAAATATGAAAGGATGCCCCAGAGTCCAGAATCCACACATCAGTTTGATGTGCTTAATCTCCTGCCACTAGAACCATATCCTCATCTGAGTCATGCTCAGTTGCCACAGCAGCTGTGCCAGAACTGTTCTCCTGTTGTTTCTTCCTCTTTGGATAATTGGACTTCCATTGTCCCTGCTCCTTATAGTAATTGAAAACATCTGTGGATTTAGGGCCTTTGGACCTTGTCTTCTTTGAACTTTTCTTCCTAGACTGACCATGCTCTACCACTCTCAAGCATCGACTACTAGTCCAAAGAAATTGATTGTCCGCCTCCGGTGCGCTTTATTTCTCAGCTTCCTGGCATGTAAAGCTGACCTCACATCCTCCAAAGCAATTGTATCATTCCCAACTATGAAGGACTGCACAAAGTTCTCATAAGAAGCTGGTAATGAAACCAGCAAAATTAAAGCAGCATATTCATCCTCAATCTTAACATCAATATTCCCGAGATCAAGTAATATTGTGTTTAGGTGATCAAGATGATCTCTCACCGGTGAGCCCCTCATGCATCCTCGGGTGAATAGCCTTTGCTTCAAAGAAGAACTTGTTGGTCAATGACTTAGTCATATACAAGCTTTCAAGCTTCAACCATAACTTGGCAAATGTGTCTTCCTCAAAGAATCTTCGTGATAACATCATCGACAAGCATAATATGATGGTTGAATGTGCGTTCTCCTCCAGACCGCATAATCTGCTGAATCGGCATCCTTCTATCGAGATAAAGGAGTCAACAATCTTTGTTGCTTTAACAAGGCTCGATCTTGATTTGTCACAAATCAAATCGCTCCTCCTCAGTAAATTTATAAATCTTTACGTTCATTGTCGACATCCTTCTAATTAAAGAACAAACCTTTGATCATAAAATTCTAGCACCACATCGGGTCTTGGTGAAGATCAACTCTATTCAACCTGCTACTCTCTGAATCTTGAACCTGAAGCCCGATACCAGTTTGTTGAAACACAGACGAGAAGCTTGCAGATTAAGAAAGATTAAAACAGAAGCAATGCAAACATAAAGTATGGAGGAATTGATAAAGCACAGAAACAAAGAGAACACGGTGATTTAACATGGTTTCCGGCATTGTGCCGACTAGTCCACGGACAGAAAACTAGATATTTTATTCTTCACAAAGTTACAAGGAATCACACACTTGTGAAAGACACACATTGCATTGATTACAACATTGGTATTTATAGGCACAAATCCCTAACCCTAACCGCCAAAAGATCTTTGTCGGAATTGTCATAAATACCTTAGATGTGGACCCCAGCTCCAGCTGTTATCCACCAGATGAAACTCAACTCAGAACTGAATTTACCAGACTTGTAACCAACTGCTCAGATGTGGAACTCAGATGTACTCAACAAAACTCAGCTGACAAAAAACTGACAGCTGACTTCAGAAGAAACTCAATTTGCACTTCACCAAAACTGACTCTCACAGAACTGAATACCCTTACTGAACTGACCATCATTCTTAGTCTCAGTTTCACAGATTAGTCCCACCAGTTTATTCATCAGTTTAGAGGTCAAGTCACCAAAACTGACTGTTTCTTTTGTTTTCTTTTGTATTTTTGTTGTTTTCGTATCTCCTTTGCACAGATCGACCGCCTTTTTGTCCCTTTCCGTCCCCAAATTCGTTAGATCTTTTGTTTCTTCTTGTAAATTTCTAATTTGGGTGACAGGGTTTGCCGGATCTTGTCTCCTCTCCTTCCTTGCGCCTGATTGAAGATCTTTTGGACAACCTTTGGAGTGGAGGGAGGTTCCCCGTGATGCTTTTGGGTTTATGGCTACCGGATCTACCGTTCTTTGCTTCATTGGATCTCTGTTTCAACACTTGATGGGTGAGCAAGCTGGACGGACAGTTGTTTTTTGGGTAGCATGGCGGTTTGGTGGTGGATGTATTGCTCCGTTGACGCTGCTTGGATCGCTCCATCTTTCTGCTTGGATGAACCTCTAGTCGTTAGCCGGTGATGGCGGTTTTCCCACTTCAGTTTGTTGGTTTCCTTGGCTTCTAGGAGTCTGTCTCTTTTCTTCTAGGTGTATTTCTGGAAGTAGTCTTTGCTTCCCAAACCAATTCCTACTAGATAGGCCAGAGTTTGGGTGAAAGGGTTGTCCATTTCTTGTGTTTTTTTTTTTTCCTTTTTAGTTTGTGTTGTCGGGTTATCCTGTTGTTAATCCTGGCGGTGATCCAGGGGTTAGTTCTAACGGTAGTCTGGGGTGGAGTCCCGGCGGTGGTCCGGGGTATTTTCAGTCTTATGTTTAGTAGTAGTTGTAATTTCCGGCGTTAGTCCGGTATTATTAATAATATCTTTTCGTTGTGAAAAAAACATACAACATGTATCTCGAGTTTTTGAGTGAGACGTCTAGTGGAAGATTGCCTCGTAGAGACCTCTAACTTTTATGTTTAAAAGTTGGTTTTTCTTTTATTAGGCATGCCGAAAATACATTCCGGCTAGATATAACACATCTTCTTTTAGGGCATTCACATCAGAATCCCTATTTTTTATCCTTAAAAGATTATAAAATAATATCTATCTTTATTTTACAACATTTCAATTCAAAACACTTCACAAAAACATCCATATCCCTATCTTTATATCAAATATCATTAAAATAGGGATAGTGCTCCACAAATGAGGATACACTATTCACCGAGCCTAAAAATAAATAGGGACGAGGCTTCTGCTGTGGAGGCATTTGAGGAAAATTTCCACTTTTTATCTTTATTTTAGGGATAAAGTACTGCATAGGGCTTCTGATGTGAATGCCTTAGTGTTATTTGTTAAAGAAATCGACCTTCAAATGATGTTATTTTAACTTGTTTGTCAGATTTAGTTGATGTAATTTTTTGAAATTCTGGAAAGAGAAGACGTGCCATTTTGTAAAATTTCAAAATATTTTGTGATATTTATTATTTATGGAATAAAGTTTAAAAACAAAGAAATAAAAAGGAAATTTGAAAATAATGGGTGGTTTTATTTTTGGAAAATTAAACTCCCCCTTTAATAGGAGAAGAGTTATTATACAACGGTAATTGATGGGTGATACCAAGTGGTGGGGTGAGATGGGTCAAATTCACCCTTACACACTCCTACTATGTGAGAGAGAGTGTGTAAAAACACATCTCACCCATCCACCTGATATCACCCATAAAATCACTGTTGTATAATAATTTTTCTCCTTTAATAGAGGAGTTGTCAGAAAAAGGAGTTTTCTAAAGAAAAAAAAGCACGGACTTTTGAAATTGAGTGCAAGTAAAGAGACAAAAGAGAATCTTCATCATAAGTACTGATTCATGAATCGGTTTGCATAAGTAGAGATTTGTGATCCGTACGAAGAGGGCATCGTTTTGATATAAAGATTTCCAAGTTCCGACAATGTAATGGTTTTTCCCTAAATGGAATCTTCTAATTTTGATCCTGCTTAGTTGTTCTATTTGGTGTAATTCGTATTTCTATTGGTTTAGGACCTTGATCACAATTAATTATAGTTTGGTTATTGATCAATTAGGTTTATAGTTGAAGAATCAGGTTGCTTTGCTTTTGCTTTGGAAATCCAAGTAAGAGGGTTTTCATATTGAGCAATTCAAGTATTATAATGTTTAGGTTGAGTACCTTGCTTGCTTTTGATGTTAGAATCCATGTATTAAGCCATCGTTAAAGTGTGAGATGCTATGACATGTTGGGAACTTGTTTTGCTGCTGTGTCTGATGTCTTTTTGATGTCAAAAGTTGTATTTTTGGGTAGGAAATCTTAAAGTGCGAAAAAATGTAGTTTAGGGCAGTTCTAGCCTTTTGGCGCGAGCCAAAAGGGTTTCAGCGTACGCCAAAGGTGAACAGAATGCATGCAGAAAGTACAGAGAGTTTTAGCGCGGCGCCAACTAAAGCAGAGACAGCAAAGATTTTTGTCGCTAATTTTAGCGTGGGTATTAAAGGGTTCAACGCACGCCAAAACAGAAGAATGTTGTTCAGTCTGCTGCTTTGGTTTGGCGCACGCCAAACACCATGTTTTGGGAATTCGGGTTATTAAGGCCCCAAATCTAGTTTTGAATGTTGTTTCTTGATTCAATAAGATTGTATAAAGATGAACAAGTCATGATTAAGCTTCTGATACGTTTAGTTGCGGCTCCGAATGGATTGTTACTAAGAGTTGAAGTTCGAGAACGTCAGAAGATCATGATTGGCCTTGTGCTTTGGTGGATTAGTATTCACTAATGTCTGTGTATGTGTTAGGCTTTGTTAATGTCTAGCTGTCTAAATGAAGGAGTAGAAGTGTAAGTGAGCTCTTGCCTTGAAAACACTTAGGTAGCTAGTTAACGGTTAATAAAATACATACTGTGTAGTTAAAAGCCTAAACATCAAGTGTCTTGGTAAGGCCCAAGACAATATCCCGATGTGTGGTGTGGTCAGTATAAAGTAAATAACTCCGTAGATTACTAAGACCTAAGTACGGAGGGACTTTGCCGAACACACACACTATCGGGACTAGCTTGTGGTTGCTAGTGTAGCATCACTTGTAGTTGCAACCAAATGCTTCGTGATGAGTAGCACCATGTGTAGTGCCTCCGAATTCTTGATGTAACAAAGATAAACTCAGTTAGACATAATGTAAGATCCTCACGACATGTTGATGAGCATGGTGTGAACCCTCGAGTTTGAGTCATGTTCACTAAAGATAACATGTTTACCTTTCGTTATAACACTTCATTGTTCAATAGCTTCTACATTTTACTAAGTACGTTTGTATTTATCTCTTTTGTATGTCAGGGACGGACCCAGCCTTGTAAGGGTGAGGTGCATGGCCCTCACTCAAATTTCTGGGCGAAGTTACTAATATACTTATAATAATAAACTATGTATGTATATTATTTCAGACAATTTTTACAACAATTATTCATTTATTTCAACAGGTTATAAGCTTTGTTACTTATCCTAAGGATATGGGTTCAAGACTTGGCAATTGAGTCTTTTTTCCACCTTTTATGAATTTTACCCCAATGAAAAAATTTTCCTGGCCTCACTACTATCAGATGTTTGTATGTGGTTTTTGTGAGAAGATGTGCATGATGAGCAAGAAGTCGATGATGACTTTGAGGACAATATATGATGATGCTTTGCAATGCTAGAACTGTTGTTTTGTTTTACTATGCATGTTGTAGTACCTTAACAATGTTGTTTTTATTTCAAGACATGATGTACTTTTCCTTTAAGACACGTGTAAGATAAATTTGTTTTTTTTTGGTAAGATTTCGTACTATGTAAGATTTGGATTCGTTGTTGTAAGTTTTTCCTTTCTATCTTTAGTATGGATGATGTTGCATTCTAGTAGCATTTATGTTTTCACCCGGGTCTCTTTAGCTTTCATTTTCGCTTAACTCGATACGATTACGTAGAGACTTACGTATAATATTGAATTTATTTAATGTTATACGTGTTGAACGTTATTTTCCGGATAATAATCGGTATTCGGAAACGGGGCGTTACAGTTGAATAAATCTTCTTTCTTCTAAAAAGACAATACCGTAACAAAATAATTTTCCATAGTATGGACCCATAAAATAAAGCAATTTATAAGGAAAAAAATAATAATGCAATTTTTATTAATGTAATCCATCTCATAATGCAACAAATTTTGTCCTTAATAATATGAATGACTTCTCAAAAAAAAAAGCTGACAAGACCCTTATTCATGAAAAAATCTTTTTTTCTACTTATTCATAATTAAGAATGAGCCAACACTACTTTTATTTTTCCCAAAACGCCAAAATTAATCATGTCTCGCCAATTAGGAATGTATGTTTGGCCCTTCTTTATTGTCGTACTTGTTGTCTCTTAACTTAATCTTATACGGAGTATTTTATTTTTTTGTTGTTGCTGTGAACATTTGTTGTCTATTATTTAATTAATTATATAATTTTTTTGTGTGAAAAATTGTTGTCTTTTACAATGTGCACTGAAATGTACAGACCCCATCAAACTTGTTTCTCCTTCTTCCCCGTGAAAGTACTTTGTTCTGCTTCAGGGACTGTTGTATGCACACTTTTGTTTTATCCACCTTTTCCAAGTGTGAATCTAGTCATGTTTTTATTTTTACTACAATTTATATATTTTAATAAATATTTTGTTGAATTATTTAAACCGTTATTATCTATTTTCCTATCGGTTTAAGTTTTCTTTTTTTTCTTCTTTTTTCCGGAGATTTGGTAATTCAACTCTTAGAACACCCTCACTATTCTAATAGTACTATTTACGAATATACAAAATGTTAGTATTTATTTCCTATCTGCTTAAACTTTTGGAAGAAAAGATGTAACAGAACAACTTTAAATCTATTGCATTGGGTGGGGCCTTTTGCTACGAAGGGATGAAGCCGAAAATTAAAGTTTGATTGAGGTAGATTAGTGAAAAATACTTACTTTATTAGATTAAAGCAAGTGACATAAATCCCCTGTGTAGCACTATATTTAATTTTTAGGTTAAAGGTTGTGAATGACAGTGTTAATCTAAAATGCTTGAGAATGAGAGTTACTACATGTGTTATTACATTTTTATACACGTGTTACTACATTTTATCCTTCTCAACCATTTTGTATCTTATCTTGTCCTTATGGCCTCTGGTCATTTCAATTTTGCTACTATCAGAGTAAATTTATTCAGGTATTAGTAAAATTACTAAAAGGAGTGTTGTTGTTGTTTTTGTGTGTGTGTGTGTGTGTGTGTTTGTTGAGAAATACTAAATGGAGTGGTATGTCGTTGTAAGAGCAATATCGGACATTAATAAAATTGCTCCGACAATAAGATTAACCTAATCTCCCAATTATATGTAATTAAGTGCAAGTGATAATGGCCGTCCTCATTACAAATTTTAGGTTGGTCATAGACCAAATCTTAGTTGGTGTACTCTATCCAATAGAAATTATTGATTTTAAAGTGGGCCCCTACTTCTAAAAAAATCTACCAATGAATTTTCTTTAAAATGATAACATGGTGGTCTAAAATTTACACCTAAACCATCCTAAAATTTGTCATTTCTCATTCATTACGTAATGTTTTGCTAGGAAGTGATATTGTTATCATAAGTGCTGAGAAATAAATTAGCTCTAGATATTAATTCAAGATAGATTTGTCTTTATCCAAAAAGTGACACTTGTCACAATCTTGTATAATGCCTACTGGTGGTATTGTGCAGTAATAACTATATGTAGAATGTCACTATATGTGAGTGTACTACACAAACATATCCATTGTATGAAAGATTCTATCCATTAATGCAAGATTTAGTTGTCTTATCTTGGTATCGTAGCTTTGGGTTTGGCCATGGCCACCTCCGGTTCTCTCTCCGACGAGTACAAAGAATGTACCACCTTCCACCGCCGCTCCTTGGTGGTGGTGTAGCCGCCTCATTCACTGGCTGGAGCTCTCTCAATTTGGTTCATCTCTATTTGGCCGGACGACATCATTACAGTATTCCGGTTTCAATTGCCTACCATCTACTTTACTTCAGAGATACATCATCGAACCTTTTTCAAATACAAAAGTTCGGTATCTTCCCATGAATTAGTCAATTAAGGCGGATTCCTTTGTACAAAATAACAATTAGTAAGACAATCATACTAACTTTCATCATAAATTGGCAATACTTACTACTTATACAAATAAAAATGCGGGAGAGAAAAAAAGATGCAAGGTTCTTTGTCTACTTGGCTAGTAAAGCATGGGCTAATTCATAGATCTTTGGGCTTTGATTATCTTCATCCAGTATGACGTCCCTTCCTCCTATCTCCGGCATGCAGCTTGGTCGATCAGAACCCTTTAATCCTCTGGTTGGTTTACGCTCAAATCCACCATTTTTGAGCTCCACACTTCCATACCTGGGATCTGTAAGTCCTCATTCTTTTAATTCTCTTCTTGCTGCACCATTCTCTGGAAATCTCAACCAGAGCTGCATTGTTAAGCTCGATCGAACTAATTACTTACTCGGGCGTCATACTATCTTACCCATCATTCGGGGTCAGAAACTGGAAGACCATCTTCTTAGTCATGTACCTGATGTGCATGAGTCTTCGTCCAGGTCTTTGTTTCCTACTTCTTCTGTTTCTGATGATTGGATCACTAAAGATAACTTGTTAATGGGATGGTTGCTTAGTTCTATGACTGAACAAGCTTTATCTGAAGTTGTTGGTTGTGTTAATGCTCATGAAATATGGACAAACTTAGAAACCTTATTCAATAGTCGATCTGAAGCTCGTATGTTGGAGCACAAAGATGCTTTGGCTAAAGCATCAAAAAGATCTAAATCTATGTCAGACTATTTAGCCCAGATGAAATCTTACTCTGACAATCTCACTGCTGCAGGCTATCCTATTTCTAAGTCTGAATTGATTTTGGCTACCCTAGGTGGATTGGACCGTGACTATGAATCTGCTATTGTTAATATCACTACTAGAGTGGGTGCTCTGAGTTGGCAAGATGTTCAGTCCCAGTTAATGATACATGAATGGTTGATTGCTAGATTGAATCCTACTGCAGGATCAGGGCTGGTTAATCCATCAGCTAATTTTGCCCAAGGTCCAAGACCAATTGGTAGGCCACCCTCCAATTACAATTCTGGCAGAGGTAGGAGCAATTCTAGAGGTGGTAGAGGAAGAAGCAATAGTGGTGGTACAAGGAACAATTCTGGGAACAAAATGGTCTGTCAGCTTTGTGGAAAAAATGGGCACATTGTCACTTCTTGTTGGCACAGATTTGAGGAAGATTTTGTGCCTCCAAACAACAACAACAACTGTGGAAGTCCTAAGCAAGTGTCTGCTTATGTTGCCACTCCACAGTCAGTTAGTGATCCAGCTTGGTATATGGACTGTGGGGCTTCAAATCATTTGACATCAGATCTGAATAACCTTCATCTTAGTGCAGGCTACAATGGTTCAGAGTCATTAGCAGTTGGAAATGGTGAGCATTGCCCTATACTTCATACTGGCCACTCCTATTTTCCTACACACTGTCCACTCACAACATTTTTACTTAAAGACTTATTCATGTGCCTTCAATTACCAAAAATTTGATTAGCCTGTCTAAACTTCTTGCTGATAATCCTGTTACTGTTGACTTTACTTCTGATTCGTGTTATGTTAAGGACAAGAGCACAAGGACATTGCTTCTCACATGAGCTCTCAGTGATGGCTTGTATCAGATTGTGACACCTTCCTCAAGCAAGACCTTCCTTCACTCCAAGAATTTCAGCTTTCTCTCTCAGTTTCAGTTCAATAAATAGATGTCTAGGTCTAGTCAGTATGTGGTAGAGCCTTGTAGCGCTCTGTTAAGCTCTTTGAATGTTAACAAAGACCCTAATGTTTGGCATAGGAGACTAGGTCATCCTTCCAAACAAGTGTTAGGACACATTCTGAAATCTTGTAATATTGATCTTAATGAGAATTTGAACTTTTGTGATGCTTGTCAGTTTGGCAAGGGCCATGCCCTATCCTATCATGTGCCTGGTTTCCATGCTGATAATTTTCTTGATTTGGTTTACTCTGATGTTTGGGGACCATCCCCTGTAAATTCTGGTTCTGGTTTTATGTATTATGTTCATTTTATTGATGATTGGTCCAGATATACCTGGACCTTTCCCCTGAAATCTAAGTCTGAAGTCTTCTATGTGTTTGTCCTGTTTAAAACTCTGGTTGAAAATCAATTTTAAAAAACCATTAAATGTTTACAATCAGACTGGGGAGGTGAGTATAGATCCCTAGAGTCTTATTTGCAGCAACATGGCATTCAGTTTAGGCACCCTTGTCCTCATGATCACCAACAAAATGGAAGAGCTGAAAGGAAACACAGACATATAGAGGAATTAGGACTCACTTTACTTGCACAAGCATCTCTTCCTCTAAAATTCTGGTGGGATAGTTTTGTAGAAGCTGTCACCATTATCAATATCTTACCTACACCTGTTCTTAAAAACAAGTCCCCATATGAAGTCTTATTCAACAAACAACCTGACTACAAGTTCTACAAAGTGTTTGGATGTTCTTATTTTCCTCACTTAAGACCCTTTCTTCATCCTAAATTCAGGTTTCACACTAGCAAGTGCACTTATCTAGGTGTTAGTCCTCTTCATAAGGGGTATAAATGTCTTGATAGTAGTGACATAATCTTTATCACCAAGAATGTTGTCTTCAATGAGTTAGAATTTCCCTTTGAAACAGGTTTTATACAAGGGCCTCACAAAGAAGGCCTAGCTGCTCCAGCTTTGTCTAAATGGTTTTCCATTCCTATGTCTCAGTCACAATCTGTACAGACATCATCTTCACCTGTGGAACACAGTGCCACTGATGTTACTCAATCAACACCTCTCTCACCACAGGTACAATCTACTCCTTCTCCTGTTTTGCCTAGCACTACTAGTGTAACACCTACACGCAATAGTTTCTCACCTCTGGCTTCATATGATTCACCAGATGATATTTTTAGTCCTGAGTTAACACCTTCACCCACATCACAACCTACACCTCCTGTCACATCCAGTCCTGCACCTCATGTCACATCCAGGTCCATCCTTACTTCCACCTACACAAGGACACCACATGCGATACACGGTCCAAAAGTGGAATATTTAAGCCTAAAACCTACACCATCCAACTAAAATCCACTACCCTTCCCGCTCACCTTTCGAACTCATCGAGGTCTCGAAGCATTGTCTCCTGACCGAGTGGAAGCAAGCTATGATGCGCAGAATTTGATGCCTTGCACGAAATGAGACACGGATACTTGTTCCCCTTAGTTCGGTCCAAGATCCTTTAGGTTGCGTTGTGGGTATTTAAACTTAAAATGAAGCTGATGGTACTATTCTCAAACATAAAGCAAGGTTGGTGGCAAAAGGCTTTCATCAAACCTATGGGGTTGATTTTACAGAGACTTTCAGTCCTGTTGCAAAGGCATCTACTATTAGACTTGTCCTGGCCCTAGCAGTCAACAAGAACTTGCATATTCATCTGGTTGACATTGACAATGCTTTCCTTAATGGAGCCTTGGTGGAGGATGTGTATATGGATCAACCTGAAGGCTTTGTTGATGCTCAAAAGCCTTATTATGTGTGCAAACTTAAAAAGGCTCTCTATGGTCTTAAACAGGCTCCAAGGGCCAGGTTTGGAGCCTTGAGGTTGCAGATGTTGGACTGGGGTTTCCATCAGTCAGTTTCTGATTCCTCTCTCTTTATTTTAAAAACTGACACCAGTCTCTTGTATGTTCTTGTTTATGTGGATGACATTTTAGTTACAGGAAGTTCACAAGGCCTGATACGGAAGTTTGTCCAGTTGTTACACTCAAGATTCTCTCTTAAGGATCTTGGTCCTGTGGCTCACTTTTTAGGGATGGAAGCACATAGGAATTCTGATGGTTTATACTTGACACAAGGGCATTATGCTTCACAACTTTTGAAGTAACTGTAGCTTGATCACATTAACCCTTGTACTACACCTATGGTGCCTGGTGAACATTTGCTACCTGATCAGGGAGAGCCTATACACTCTCCAAGGGTCTATAGAAGTGCAATTGGAGGGCTTCAATATTTGACCTGCACAAGACCTGATATTGCTTATTCTGTCAACTATCTGAGTCAGTTCATGCAGCAGTCTACTCAAGATCACTGGCATGCTCTCAAGAAGCTTCTAAGATATGTCAAAGGAACTTTGCACTATGGTCTTATGTTTAAAGCTGGTGGATCACTGCAATTAGTTGGTTTTTGTGATGCAGATTGGGCCTGCTACCCCACTGACAGAAAATCCTTTGCAGGATACTGTGTGTTTGTTGGTGTTCATTGGTTTCCTGGAGTTCTAAGAAACAAAATGTTGTGTCCAGGTCATCAGCAGAATCAGAATATAGATCCCTAGCCAACTTGTCCTCTGAATTATTCGGATCAAGCAGACACATCGAAATGGGAATTTCAAAGGTTTCACTAGAGCTCTATTGCCTGGTCGACAATCTTAGTGCTATCTATTTGGCTCATAATCCAATCTACCATGCAAGAACAAAACATATAGAGGTGGATATTCACTATGTGAGGAATCAAGTCATCAATAAGCAGCTATCAGTCCAGTTTGTACCATCATCTATGCAGCTGGCTGATGTTCTTACCAAAGCACTGCCAGGCCCTCAATTGGCACATCTCAGAAGCAAACTGAATGTTGTCACTGTTCCTACATTCAGTTTGAGGGTGCATGTTGAGAAATAAATTAGCTCTAGATATATTTGTCTTATCCAAAGAAATGGTATTGTGTGTAACTACTATGTGTAGAATATCACTATATATGAGTGTACTACACAAACATATCCATTGTGTGAAAGATTCTATCCATTAATACAAGATTTAGTTGTCTTCTATCTATAAGGGTTGTGTTCTTGATTATAGTGGAACATAACTAATTATGATCAACGAATTATACAACATAACTAGTTATGTAAAATTATATTGTATCAAATATCGGTTGCATTATAGCCGGCCGTTGTGATTGTAACGTTTCTATAAGGTAGGATTTTTTATTTTTATTTTTCTGAGAAAAATATTCTAGGAACTTGGATCATGCATTCATGCATACACATAGTGTTAATATGCTCATATTGTTCATGATCTAACTACCTTAACTAACAAATAACAAAATTGTTAAATTAGTATTTCCTCCTAAAATTTTAAATCATGTTGATAATTTATGTTTAGGTCTATAACATGACCAATAGTATAAAGCAAACAAAGAGCAGCAAAATGAAAAGAGAAAGAGAATGTTAGAAGAGAGTTATAAAATAAATAGAAAGATAATAAAAATATAAAGTTTCAAATATATAATATTTTGCTCTAATATGTTGAATTATCTATCCATAATAATAACATAATTGATATGGTCAAAAATGATTTTTTTTTTCCAATAATATAAATAAGCTGAATGTATAAATTAAACCAGAAACACAATCAATTTTATTTAGCTGACAACAAATAACACCATCATTGCTATATTTGAACCCAGAAATTGGATGTGGGGCAAGAAGAAAGACAATAACTTTTATTAAGTTGACAACAAACAACGCCATAATTGCTACTTTTGAAGCCAGAAACTGGATGTGGGGCAAAAACTAAACGAAAGAAGAAAAACATGTTTTCCAATAAAAGGAAATATGACCTTATCTATTGACGCAACGGTCGATATTTTTCATATAATTGTGTTGTTTCACACGTTTTGACACAAACGTATGATAGTAACGGTGATCAAGAAAAATGTGACACGAATTATCACAACGATTATAATACAAAAACACAAACTTTTACATTTTTGAATCATGATCACGATCATTGTACATGATGACATGATTAATGATGTAAAAATATGATTAATCGAATAATCCCAACCGTTATGACAGTAATATTTTCCAGACAATTAATAATACTTACACAATTCCAAGATTCTCTTATTAGCAAAAAAATCGTAAGCTCTACGATTCTTATGTCATCTTCCTTGAACTACCCAAATGTACAACATGCATGTTTCTTCTGATTTCACATGATTAAAACACTTTAATTTTATTTTTTTCCGTTTAGTTCAAGAAGGCGAACCGGAAAGTCTGGGAGAAGTCACCGGAAAAAGAGACAACAATGGAGGAGGATGATCAGAGGAGCCTCTAGGAGTAGTTGTCCTCGGCGATGGATGCAAATAAAACTTCTTTTCAGCTATTGCTTTTTCCTCTTCCGATAAACTTCCCGCTGAAGATGGTGGAGACTTATTGATATACGAATCTTCATTCAACGGAGTCTTTGGACTAAGAACAAGCGACGGAAAATCAAGAATGCTCGGCGACAGAATCTCGGGTCTCCGGGGCGAAAAGCTGAAATTTTGATTAAACCCATCTGGGTTTAATGGGCTAATCATGAGATTGTTCTTGATACTGTTCCTTCTTTCGTAGAGCTTGAACCCCTGTTTCTTCTGCCCTGTTTTTATCGGTGGTATGCTGTTTCTCGCGGTGGTGGGCGACGGCGGAGGATCAGAAGCTTTGGCGGCTGCAGACGTGGCTTTTTTAGCAGTATCCGATGATCCAGTCAGCATCTGAACGACTTGCTTGAAGGTGGTGGCGTCTGCTTGAACAAAAGTTGATGGTTGAAAAGCTGATTCAGATCTAGAAATGATTTTAGGGGTGTGAGGTGGAGTTTGATTTCTGGGTGATCCAATATTGTAGATGGTTTCACTACTGTTCTTTAAAGAGTTTGTGGGTGCTTGTTGTTCAGTTTCCATTTCTTGAGGTTTTGGAGAGATTTCCATTTCAAAACGAATGATTTTTTTTTTTCTTTTCTTTTCTCCTGTGAATTGTTAGAACAATTTGTTAAAGGGGGAAATAAGAGAGATAATGAGGTGAAATATATGGGTAGTTGAGTGGAGAAGAAGGGAAGTGGGAGTTGGGGAGGAGTGTAAAACAAGGCTTATTTGCTCTTTGTTTTGTTTGTGCCCAAATATAATATTAATATGTTTTTGGAGCCAACAGTTTATGTCCTTTTTTTGGGAAGTTTTATGTGGTGTATTTACACGGTGTGGAGACACATATCGCATTATATGGACTATATTTTTTAAATTGAATTCAAATTATGTGATCTAGATCATTTCTCCTGTCATTTCAATACATATAGAGATACTGGACAAAATCTTCCCTCGTTTCTTACACTTTGCTTTACTTTTCCCCTTTTTCTTTCTTTCCAATACAATTATTTTATAACTTCTCCCCTAGCGATTTTTTTCAATGCAAGGGTAAAAGTGGAAACATACCTCTCCTCTCTTACGATGTTTTGTATTTTCTCCGTCTCAAAATAACTGATACAGAACTTTTCTTTCAATACTGCACTTTCCTTTTTTATTCATCTTTTTATTTTTTCCATACACTGTTTTAAATGCACCAACATTATTTATTCCATTTTTCAATAAAAATATTCTAGTCCTTATCTAATCAAAGTCAAAACGATTAATTACTTTATTAATCTGCGTGTTTTTAGCAACTGTCTCAGTTATTATGGAATATAAAAAGTATAGAAAAGTGCAATAGACATTTAAAAAGAAACATAATTTAAATACGAAACAACTGAAATCGTAACAGAAAAAGCTTGAAAGTGATTAATAATAGTTGAAACTATCCATTGTTCGGAATACTGCGCGTAAGTACTATAGTCACTGCAGTCTGTTGATATTTGTGGCTCATTTCAAGTATATGTTGTTAACTGTAGAAATAGTGGCTCAAGCTACAAGTCTTCAGTGGCTGCTACAAGTATGGAAAATCCAAGATATCATCAAAAGTCTTGGATACTAGTAGCCTACGGAAGAAAAAATGACACCATGTTCACCTATATAAACTACCCCTTCCTCAACTGTAATCTTATCTCATTTTTAGCTAAGTATTAGCTTCAGTACAAAATGAGGATTCTGAGAGATAAATTTGTATGTGTAAATTTTTCTCTAATCGGAAAATTGTTGTTTCCGGTGGATGTAGGCGAATTGCCGAACCTCGTTAAATATGCGTTCTTAACTTCTTATTCTTCCATTTATATTCCGCTGTGCTTTACTTTCGTTTCGGGTGTTTCCGCACAACACAGTCAACAACAATTTCCCTGTTTCTGAATCTATAACAATAATACATCTGTCAATATTGTAATGAAAATAATCTGAAAGCCCGGACAACATTCACAACACCAAAATTAAAGTAGAGAAGAAAAACATAATTCCTAAAAGCATGATGTCTGCGAAGTATAAAAATCCTTTACATACTCCTTGTGTTCAATATGGTCAAGTGGCTCATCATCTGAAATTGATAAATAAGAATTGTACTCCTTGTGTTCAACATGGTCAATGGTCAAGTGGCAGTCATCTAAAGAGTCCATACGGCAGAATTACCCGGAAAATAATGCATACTCATCCAACATGACAACGTTATTACTAATGTAACTATATTACTTGATATGACTGCTTGACTTGGATTGAATTGTATGTTTGAGTTGTAGATGAAATGATGTCAGATTTGGTTATAAGGTATTACACATTTGTATCACCCCACGAAGACAATGCAATTGTAATGAATTGAATAAAATAAAATGCCAAGCAAAGCCTGCTACTCTGAAATATAAAATATAGTAAAATATATTACAGTTGTTTACTATTCTGGAAAATAATACTAGTGACCCCTAAACCATTATGTTCTAATCTCTTCTCGACTCGTAAAAAAAACTCGGGTTTTCTGGAACGAATCGTTAAGTTCGAATCTGTTCTTGATGCATATAAACATCCAAACCTTTGCCAAAGAATGTCATAGAATTTGTTTAGGAAGAATCTAGGCCAAGTTGGGCCCACCTATTATTGATTGATAAATTATTGTATTTGATTTTTCAAAAATTAGCGTCGTCTTCTTGCCAACAGGTTGGATTGATTGCATGAGCACCTTATTTTTTAAAAACGTCATATTCAAAAATGTATATTCTTTTATGGACACATTTGTCTTCCCAATTGTATTCATGTGTAAATCTTTGATTGTGATATATATTGGAGTCCAAAAAAAGAAATTGGAGTCCAGTTCTTGCAACCTCATATCCAAATCGGAAACTTGAAAAAATATGTTTGAAAAGTAAATTATTTATAAAATACACTCTGAAATAATAACATTGAGATTATAGGCTTTGAAACGGTGTAGTGTTGATTTCTAGGTAAATTCATGATGAATTTGTAGGTAAATTTTCTCGAACATGTAATGACAATTTTACTAGGCAGTTGTTATTGGCACTACATCAAATCTACTTTTAGGACACCACATCCGACCTTGGATATTTGGAAAGTTGAATTTAAGTGTAAAATTCACTTTTCTAGCTAGAGGTCGAATGTTTATTTTCGACCTATGTAAATTCAAACCTAACTTGAAGTATGTATGATGTCATGTTAGATTTACCGTGATACCATTACCAACATCATATTATTATTTCGAAACACATTTTATAAACTATCTAGTTTTTCAAACATAAATTTTCAAGTTTCTCATCAAATTCAACGAAAAATGATGTGGCGTGGTTCTTAACGTTTAGGCCTTTAGGGATACAATCAAATAAAAGCATTTTAGTATTTTTTTTATTGAGATAAATGATATTTTATATAATCTGAATAAAGTTATTTTTTATCTTATTTTTCTGCCTGCCATCATCAAATCCACTTTATTTGAGACGGAATCAATATAAATGAAATAGCATATGGTGTTTGACATTATCTCGAAAAATTAGTGTCATACAATTGTCTAAAAATATTTTGCTAAAAAAACATTTAAATTTTATTCTATTCAAATAAAGTCGAAATATTTCATATTCAGACTGGTTGAGTGTGATAAAATAAATAAATTAAAAAGAGTGGAAGAAAGAAATTTTTTTAAAAAAAAGTCTAATATGAAATCGTTAATTTTATTATTTACATATGACATTAATCCCACTACAAAGTCTAAGAAAAACTCTTCACACAATTAGTTTCCCTAATTTTACTACTATTTGAGAATTTTATGCGTCAGTATCAAACAGGCTTTTTGGCGAGATTTTCTATGTCCAGTCATCATTCATAAGTTGAGCCAGACAGGTATAGTGCTATTAAAGTAAATTATACAGTCAGCTTTTTAAATTTATTCGTAAATTTTTTGACGTCAGTTATTCGAAATTTATATATATATAATACTAAATCTGTTTTTAAATAACTCAGACATTTGTCAAAAAGATTTGTCTAAAATAATTGAGCCAGTTATATTTTCAATTATTTTGTTTTTCCTTCATTCAGCCTTAGTTATTAAGGAGTGAAAGAATAAATAATATTGAATTAATTATAAACTAAGATTATTTAGTCATTTTGGCATTCAAATTAAAGCATTTACTCGCATCCTTAATATACGTGTTTTTAACAACTGTCTCAGTTATTTCGGAACGGAGGGGGCAACAACTGTGATGTTGCTCTCTGAAGAAGCAGTAGGAGTTAAAGCTTTCCAATCTAGATAAAAAGTGGAAGGAGATGGATTTTCTTGAAAAGGAGGAACCAGCAAACTTGTACCCGCCATTGGAAGATTGTTTTTGATCAAGTCCAACAAAAAGTCAGGGATGGAAAGATTACATGCCTGAACCGTAGAAGGCTCTCCAACAGGGGGGTGTACAATTTTTGGTAACGGCTTTATGTCTCTTATTTGAGCCAGCAAAGTAGGATCTTCAGTAGCATCGGAGGATATTCTGGCCAACGCTTTCTTCCCTTTCGCCATACCATCCTTAGAGGCAGGGGCTTTCAGCCAAATCCCATATTGGTCGTCCTTGTGGATATCTCTTTTGATGTCCATTCCTCGCCTGAGCAAGACCCTGAAGCATGGCCTACGATCCCACAATAAAAAGCAGAAAAAGGTAGATCTTCATATCGAAAAGGAACCCAGACTTTTGTTGCATCTTGAGTAAGGAATAAACCTCTTAGGAGGGGTTTCGTAAAATCCATTTCTACTAAGCATCGAGCATACATGCCTTGCAATTCACCAGTGAGGGGAGCAACCACAGTTCTAACCTTGCCAAAAGAAGAACAAGCATAGTGAATCGCACTTTTTGAACACCATTCGGAGGGCACATTCCAAAGTTGGACCCAGAGGGGGCCTGATATAAAAGCTTGGCTATCACTTTCGATTCCCTTGGTCCAGTGCTTAATAACATCAGAAAATTCTCATAAAACCAGGGACAGCCGGCAAGCACTCTATCAACATCCTCACCATAGTTGAAGAAAACATGAAACTTATTTGAACCCAGGCTGTGAAGAGTGAAGCCATGAGTGAAATCCTAGATAAGCTTGAGAATATTCTCTAATCCCTTGAAATTTGCAGGTCGGTCGGAATAAACCTTGAGAACCACACTCTTATGGCAGGCTTCTTCAGCGGATTTGGTGATTTCTTTTGGAAGAAGAACGCCAATCTCAGATCTCGAGAAAGTAAAATTGTTAAATTGCAATCTCAAGTCTTTATCCATGGTAGAAGTGAGGAGAAGCGAAGAGAAAGATCGAAGAAAGAGCTATGGAAGGCGAAGAAGAAGATTGAAGGTTAGAAAGGGAAAGAACTCTCACACAGAGAGAAAAACACTCTCTAGAAGGATCTGAGAGAAAACTCTCTCTAAAAAGGTCTCATTTTTTGGCGCTTAAAGTTGACATGGCAAAGGCTTTTGTGTAATCGAATGGCATTTTGTTGAATTTATCATGCTTAAATTAGGCTTCGTAAAGCTTGGGTGCAAAAGAATTATGGAATGCATCTCATCCACTTCTTTTTCATTCATCATTAATGGTTGTAGATCTGGTTGGGTCAAGCCTTCACGGGGTATCAGGCAAGGAGATCCTCTATCTCCCTATATTTTTATTCTCTCATTTGAAGGCCTTAGTTTGCTTCTCCGAAAGCTGAAAATTCGAGTCTTATTCGGGGCATCTGACTTGCTAGAAATAGCCCTTCTATTTCCCATCTATTTTTTTGCGGATGATAGTCTTCTTTTGTGCAAAAGTGATCTGGTCAAGTAAAAGCCTTTGTTCTGTCTAAGATATCTATCATCCTCTTCGGTCCAACTCATTAATATCTGAGAAATCTAATATATTTTTGGAAAAAGTGTTTTGGATGACCTAAAAGACGCCATTTTACCTTTCTTCCGGGAATCTCGATTTGCTCCCACTCCAAGTATCTTGGCCTTCCTTTACATTTAGAGGCGATCAAAGATAGAAACTTTTTCTTATATAAAAAACAAAGTTGTTTCAAAACTCACTTCTTGGAAAAACAATTTCTTAAGTCCGGGAGGTAAAGAGATTTTGCTTAAATCCGTAATCACTATGTTTTTTTCTTACTCGATGTCTGTTTTTAAGCTTCCTAAAGGTTTATGCTCTGACATCTCTTCCCTTTTGGCAAATTTCTGGTGGGGAGATTTAGCAACAAAGAAAAAAGGGATACATGGGATTAGTTGGAAAACTTTATGTCTTCCTAAAGGCCTTGGAGGTCTTGGGTTTAGAGATTTTGAAGCCCTTAACGCGGCCTACATTGGCAGACAAATATGGAGGTTTCTTAATAACCCAAATTTGCTTGTATCCAAGGTCTTAAAAGCTAGGTATTTTCCACATTGTACTATTCTTGATGCTAAAAAGAGCAACAATTCATCATCTTTCTGGAAAGGCATTCTTTCTATTCTCCCTTACTTCAAAGAAGGGCTTTTTTGGTCTGTGGGAAATGGCGAATCCATTCGGATTTGGGAAGATAGATGGTTGCCTGGTAATCCAAATTCCAAGCCTTTCACCCCTGACCCTTCATCTCCTACTCTCTTTTGGGTCAGTGACTTGATCTCCAATAATTCGTGGAATGCTAGTGTAATCAAAAATAATTTACGGCCTGTTGACTCGAATCAAATTCTCTCTCTCCCTATAAGTCTACAGTAATGGTCCCGATATGATTCATTGGAAGCCCTCACATAATGGCAAATACTCGTTAAAGAGTGCTTACTCCTTTTCCTTTCCAGGCTAATGCTCACTCTTCAAATCCTACAAGTACTTCAAATACACATGAGAGATTCTGGGGCTTATGTATCCCTTCCTCTTGTGGTTTTTGCAATGCTGAAGTAGAATCTGTCGAACACATTCTTCTTCGATGTCCCAGGGCTATGGACATTTGGAGTTATAGTTCAGCTTTCTTGGCCTTTTTTTAAAAATCAACATATGGATATCCTTCATGGTGGTCTTTTCTCACTAACAAAAATAATAATTTTCAATCTAATAAAAGAATGTTGAGCAAACTATTTTCTTGTTTTGGCATATATGGATTGCCGAAATGATTTGGATTTTTAATAGAAACTTAAATGATGCGAAATCTGTTGCTTTTCTGCCTTGAAAAAGACTATTTCGATTCTTGTAGTGCCAATGCACCTGCTTTAGAAGATTATATCCTTTAAAGGACCATTGTTCTCACTTAACTACTATGTTCACTTGAATAATGATTTCGACTCTTCTTTTTCTTTTGTATATGACAGATGCTTCTTGGATAAGCCCTTCAATGGCAGCTGGTGGTGGTGCAGCCATTTATGACAAAAACTATAACTTGGTAGAGATTTGGGGGAGGGCTTTCAAGGATCTTGATTCTGCTACAAGAGCTGAAGCGGAAACTTTGCGATGGGCACTTTTGAAGGCTAAAGAAAAGGGTTGGGACAACATTAAGCTCAAATCAGATTCTCTTCATCTAATTAACATGGTGAAAGACCCTTCCTTGGCTACGCCTCAAGTTATGACCATTGTCAAGGACATTATTTCTTTAATGCTCACTTTTGATGTTTGTACTTTGTGTCATGTAAATAGGAGTAGTAATTTAGTTAGTGATGGTATTGCTAAATTCGCTAGAAAACTTGTTACTCCAGCCTATTGGTCTGGAGTCTTTCCTTCCTGGCTTCTTACCTTGCTGCGTGACGAGGAAAAAGCTAGGTGTTTGTATCCGAACTTTTAAGCTTGCGTAATATAAGTCCTTTCGTTTCTCGGCAAAAAAAATATCTCTTGACAATAAATAACATATCGTCCTCTCTTTCCCTCTAAAAAAAAAAGAACATTTGTTTTTGTTTTTGTATTACAGTGTAACATCGATAAATAAATATTCGATAAATGAATATAATAACCTCGTCAAATGAATAATTTTCTATGATCCCGACTTGGGTAAAAGATCTAAATGAATATTCGATAAATGAATAACCTCCCTAAATGAATAAGTTTATCTGGTCCTGAGGGTATTCATTTATCGATGTTCGTATATGAATATATATTTATTGTTTTCAAAAAATTATATATATATATTGTGTGTTTTTTGTTTACAAAATATCTATCCAAAGTGAAATATATATCATATTCTATACGCGTTAGATATAAGAGCACTTGGAGTAGTTACTACAAATCCTTTAAAATCTGTATTTTAGAGATTTCAATAGGAAAAATAACACTGCAACTAGTGGTGAACAAAAAAGCTGAAAACCAAACAAACCGGTCCAAACCGGAAAAGCGTAAACCGTGGTTTTTTGATTGGTTTTTGTCTTGTAAAAAAACAATCCGTGATAAACAATTTGGTTTTGGTTATCTAAAATAAAAACCGAACCAAACCGGATATATATGGATATATATGTGTGTGTGCGTGCGCGTGTGTAAGTCTATGTATATCGCCACTATTAATTACGGTGGCCTTTAATCAAAGTCGCTTCTTACAATGCACCTACGAAAAACTGGTTCTACAGTGATGCACATGTAGAGTGGTGCTTGAGTAGATTGAGTATGTTGCAAAATAGCCCTTAATTATCACTACATGTAAATAATGGTTTTATATGATCAGCCTAATTGGAAATATGTGCATGTATATATACCGTGTATAGTGCTTGTGTGCATGTGTACACACACACACACACACACACACATATATATATATATATATATATATATATATATAGAGAGAGAGAGAGAGAGAGAAGATAAAAAAAACAGGAACCAAACAAATCCAAACTGGAACGGACAAAATGATATTATCTAGTTATGATTCGGTTTTGGTATGTAAATTTTGAAACCGTAAAAAAATTGTTTGGTTTTATAAGCGGTATAAAAGTGGAAAATTGGACAATGTGCCCCCCTAACTGCATCAGATACTCTATGTTTTTTTACTGTAAAATACATATTCTGTTCAATTTCAAATTCATTTACCGTATCCATCCAAATTCTGTAAAATTTCCTTTATAGTTAATGCATTATGTAAAATAGAATTTCAAATTCATTTACCGTATCCATCCAAATTCTGTAAAATTTCCTTTATAGTTAATGCATTATGTAAAATAGATATGTGATGCGTTTAATCTTGGATAGAGATTGTGTAAACTAAAAAAACTTTTATTTAAAACTGTAAAATTGAGCATTTATTAAGAGAATCGATCACGAGTGCTTTCAAGAAGCACTTGCATCAGATGTCTCTGAATAAGTCTCTCTTTCTGCTTCTCAACATCATTTTCTGAATCTCTACACATAGTCACCTGTACCAGAATCTCTACCGTACTACAATAATAAAGTAACTGTAAACCAAAATAATTATGACATATATATTTACAAAAGCAAATACACATATAAATAATTTATTGTCTATTATTATAGTGATAAATATTACTTTGTATGGATATTCAAAATATGTATAGAAGATCTTATTAATGAAATATTTGTAGAAAACATTTTTTGTGACTCGAAATATATATATATATATATATATATATATATATATATATATATATATATATATAATGTTAGAAAATAGAAAAAACTTGAATCTGTAAAAAAATTCAGATTGCGGTAGATATAGAGTATGATGTCCAATTTTATCCAGAATCTGTTGAATAGAGATCATGTATCTGATTACGATCAAACACATTTAGTTGGATCTGAGTCATATATACAGATTTACCGCTTTTCTGATTCTAATGCAAGTGCTCTAAGATGTGCTGCATATACAGATTTACCGCTTTATACAGCTCCAGATCCAACTAAAATGTGCTGCATCAGAATCTGTATACATGATCTCTATTCAACAGATTCTGGATAAAATTGGACAAGAGCACTTGCATTAGAATCTGTAAAAAGCGGTAAATCTGTATATACAGCTCCAGATCCAACTAAAAAGTGCTGCATCAGAATCTATATACATGATCTCTATTCAACAGATTTTGGATAAAATTGGACATCATACTCTATATCTACCGCAATCTGAATTTTTTTACAGATTCAAGTTTTTGCTATTTCTAACATTATATATATATATAGTCACAAAAAATGCTTTCTACAAATATTTCATTAATAAGATATTCTATACATATTTTGAATATCCATACAAGGTAATATTTATCACTATAATAATAGACAAAAAATTATTTATATGTGTATTTGTTTTTGTAAATATGTCATAATTATTTTGGTTTACAGTTACTTTATTAGTGTAGTACGGTAGAGATTCTTGTACATGTGACTATGTGTAGAGATTCTGTAAATGATGTTGGAGTCTGTAAAGTAGAGACTCTATTCAGAGACACTGATGCAAGTGCTCTAAAGGAAAATTTGCATAATTTGGATGAATGCAATAGATGTGAAAATTTTACTGTATTTTACAACAAAAAAAATAGAGTATGTGATGTAGTCTTATTTTTCCAATTAAAATCTTTAAATTAGAGTCGATCTCATCATATATTTCACATGTTTTACCCCTAAAGTTAGCAATTTGAACATCAATTAAATCATATAGACACTAATTTATGCTATTTTTTTTCCGGAAACAAAAGGAAACACACATACTAATTATGCCTCAAATGGGACTCGAATCCAGGTCGTCATGTCAGGGTATAGTCTAGCTAACCGTTAGGCGATGTACTGACTACAGTACTTTCGGTTTTACATCATACTAATTTATGCTATTTTTCTTTAAAACTTTTTCCAGAAAAATTAGAACAAAAAGTGTAATCTTAAACTTCTAGATCCCAAATTGAAGTGAAATTATGCTTTGATTTGCTTCTAAGAAGGTTCAATTATCACCTTTGTTCTGAATCTCCATAGGATCAAGGCTAAATATTGTTCTTTGCATGGATTAGGTAGTAAGTTGGACTTTTAGTTTATATTACTATTTTATTAAAATTTCCTTCTTTTAATTGCTTTAATTCCTTAGTTAGTATGAGTAACTAAACACTTTTAGTTGGGTTTATATGAAGATTCATACATATCATCTTTACCCTATGATTGTGCTTGATTGAATAACATGTTTTAGCTCTTTCTTGTTGATGTTGTGGTATCTAGGCATAAAGCCTGCTTTAATTGATCATTGATTGTATTCTTTCATGCATAATTGTCAAGATTGTTCGGTAACTAAGGAAATTTATAGGATACAATGGATGCCAACGATTATTTTATTAAGATTCTTTCATGCATAATTATCAAAATATCAACATATTTATAGGATACAATGTATGCCCTACCATGATGTGTGTAGTATAAATTACCCTTATATCACCTAATTACAAAATATATATACGTATATCGTAATACCCCCTCGAGTGGGAGCGCGAAGATCTTGAACGCCCAACTTGTGCAATATCGTGTGGAACTGCTGTTTCCCCAAAGCTTTCGTAAATATATCGGCCAACTGGAGACACGTAGGAACGTACGTGGGATCGATCAAACCATCCGTGATCGCATCTCGCACGGAGTGACTATCTGCTTCAATATGTTTTGTCCGTTCATGAAACACTGGGTTTTGTGCAATATATAATGCGGATGCTGTCACAATGAAGACGCATACCCTTCAAAATCCGCACACCAAGTTCTTCAAGCAATTGTTTTAACCACTTGAGCTCACAGGTAATAGCTGCCTTGGCCCGATATTCAGCTTCTGCCGAGGACCGAGAGACAGTATGTTGCTTCTTTGTTTTCCACGAAATTGGCGAGAGCCCAAGACGAACAAACCACCCTGGTCGGAACATTATTTTTAAAAAAATTGTGCATGTGTTGGGACAAATCGCCCACACTCTTGAATGAAAATTGTGCAAGTGTTGGGCAGATTCCCAACATTTGAGGATTGGGGGGGGGGGGGGGGGAGGGTGTTAGGACAAATTGGTCACACTCTCAATGTATAAGAAATAAAGTTGCGCATTTACTACCACCAAATGGTTTTAGTACAACGATAAGCGTTTGATCTTAATATAGTATCGGAGCCGTGGAAAAGAAAGGAAATACTTAAAGAGCAGGAGAGCACCGGTCTCCTTCTCCATTGAATACAATGGAGGTTGAAGCTTGTGGCCGGACCAAATCAGCCGATAACTCCGATAAAAATTGTGATCGCTGCAACCGTGATGGTCGTGGTGGAAGAGCTGCGGGTAAGAACGCTGCAGCTAGGAGCCGAGGGGGTGGCAGGAGCAGAACCGGCACCCCCTTGACGCCAACGGGAAAAACGAATGCGGTGACGGGAAAAGTGAATACGGTGGCAGGCACAACCACTCTCTTGGAAGGGTCAGATCCTACCCGTTTCAAACATTCCACAACCTCCTTGGCATACCCAATTAGCAAAGATAATACCTTAGAAGCCAAATCCATGTCAAGATTATCATCTCAGCAGCCGCCAATTTGGTTGAGTACAGTTGAACAACTCTCCACGGCAGAACATGCTGGATTAGCCGATATTACCCCAACTCATTGGCAGGGTATTTTGGAAATTTTAAATTTGTCAAAAACATGCAACCGATTGACAGGTGAGTCCAAATGGATTCTCGACACCGGGGCGACGCATCACGTTACAGGAAACTTGAATTTGTTGAGTAACGTGCAGAAAATTGATTCATGTCATATTGGTTTGCCCGACGGAAGTACCTCGAGTGCCACCCACGAAGGGATGGTTGTTTTATCAGAAAACTTGTGTCTCCAACATGTGCTATTTGTTCCAAAACTAAATTGCAATTTAATGTCGGTCATCCAATTAATGGATGACCAAAATTGTACTGTTCAATTGACAAATTCTTTATGTGTGATACAGGACCGAGTGACAAAAACGCCTATTGGAGTGGGTGAAGGGATGGACGGACTATTTTTCTTCCGGGGAGTTTCCCATATGAAGACGTTAGCGGTTCGCAAAGATGCTTCTATAGAGTTGAGGCACAAAAGAATGGGACATCCATCGGAAAAGGTTCTTAGAAAACTTCCTAATTTTAATTTTTCCGGTGTTTTGAATAAAGATGGTTGTGATTCGTGTTTTCATGCGAAACAGACTCGTGACAGTTTTCCTATTAGTCAAAATAAATCCAGTAGGATTTTTGAGTTGGTACATTGTGATTTGTGGAGACCCTACCACATGCCCTCTTCGTGTGGGCTTCGTATTTTTTGACCATCGTGAACGATTTTTCTCGTTCTGTGTGGGTTTATTTGTTGTATAATAAAGTGGAGGTAGAATATATTTTCTTGGAATTTGTTGCCTTGGTTGACCGTCAATTTAATGCGAAAATATCACGGTTGTGTAGTGATAATGGGACGGAATTTAAGCGATTGCTTCCATATTTTAAGCAAACTGGTATTATATTTGAAACCTCCTGTGTGGGCACACCTCAACAAAATGGTCGGGTTGAACGTAAACATCAACATATTTATAGGATACAATGGATGCCCTACCACGATGTGTGCACTCTAACTTACCCTTATATCACCTAATTACAAAAAATATATACGTATATCGTAATAATAATCTTGAACTATCAATTACGAGATTATATAGGAAGAAAGAATAATATAATTGTCTAGTAAAACAATCTGGTCCATTGTTAACTAATCTCAATTAGGCGATTCATTGTTAACTAATGACTAGTTGGTCATTTAGACTTAATGTTAGCTGGTAGCCATTGTATCGACTATAGAATGCTAATGCGAGTAAATCGATTAGTTAACGTAACAAGAATCATGCCCGTTAGTTAATCAAGTGCTCCTTTAATTTGGCATAATTTCGTCCCAATCACTATTTTGAGATGTATGTATGGTGAGTTGGATCATAATCCCAACCAATCTTAATCCTATGTTTTTAGTTAAGCGAAGTAGTTAATTAGTTTGGTAACTCGGTTTTTAGTTGACCAGTATATAAGTGTTCGATGAAATTCCTCACTCAACTTTATAAGCACTAGACTTATAAGTGTTTTAGCAACTTTAGTACGTAAATGAATGGTTTTCTCTTCGAGAAACGACATTTCTCCCTATGTTAGGTAGGTGAGAAATGTCGTTTCTCAGGAAGAGAAACCATTCATTTACGTACCAAAGTTGCTAAAACACTTATAAGTCTAGGCAAGCCATAAAGTTGAGTGAGGAATTTCATCGAACACTTATATACTGGTCAACTAAAAACCGAGTTACCAAACTAATTAACTACTTCGCTTAACTAAAAACATAGGATTAAGATTGGTATACTGTATTTTATAGGATTGATCGGGCCTTTTTCCTGACTCGGTATACTGTATTTTATATTGGGCTTACAGAAAAAGGCCCGATCAATATACATGTTTATGATATCTCCCTATGTATTCTACTAGCCATAACCAATTTTACCAAGCTGGGTTGGGAGGGAGGGAAAGCCCAATTCATCTAATAATTAGCCCATTAAAGACAGTCCAGCCAATTTTACCAATACCGGGCAATGATTGTCTGCAATATATGTTAATTTTGCGTGTATGAATTTATTGCGACACTATATTTCGGGATAAAATCGATTTTTACAGAAGTCGAGAATAAAAATCCGACATCTAGACAGTCGAATGTTGAGTTTACGTTTCTGGCCGTTCGAAAAGAATAAACTACACAATGGCACACTTGCTTTGCATTTGTTGTGAATAGTGAGTGAAAGATGCAAAAGAGTGCTTTATTTGCTCTTTTAGGAGTAATTAAAAAATAGTACAAGGCTTTTCAAATTGGGAAGACAAAAGGTCCATTCTCTTGTCCGTTCTTTTTGTAAGTATTCCGAATAATAATATGGGTATTATTATTCGATGCTTCGTATAAGGTACTGTAATAAATAATATGCTTCTTCCATTATATGACAAAACAATGCAGGTATATAGTAGTAGTAGAAAGTATCGCATATTAGTGGAATTTCAACCAATAATTCTCACTTAATGCCATTACACCTTTTTTCCCTGTTCAAAATATGCACTTACTTAAATAAAACTACTACATCGCTCTTAAAATGTAAATCCGTTTGGATTTTTTCACATAGAAAATTGGTTAAATTGGTTATGTATCATTAATTGTGATGAAAAATACTAAAATGATTTTTGACCGTTATTAATGCAAAGTAATGAAAAATTGGTAAATATATAATAAATGAAGGATAAAATGAAAAAAATTTAATAAATGCTTATCGGTTATCTAAATGGATTTATATTTTAAGATAAATGAAAAATGATAAACGGATTTATATTTTGGGATGGAGGTGGTACTAAACTTACTAATTGAACCCAGGGGCGGACCCAGCCTTATAGGGGTGGGGTGCATGGACCCCACCTCAATTCCCGGGACGTAAAATTCTTATTATACCCCCTCTAGTAATATTAAAGTTGTGTATGTATATTATTTGAGATAATTTCTAGTGTAAATTTCCATTTAAATTTCAATTGGTGTGTTTTATTACTTATCCTTGGAGTCGGGTTCGAATCTTGGAAACTTTTTTTTTTTCACGCTTTTTTTTTTTAATTTTTCATCTGAAAAATTTTCCTAGGTCCATGTGATTGAATCTAAAAGGAAAATTGGGTCACATTCATCCGTTTGCATAGCTGTCATTAAGTATTTTGAGGAATGATACATGCTATTGGTCTAAAATTTAGGTAGTTGTTTTTTTTTCTTCATCAAAGCGAATCTAGTTTTAGGCACCTTTTTGATAACAAGGCAGAAACCCCCGACCCGACCATTAGTTTCATTCCACTTCTGTAAAACCCATCTTAGCCCGAAATATGGTGTCATTAAATTTTTGGGTATGATTGCAATGTAGTTGACGATGTTGGATTTCGTCTATATAATTATCCGGTCCGTATTTTCCTAATGATAATCTATCCAATCCCAAAACCTTATGAAAAGAGGAGATTTTTGTGTTTGCTTGAGATTGTTAACCCCAAGTTGCCTACGTATCCTGTCATTGTTCAGGAATCAAGTATATTCGTAGCTCTTGGGATCGTTTATATAGATGATGTTTTGTCCTAAACATGACTGTGTTGTGTCCATTGTGGACTCTATTTCGTATCCCTCAAGGATTTGCACGTGTTAATCCCCTTAATTTTAGGAGATAATCGCAGGGTTTAAATGATAGGATCAGAATCCTAATAGGAGAAAGATCATTTGGATCTTCCTATAATTATCTTGTATTTTAAGCACATGGGCTAATTATCGTACAAGGGAGGCTATGGCCGACATGCGTCGAACCACTTAGACCGTCTCGGTCCGAACTGCGCTGCCCCGAACTCTGTTGCGACCTAGCCAACATGTGGTGGTCTGGGGAGCGGATAAGACTGATCTCCCACTTGGGGTTTAGGCTTGCCCTTAGCCATGAAGTGGGGCTCATGTCCTTTAGTATTATTTTTCGATATCTCCTATTAATGTTTAGTCAATGAGAGGATGACATGTGGCAAGGGCTAGTTCGACCCCTATCATAAGCCCTTCAGATCTAGCTGAACTACTTGTTGTGAGGTCAGATCTGCTAGAGGTGCTGCTCGGCCTCTGTCATCAGACTTGTAGAATTAGTAATGACCTACTCTGCCATGTTGAAAAGTTACCGTTATGACACTGTCATGACTACTCCGGGATTCGTGGCGTTTCTGCCCGCGTCGTCTGATACGACACATTGTTTTTGGAATCACGTCATTTGGGGGTTTATAACCCACGTCGACTACACTAAAAGTGACGCCCCATATGCCAGCAAGTTGGCATCCAGAATATTTTTTAAATAATACAATACTATGATTAACTAATTTGCAAAATACATGTATATCATATATATACATATACATTGTATGTATATTTAATTAATCAACATAATTAATATCTTGTATTATATTTATTCATAATAAATAAATACCATCATATTAATTTCACTATAACATTTATAGTATAAGATAAATTCTTTCCTTATTTGGTTATCACTATAACCGTATTTTAATCCGGCTAGATGTTCTAATGTGTGTGACCCGATAGGCTTCCGAATATGTTGGCCGTAGACACAAAGTGCAAATTACGAAAATGCACTTTATACCTAACGATCACGGGATAGTGTCTAGCAACACACCGTGACCCCCAATCATCGAAAGAGTCAAATGCAATGATTACTACCTTTCATGTGAAACAGTTACCAAGTAAATAGAATCTTATCGCTGTAATAATATCCATACGGTCGTTCGTCGAGTGTCAAACATCAACGACCGTATCTTATAATCTGGATATCATTCTCTCTCGAAGTAACTCATCTACTTCCACTTTGCAATGATTCACGAGAGTAAGACATTCCTTAAAAGAAGGCCCTTTCGGATATTTGTTAGGAAATCTACGCGGGAACGCAGCGGAATTCAAAATTTTATTTCCTATCGACCCAAGATCGACTTCGTTTAAGCAATAAACAAATAAGCTAAAGACGGTGGTTACCTTGGTTGATCTAAAAGATCGACGCTTTGACCGTCTAAGGAGAGTATATCGCATAGAGCCGCCCAAGTGTTCGGCCTCTACCGCTAGTCCACACGAACGACCGCCGGAATCCCATCATGGATTCTTTATTGGAAAACTCCGGTTGCTAGACCGGCCTTTTTCCCTCTCTCCAACTCTCCATAGGATGCTCTCTATTTTACACAAGAACTATGAGCTCTTGCAATTGTGATGTCTTAAAGAGCTTGACACCCACCTCTTATTTATAGTGGTTGGGCGCCTATCTAGTGTGGAGGAGAAGAAAACATTTTTCCAATAAAATAAAGAAAATATAATTGATTGATTTATCTCATTTATTACAATATCTCATATTAAATAAATCTAGGATATTGTCAATATCTTATATTGAATATTTCCAAGATATTGTCAATATCTAATATTGACTATCTTTATTTTATTACCATAAATCAATTTACACATGTGTATATATCACATATATATTACACAAATAAATCTATATATTATATATATATACACACAAGTTGGTGCGCATGCAAATCTTCAATTTGCATTGATGCGCCACATGCATGCATCATTTATATATATATACTAGTGTCATGAACGCCGTGCAAGGCACGGCCGCCCATCGAAGCATTGCATACAATGTGATGACAGAGAAAACATATTGTTATCTTGTTCATGGCATGATACAGGTTTGATGTCTCAGTAGCATTGAATTTATTAACGAGAATGTCTAGACAAAAAAAAAAAGAAAGAGCTACCACCAGGGGCGGCTGTATGATTTTTATGATACGGGTCAGAGATCGAGAACATCACCTTGTATTACAATTATCCAAGAATTTATATGGGTCAAGGGTAAATATTTAAAAATTAGCGAGTCGGTGAAGTACATATTAATGGATAAAATTTTCAAAAAAAAAAAAAAATACACATAAATTTTATTTTTATTCTTATTTCGGGGTCAGTTGACCCTTTTCACAAACAATAATAGCGCCTTCGCTGGCTACCACACCAAACACATCTAATATCAGGAAGTTGAAGAAAGAACCTAGGGTAATGATGACGCCGTCGAATTCCTCGGTTAATCGTCGGTCTCTCCATCGTCTGGCCCATTTTTTCATTTTGCATTTTATTGCATTTTGAGTAATCATAATATATATTTTGAACACAATAAATAAATAAATAAATAAAACAACCTGATAATGTGACAACAAATAAGGACGCATTGCCCCAAGGATTTTCTCTTGACTTTTAATAGAGTAAGGAGATAAAAAAAAGAACAAAAATAAATTAGTAAAAAACTACGGCATCCTCAAAAAAAAAAAAAAAAAGGAAAAAAAAATAACTACTACTCCCATGTGGCACAAAAAAAGCGACGTGGCAAGCATTTGGCAAACACTCTTGGCCTTTAATAGTATAGGTAGATATATATTAATATCTAATATTAATATTTGGTAATACTATTAATTAAATTGCACAATCCAAGTGTATCTTATACACTTTAATATGGCGCCCCATATGCCAATAAATTGGCATCCGGAATATTCTTTAATTAATATAATATTATTAATATATTGTATTTAATTTATTCATAATAAATAAATACCACCATATTAATTTACCACTATAACCTTTATAGTCTCGAGATAAACTTTCCTTATTTGGTTATCATCTATAACCACATTTTAATCCGGCTAGATGTTCTTATGTGTGTGACCCGATAGGCTTCCGAATATGTTGGCCGTAGACACAAAGTGCAAATTACGAAAATGCCCTTCATGCCTAACGATCACGGGATAGCGTCAGAAGCAACACACCGTGACCCCAATCATCGGAAGAGTCAAATGCAATGACTACTACCTTTCATGTGAAAAGCAGATTACCGTGTAACTTACAATCCTATCATTTGTAATAATATCCATACGATCGTTAGTCGAGTGTCAAAACATCAACGCTTTGTATCTTATAATCACGGATATCATGCTCTCTCAAAGTAACTCGTTTACTCCCACTTTGCAAAGATTTACGAGAGTAAGACATTCCTTATAAGAAGGCCATTTCGGATATTCGATCCTAATCATAGGATACGCGATTCCCGGACGACCAATCATGTATACTCCGCGATGCTTGAAGATCATACCCAATCATCGCCACATGATCGCCCCGTGGCTGTGGGGAAACCTCAATAGTGTCAAAGCATGACAATCCACACCGTGATGCCATGAAGACTCGGTCTTAAGGATAATTACACAACCGTCACATAGTGTGACACTTATCCGTGTAAGTGGGTCGATCCCTAACGACGCATTTCTACAATACACGTCCACGCATACCCAAGTGTCTCTACACTTCGATGAGCGAGATCTATCCACGCCCTAAAGACAGAAGACATCTAATACGTGCTAGTCTGTTTATACTATCAATTCCTGTTTAATAGTACATCACCTAGAGACATTTAAGTATCAAACTTATTAAAGTGATTAGAGATCTCATCAACCATAATAAATCTATCATGGTTTCTCTATCACGATTTAATACTAAGGACGTTATCACATAACAATTCATAATTGGTTCTTTAAAACAACATATATATGACAAAGGAAAAGCCATTTAATCTATGTACAAACATAAAGAAATAGTAGAAATGATCCGACCCGGTCGGATCCGGTCCAACCCGATTGGGTTTAGGACACTATTTCAACAATCTCCCACTTGGCCTAAAACCAATCACTCGCACACACAAGACCAAGTTGAAACACAAGAATCTCATGCAATACTCGCAGAACCAAATTTCAGCTATAAACGGATCGCTATCCGTGGGGACTCAGACTATCTTCATATCATGTTCCATATGATCAAGTCAAAGGAACCGACTGAACACACACACGAATCTCTGACGAGACCTTGGTCCTCGCTTCAAGCAATGAATCCACTTACTATATCGCCTATACAGAAAGGTGGAAGAACCGTATAAGGTTCATGAATGAACCTTCAGATCCATGTATCTTTCCTCGGCTAGCCTCTAAGGCACTCTTGTGTTTTGGCCTAGTTGTAGAATTTACTGATGACCCATAGCTAAGAACATTTCCAACTCAACGTATCACTTAATCAAAGTGATTGCAAACCCAGCATGCAGTAGCTCTCACTCGCCTTCATAAGACTCGGGATATACGCCCCGTATATCTACGTTTATTTAATTCCAAGTTTCAATAAACTAGGAAACTTTCCTTAACTTGTTTAAGGATATTCTCGACATTCACATTTACTTTCATACTTGCTCATGACTATTCATGGACTATGAACATCCGGCATTATTCTTATGATGGTTTCTATTGCGATGTGAAGGAAACCTTCCATAAGCATCATCTTTCACCTTATCTTTAGGACTAACGTCCTAACATAGATAGATCTTGAGAACACTAGCTAGCAGTATCCCTGTCGCGATCTATGCTAAACTCCTTTTAGCATCACATCTATATAGGTAAACAATAATCTAATAGCAGTTCAATCTATCACTATAGATTCTTATTTCCAAAATTAAGAACTGCCAATCCAAGTGCTTTCGTAAAAACCTTGAACTACCAAACATTAATTGACTGTGACATGGGGTGATAATTCTCGAGATAGATATCTAATACCTTGCTCAAAAATCATAACACACTCCCACTATCCATCTTGCACATTGGGCATATCTTTCTTTTGACTAATCAAACTCCTTTGATTATCAAACAAAGAAATCATCTAGAGAAACTTATTTGAGTCCATAAATGGATCTCGCGGGCTTACATATCATGTTATTGTCTATGAACATCGAGCTGTCTGCCCAACGTCTTCAACACTATCATATAGCCATGATACGAAGTTACAACAAGCATCATCGATTAGGAATGGGCTCATTTGGAAGCATAAAGGTAATTACAAGGTTTACACCCCTGCACTTCTCGGCCGTCCACTATAGCCTCGATAGTAATCATATTACAATCCATGTCACCTTTCAGGACATTCCCTTTAGGTAAGACAGACTAGGTTCACAACCTGGTTGTCACTAATGGAATCTAATTTGCATTTTATGGCTCCACGGCCATATCTCTCAAACTCGCTTTCAAACATTCTTTCATAAGTCGTGAGATGTTCATTCTTCAAGATGAACATACCGGCAGCCTTTTCAGGCTTGAGGTTATCCACAGACTTGCAGAACTTTTGTGTGCACTGAGCAGTGTTTTACACCTAATCGCTATGCGGCGTCTGCTCATGTTCCAATGGTTGAATATATCTTTGTGGTTCTCAAACTCCTTTGAGATTTGATTCACTCCCACTGTTTCTTTTGGAAGAAACACTTCCTCTAGAAGACAGCATGTTTGGAGACAAACATTTTGCTCCGCGGACAAGTAAACAATATCAAGCGTACTTGCTAAGATATTCCACAAAGTTGCACATGTCGTACTAGGCTCCAAGCCTTTCTGACTTTGCCTATGACAACTTCAAATCATCGGTTAAGATAGATTCGACATTATCTTCTTCCATATCTAATATGGAATTTATTCAACCTTTATCTTTGGAACTCGGTTAAGTATAAGGCACTTATCCCGAAACGGGTAAGGGATACATCGCATGGCTTGCGCCACACCTTTATCATATAAAGTGTTATTTCCATTTTGGGAACACAATCTAATTGCATATCCCAAAGATGGTATCCTTCAAGGAGAATCTTATTCCTTTTCAGACGACTTCGAAACACCTTCAGTATTAATTACTTCAATCCAATTGAAGATTAATTCCTAAGTGGCTCATCAATCTCATATTCGTACTAGCTCGAACTTTTCGGGCTTTCCGAATTGTCGTACTTCAATAAGTACATTCAACTATTTCTAAAAATAGTCATAGAGATTAACAAACAATTATTTGTAGCATTGATTGTCATAAGCCAACAAACATCAATATGTTTAGGCTTTAGACAATTTTTCTAGATTTTATAACCTTTTCTTAAAAGGGTATTTTAGTCCTCTTTGGATAAGATACGTATAACCCACATGATTCATAATCATGTGGTTTAACATCATCAGAATGACGTTTAATTTCACGCTTCTCTTCCATGTAGATCGTGGTTCAGAACAACCACAAATATTAAGGATAACAGCCATACAAATATTTAGTTGAGATCATCACATATATCAACTATATAGTGATAACAATCTAGTATGTTAGATTCAGTGACCTTCCAACTTTATCGGAATAACATTTATTCTTTACAATTGAACATGTCTACTAAATCCTAACAGATAACTGAAAGTATGTTCTTCATAAGAATCGGAACACAATAACATTTATTTAGTTCCCTTATCAGTTTACTAGATCCAGAATGTGGTAAGTGTTACAACGTTTGCTTCACCTTCCATATCTGTATTAACCTTTCTAATTTAATCACACTCGTAAGATATCATATATCTAAGAGTTGACTTGAACTTAGATAGGTTTATCTCAACTCACTTGCCTAGAATAGAAACTTCAATAAGTTCTCTATTTAAGCATATGCCCTAACTTTCCTTTTTAATCCTTTAAGCACTTAAAAAATGTTTCTTATTGTAGTCTTCATAAGACTTAAAAAAGATCACAAGAGCTATGTCTTTGATTTCCTTTCATAAAGAAAATCTAAAGTTTATTAAATAGTTTATTTATCCTTTTGAATCGTATTCAAAACATTGACTATTTAATTAACCTTTAAGCAATGATAGAATTAAGTCGATACTTAAATCTTACAATTTTGATAACAACCTTTCCAAAATTAGATGTGGTCATTCTTATCCAACGTTTGAATTAATTGTCATCGTATGACTGAATGATCACCTTGGATCGTATCCAATATATGACTAATTCGTTGAAACTTATTTCAAATGATTTAATCATATCATGAGCTTCCGCTTTCATTAATAATTAAAGTCTCGGAGAACTGCATCAATTATGTAATCTCCTTGTCTCTAACTACTATAACGGGATGGCTCATGTCATTGCTTATTTTAAAAGGATTAAAATTACTTAACCATATTTGAGAACGTTTCTCAAAATTAACAGTCATAATTTGGTTTTACTAATCGAGAATAAAACATAAATATAAAGTTTGCTAAAACTACAACATAAAAATAAAGATAAAATAGTGTTGTTGTCTATACACGCAAAATCAAATATGGTCTTTGGGATTATGATTTTGCTCCCACTAGTCAACTACTCCCAATTGACTTTCAAGAATTTTTCAAAATTCTTTAGTGGCTGGAATCCTATCTAGTTGACTCGATCCCCGACGTGGGCCGATCAACCGGGTCAATTTCGACGGGTAGGTACTTCTTACCGATCGCGTCTAACGCGACTTCCAGGTGGTTTGACTAGTCAACTCTCTTTGTGATTCTCACATCGTCTATGTGATAGTCAACCTTATGTCTCTAAAATCAGGCGGTCCTGACGTGGGCCAATCACCGCATGATTCTTAGTCGAGTCGTAACCCAAGTATTCATGAGATCTCATAACGATCATATCTCGATAATGACGATATACCCGTGGTAGGTCAACTCCCGACGTGGGCGATCAGTTGGATCCGAACAAGGGCTCTTCACCGTCACTATAATATTGGGAGACATATTATAACTCGATTTTTGTTGTGGGAGTAATTTTAAATTAATTCACTTAATTAATTTGAATTAATTCTCTTAATTAATTTAATTACGGTCTCATCAAATATATCTATCTCTATGACATACATCCTACACATTTATCTAGATCGTGCCTAGTCATGCATCTATCGTATCATATAAAATAAATACACGCACAAAATAAATAAATGCGTAAAGTAACTTCCAGTATGATCATGGACTTTTCCTGAGTGCGGTTTGAATACAAGCCCGACAAAACCGTGGGTCACAATCTAAGCAGTAATGCAACCGCCAATAGGATCTTTAATGCTCCATTCTCCAAATGGGATCTTTATTTTCTTCTTTCTTTGGTCTTCATCTTACGCTCCATTCTTGTTACATTTAATTCTATCTAATAAAATAAATACACCCGCCGCTTACACGGGGAGCTAACGGAATGGGATAAAATACGAGAGAAAATAAACTAGGTCACGTTCTTCATAACGGCCTAGGACAATTTTTAAACCAATGAGAAAAATTAAATCATTCACATCTATCATATCGGATTCGAAATTACGATCAATCGGGTCCATATAATCATATTATATCTACTATATCTAATCCATACAATAAAATCTTATGAAAAAGATAAAATTAAAATTTAACTACTTGCGTCTTAATTAATCAATTAACATTTAATCTATTAAATAATTTTATCCAATCAATTAACTAATTAACATTTAATTAATTAAATGATTTTAATCGAAATGAAATTAACGATTAATTTTAAACGATTTTAATTTTAATTTTAACTAATTAGAACTATTCTAAAAATAAATCAAGATTAAAATTAAGTCTCTTTTGTTTCTTTTCCTTTTGATTCGAAATCAAAGGGATGCTTTCTGGTTTCCTAAACCAAAAGCATCTTCCTAAACTAAATTTGGTTTAGGCACGCCACTTTCCAAAATCAAAATTTTGAAGTGGCTTAAGCTTCAAAGCGCTTTACAAATCAAATATTTGAAAAGGCTGGCTATTCCAAATCAAATATTTGGAATGGCCAAATAATTTTAGTTTAGTCAGCCACTTTCCAAAATCAAAATTTTGGAAGTGGCGCAAGCTTCAAGCTTTTCCCAAATCAAATATTTGGAAAGGGCTTGAGCTATTCCAAACAAAATTTGGAAAGGCCAATATTATTTTAATCTTGTGTGGCATCCCCGATGGCCCAAACTATTTCAAACATTGGTTAGCTGCACGACACAACTAAACAAAGGAGATATTAATCACAACTATGAACAATGTTGAATCACAAATACACAAAACAAAGCGGGGCCACCGTGATCACACCAAAGAGACGCCGGCAGCTCGGAGCGCCGCGCGCGCCGGCGATCACACGGTGGTGGTGCCGCGCGCCGATCGGCCGAGCACCACCATTGCCGCCTTTTTTTTTTTTTTTTTTTTTTTTTTCGTGTATCAATTTTGCAAATCAAAAATCTTTCATCTTTTAATTACGTGATTTAAACGATAAAATTAACTACGCAAAATAACATTCTTATTGCTTAAGCTCGAAACTCGCTCTCGATACCATTGTTAGGAAATCTACGCGCGGAACGCAATGAATTCAAAATTTTATTTCCTATCGACCCAAGATCGACTTCGTTTAAGCAATAAACAAATAAGCTAAAGGCGGTGGTTACCTTGGTTGATCTAAAAGATCGACGCTTTGATTGTGTCAGGAGAGTAGTTCGCATAGAGCCGCCCAAGTGTTCGGCCTCTACCGCTAGTCCACACGAACGACCCGCGGAATCCCATCATGGATTGCTATTGGAAAACTCCGGTTGCTAGACCGGCCTTTTCCCCTCTCTCCAACTCTCCATAGGATGCTCTCTATTTTACACAAGAACTATGAGCTCTTGCAATTGTGATGTCTTAAAGAGCTTGACACCCACCTCTTATTTATAGTGGTTGGGGCGCCTATCTCTAGTGTGGAGGAGAAGAAAACATTTTTCCAATAAAATAAAGAAAATATAATTGATTGATTTATCTCATTTATTACAATATCTCATATTAAATAAATCTAGGATATCATCAATATCTTATATTGAATATTTCCAAGATATTGTCAATATCTAATATTGACTATCTTTATTTTATTACCATAAATCAATTTACACATGTGTATATATCACATATATATTACACAACTAAATCTATATATTATATATATATATACACACAAGTTGGTGCGCATGCAAATTTTCAATTTGCATTGATGCGCCACATGCATGCATCATTTTATATATATATATATATATATATATATATATATATATATATATATATATATTAATATCTAATATTAATATTTAGTAATACTATTAATTAAATTGCATAATCCAAGTGTATCTTATACACTTCAATATGGCGCCCATATGCCAATAAATTAGCATCCGAATATTCTTTAATTAATATAATATTATTAATATATTGTATTTAATTTATTCATAATAAATAAATACCACCATATTAATTTACCACTATAACCTTTATAGTCTCGAGATAAACTTTCCTTATTTGGTTATCATCTATAACCACATTTTAATCGGCTAGATGTTCTTATGTGTGTGACCCGATAGGCTTCGAATATGTTGGCCGTAGACACAAAGTGCAAATTACTTAAAATGCCCTTCATGCCTAACGATCACGGGATAGCGTCACAGCAACACACCGTGACCCCCAATCATCGGAAGAGTCAAATGCAATGACTACTATCTTTCATGTGAAACAGATTACCGTGTAACTTACAATCCTATCATTTGTAATAATATCCATACGAATCGTTAGTCGAGTGTCAAAACATCAACGATCGTATCTTATAATCTGGATATCATGCTCTCTCAAGTAACTCTTCGTTTACTCCCACTTTGAAAAGATTTACGAGAGTAAGACATTCCTTATAAGAAGGCCATTTCGGATATTCGATCCCAATCATAGGATACGCGATTCCCGGACGACCAATCATGTATACTCCGATGCTTGATGATCATACCCAATCACTACACCATGATCGCCCCGTGGCTGGGAAACCTCAATAGTGTCAAAGCATGACAATCCACACCGTGATGCCATGAAGACTCGGTCTTAAGGATAATTACACAACCGTCACATAGTGTGACACTTATCCGTGTAAGTGGGTCGCCTAACGTCACGCATTCTCTAATACACGTCCACGTGCGGTCAAGTGTCTCTACACTTCGATGAGACGAGATCTATCCACCTTACTAAAGACAGAAGACATCTAATACGTGCTAGTCTGTTTATACTATCAATGCCCTGTTTAATAGTACATCAGCCTAGAGACATTTAAGTATCAAACTTATTAAAGTGATTAGAGATCTCATCAACCATAATCGCCTATCATGGTTTCTCTATCACAGTTTAATACTAAGGACGTTATCACATAATAATTCATAATTGGTTCTTTAAAACAACATATATATGACAACAGAAAAGCCATTTAATCTATGTACAAACATAAAGAAATAGTAGAAATGATCCGACCCGGTCGGATCCGGTCCAACCCGATTGGGTTTAGGACACTATTTCAACAATATTCACCCCTACTGATAGGGTACGCGATTTCCGGACGAACAAACATGTATACTCCGCATGCTTCAGTATCACACCCAATCACTACCGCAAGATCACCCCGTGGCTAGGGAAAACCTCAATAGTGTCAAATCATGACAATCCACACCGTGATGCCATGAAGACTCCGGTCCTAAGTATAATTACACATCCGCCACATAGTGTGACACTTAACAGTTTAAGCGGGTCAGTCTAACGTACGCATTCTCTACTACACGTCCACGTACAGTCCAAGTGTCTCTACACTCCGATAAACGAGATCTACCCCTGCCCTTAAAGACATAAGACATCTAATACGTGCTATTCTGTTTGTACTATCAATGCCTTGTTTAATAGTACATCAGCCTAGAGACATTTAAGTATCAAACTTATTAAAGTGATTAGAGATCTCATCAACCATAATCGCCTATCATGGTTTCTCTATCACAGTTTAATACTAAGGAAGTTATCATATAACAATTCATAATTGATTCTTTAAAAGAACAAATATATGATAACATAAAATCCATTTATTATATATGTATAATCATAAAGAAATAGTAGAAATGATCCGCCCCGGTCGGATCCGGTCCAACCCGATTGGGTTTAGGACACTATTTCAACACACATAAGTGCATTCCGCAGCGGTTCGATCACATCATAAAATTCATGTCCACCATTCAGGGGCATGTTGCGAAATGTGACCTCTAAGCCCACAGGTATAGCGGTTCCACGAGAATCATCCGCCTCGTTTGTTGGGCAAGATTGGCTTGAAAGCCGGGGTAGGAGTGTATTGACAATGGTCGCGATGTGACCGATCGATAACAATTATCACACGAGAATACTTGTGCATTCTGTTGGAGAGAAGTGATTTTGATTTTTAGTCATGGTCAAAGCGAGAAAGTTGAGCTGCGCAGGTTTGCAATCATTTGACCATGATTACGGTTGTTGACTTCTTCGATTTTAGGTACAGAGGGACCGTTGGTGATTGATCGTAGGTGCATAGTTATACCTAGCTATATCTTCAAATAACTCCCACCCTTGCCGTGGGGTTTTCTTCAAGAAGACTCCTCCAGGATGAGGAGTTGACCATCCCTTTAGTGGACTCATTTAGACCATCAAGAAAGTATGGACCTTCCTCTGCAAATCCATTCCATGATGGGGGCACTTGTTCAACAAAATTTTGAAACGCTTCCATGCTTCAAAGAAAGATTCATCACTCAGTTGATGAAAGTTTGAGATCTCGTTAAGACATTGAGCTGTCTTAGACGGAGGAAAATATTGGGCCAAAAATTGACTTTCGAGCTGGGCCCAAGTTTGGATAGATTCAGAAGGAAGAGATTTAAACCATTCCATTGCTTCTCCACGGAGTGAGAATGGAAATAGTTTCAGCTTAATGATGTCTTGATCGACATCCTTAATGCTGAGTAGTATCGCATATACCAGGAAATACATAAAGATGCGTATAGGGGGTTCTCGATTGATACCCATAGAAATTTGATGCATGTTGCACCATCCGGATGAGGGCTGTCTTATCTCAAACGGGGCTGTATCGGTAGGGATAACCACAGCCGAGCGGATGTTCACATCACCGGGAGTGGCATAGTCTGCCAGGGTGCGGTTGGCTTGAGCCATTGAATCAGTAGTTTCTTCCTCAAAGAAAAGGTTGGATAAGAAATTATCTTCAGAAGAGTTTTCACTCAAACTCTCTTCGATTTCCTCTTCGGGAATCGGGCGGGCTCGGGAACTTTCCGTTTACGGTTTACTCGAACTACGTCTCGTTCAAGCTCGAGTTCAAAATTAATCGTCCTTGTTTACCCGTGTTTGCATATAACGAAGTCAAACTCGAGAGAGAAAGAGAAAGAGAAGAAAGGAGTCGGGAAGGCAGACGGGCGCCCAAGGTTATGGACGGGCGTGCAGGGTGGGGTATTAAATTTGGACGGGCGTTTAGTGACACAAGCGCTTCGTCCGGTGGCGAGAATACTGAGCGGGCGCCCAAATATTATGGGCGCTTCGTTTGAGTGAATAAAAATAAAATTGGATAGAAAAATTCCAGTGAACGGGCGCCCACGATCCAGGCCTTTCGTTTGGTACCGGAAGAACAAAAGCAGATGCGTAAATTTGCGAAAAAGAGGCTACTAAGGGAGAACCTTAAACCCTAACTAAAGCAAAGGCGAAATGATCTACCTAAATCTTATGCTAAAAAAAAACACATAAAACCGTGCCAAGTTCCCCGGCAACGGCGCCAAAAACTTGTGGTGGATTTTGTAAGCGAAACAAAAGACAAGTAATAAAAATCCGGTTAGTCGCTCCAAGTGCAAAGCTTGTAGTAAAGCGGTTATGCGGGTCGATCCCCACGACGAGGCGTGAGGTTGAATGCGTTTTTAAGTTTAGGCTAAAAGTGTCACAAAACTAATAATTTTAGGTTTATCAAATAATGGGGAGAAAAGGCAGACGAACAAGGATCCACAATTCAAGATGACCGCAAAGGCTTCTAACTTCCTACGCATGCAAATCAACTAAGGCCAAGATTAACCTATACTAAACGCAAATTACTAATATCTTAGATAATTTGTTTATCAACTTTTATCAAAGATTGATTCTTCAAGCACGATAGGCATAAATTCTTTCGAACCTATTATCTAGGTTAACAATTTGATAACTTTCGTTTCTAGACAAATTGATTAATCTGATTACTATTGCGGTGATCTAGAATTCATTCAACTATCGTCAAACAAACATCACAGGCTTTATCTATCGATATGAAGCACGAAATAAAGCGCAATATAAATCTAACCTTTGTCGAAATAAAACGAGAAAAATAAGAAAAAACGAACGCCTCTTGAATTGCTTCACCCGTTCATTCAACCCAAGAGTTTAGCTACTCATATTAACCTTGAGATCAAAAGATTGTTTTGATTGCATACGAAAACCAAAGAGAAAGACAAAAAAGCTGCTGTTTATCTATGAAAGTCATTGTAGGTCGTCGTCGATGATGATTTTAGGGTTTAATACAATTTGCTATATATAGATGAACTAAGGCGGCTAGGTCAAAACTAAGTCGGTTGTGCTTGATCGGCGGTCGGACGCCCGTCTGGTCTTCTGACGGCCAAATCCGCTCTACAATGAACCGAATCGGGTGAGCCTTCCTTAACGCGCCCGTCCATCCCAGCGCCCAAACTTGCTAAATGTAAAATACCCTCACGGGACGCTCGTTCAATGTCTCAACGCCCGTCCACCTGGACGGAACTCGACCTTGATCCAATATGGTAATTTCGATTTCTTGATCTTTATCTCTTTTCTCCATCTTTATCTTGATTTAGCTCGAATTATATCAACATTGATCATCAATTTAGCCTCCAACATGTATCTACATCACATCAAAAACACCATAAGCGTAACATAATTCCAATAACCATAAAATCATAATTAAAACATACAAATCCACCAACTTTGCGATTAACTCATTAAAAATGTCATCCGCTCAATATTCCATTTAAACACGTGATTTCCATGCGATTAATACGAATGTCGGGAAAACATTATAAAATATATCAATATAAAGCGTGTAAAAACACCTTAACAACTCCCCACACTTAAACTTTGCTCGTCGAGCAAAACAAAACAAGATAAAGGCTCGGAAAGAATATAGACATCTCAACACATATACCACATATTCAAATAAATTAGATGTTCACCCACGTGAGTGTGTGCATAGCCATAACAAACTTCCACTAAATCCAAACTTGAAGAACTCAAAGTAAAACTAGCTAATACCCCCTAGTAGAATAGCAATAAATGACACTCATAAGATGCACCCTACAAGCGTGACATATCCCGAAAAGAATGATCGAATGAATCTAGGGCCTTTTGAAATACTCGAGAGGATAATCCTACTGACATATCTTTCGGTTTTCTACTGGGGATAAGATAGAGCGATAACTTAGTCTTATATTCTTTTCACATCAATTGTTAAGTTGATCTAACCATTTCACTTTAAACACACATTAGAAGAAGCTATTGCCCTCATAGCGAGAATAGGACATTTCGAGATAATACCCTACCTTACTCCAATCATAAGGCGACACTTTTCCTAAGCGTATGCGTGAGCTTTTAGTCATCATAGTGGTATAGGACTTACGTGGTAAACCCTACCGCACTCAAATCATCGACTAGCTTCCGACACACCCATTTTAATCAATTATTAACTTATCCTTTTAATTGACATTAGCCCCGTGTTACTTATCACATTCAAACCTCTAGATATTCACAGTATCTCATACTTCGGAACTAAATACAAACTACCATAAATCTCAAGATATATACGTAGCACTAAGCACATGACTTATAAGAAAATCAAAAACTACTAGTCCAAAACGGGGTATAGCTTTATGAAACAGCTCATCATTCACTATGGCACGTGAAAAATAAATCTTGGTGAAACAACTAACTCACTAAAAATAGGATATACTGACATCATTGACTATAACAAACCGAACAAAAGCGTGTATTGCCTACTAAAGGACAAAACAAAATTTTTGAAAATTTAGCTCATTTTAGCATAGAAATAACATCATATAAGCAAATGTGTAGATACATACCGACTAATCCTCCCCACACTTAAAAGTGCAACATGCCCTCGTGTTGTGCGAGCGAAAAATGAAAGAACACTTAGGCGGTGCAACGGCACACGAATCGTCGGTCGGACCGGAGCCTAGGTAGTAACACAATGTAGCCCGGAAAAGCGCTAAAATAGACACGCCCAACTTGGAAAAACATGGAAACATCTCGGGAGAGCGGGTACAATAACGGAATAATGTGAAAAGAATGAATGCAAGAGATAGAACAACAAGTGTCAATCCAAAATGATCATAATACCAACGAAATCGCAATCCAAGGGCGTGGTGCTAGGCGACTTACATTATTTAATAAAACACACCCTACGATAGTCAACGATGAGCGAGAAAAATAGAAAGTACAAAAATCATAGAAGCATCCAAAAGGAAAGTAGTAATAGTCATCGTACAACCGGATCGAAGTCGGAGAAAAGAAAGAAATACATCAAGCAGAGAATGCATAAAAATCTCAACATCACTCAAAGCGGAATCGGAGCATCAACCGGAGAAGGATCGTGGAAGGGACACCGGTTGTAGATCTTTGTCTGTGTAGGCTCGTCTTTGCGTAGTAGATGCGATGGGAGGTCTCACCTGAGGCTCATCCTCCTCATCGTCAGACGACTCGGGCTTCTCCTCCATCTTGACCACCACGGCTATCACCCGCTCTATACGCTCGGAGAAGACATAATCCATATTACTTGCATTGAATACCGCCCGATCTCTCGGTTGCCGTCCATCAACGATACACTCTAAAACCGACAAAATATTATCTTGGCCATCCCGGATGTCACTCAACATCGCCCTCAAACTATGAGCCATACTATGCCGAGTAATCTCGGAAGAAGATAATCCAGAAAGAAGCGAGGCTCGAGGTGGTGTCGAAGTGGAACCAGGCTCGATGCGGGAGCGACCTCGAGACTCACCTGTAGGCGGAGCTTTCTCTCTCTCGAATACCTCTCGGGTTCTTAGGCCTATGATCCTGCGTATACTCCGGCACTCCGGCATCCTTGCAGTCGATGAATCAAATGGGGACAATCAAACTCCGCTTGTAATTCTTCCGATTGAACACCAACTCATCATAAATTGCTTGGCCAACATCGACATTCAACTTGAAAACCAAAGCATACATCATCCCGAGATCGCTTTATGTGAAAGTGTGTCAAATTATTCTTCGGCAATAAGCGACTCTGGATGAAAGCGGCGATAAACTCTCAATCTTGAGACCACGCCGTAGTAACAATCTCCTTACGATCACCCCGGTGCGGCGTCCAAGCCACATCGGGACAAGCTGTCAACCTCGAGGTCCTCCAAAGGATCTGTCCCGAATCTGCCGTCTTTTAATTTCCTCCTTATAATCCAACCCTTCAAACGCCTTTGCCAACCCATATTTTGCATTAAAAACTTGTGGGCAAATGGGAACCTTAACACCTCGAACCAACACAACCCCGTTTTCAAGTCGGTTTCCGAAAAATTAGCGTAAAACTCCACAACCAACGAATCATTCACGGGGTAGTCGGGATCTTCATCAATTCCTCCCATTTCCTATCTTCCAATACTTTTACAAAAGAGGGGCCACTTTCGTTTTCAACACCGCTCGCTCAACCAACATGTTTCTCGCAAAGTAATGTTTGGTATAGGCCTCATGTGCTTGAGAGTTGACAAACCGACGAGGCATAGGAATAACACCTGGTGGTCTCACTTTCTTTCGAGGCGGTTCAGCCCTCGGTTCAACCGGCACATCTTCCCGTGTAGCTTCTACAACCTCCTCAACCCTAGGCGAGGCTTGGCCTTTCGAGCTCTGGCATCCGTGCTAAAGGAACATCGTCGTCCGTCTCGAGTCCGAGGTAGGTTCATCGCGTAAGGTAGGCCGAGTTTGGGTGGCTCAGGTGGTTGCTCCCGAATACTTACACCTTGGTTAGGATTAACGCGGTAGGATCAAACTCTTTCCTCTTCTTCCCGCCTCCCGGGCCACTTCCTTACCATGCCGTTTCACATTTGCTTTCTTATGAACCATATTCAAGCCTAGTCTACACCAAACAATCCCAATACGTATAAAAGACACCCGTTTAACATCCAAATCGGGATTTCAAATCAACCAAACCACAATCACAACCATCCATGATCAATAACCAACCCATTCATCATCAACAACATCAACCGGCCAAGAGCCAAGAATCAAAAAGCGAAAGAAGGAAAACAAATAAGATGATATTCAAGTAAAGCGAGCCGACCCAAAGATCGAACTAAAAGCGTGAACAAAATCGAGAAAAGTTGTTACTAACTTACCGGGTAAGATGAGTAGATCTTGATTGAGATGAAGATTAGTCCAAACAAGTCCAAATGGCCTCCCAAAATCGGATTTTTCCTCTTAAAAGTCGGACCACAATGGGTCTTTGATTCTCCAAAAATATAGCGTGTTGGGAGTTTTGGTTATGAAAATCGAAGAGAGGGTATCAAAAGCGGTCTATAGCACTTAGAATCGCTCAAAATGGTGTAGAATGGAGGAATTTAGGGCAAAAGGAGGAAGAGAAACCGTTTTTAGCGTTTGAATATTACGAAAAGTGAAGGTTCATTCGCAGAAAGGGTATATATAGGCGCAGTGCGGACGCTCGTCTCAACTCAAATGGACGGGCGCCCACTTTGAAATCGAGATGCTGGACGGGCGCCCGGTTTGGTAAACGCTTCGTCCGAGATTTTAAATCACATACGAGATTGGAGGAGATTATCGGACGGCGTCCAAGCTTTAGTGAACGTTAAATCTAAAGTTTAGTCATGCCGGACGGGCGTCCATCTTCGTGTGGACGGGCGCCCAACCGAGGCTTAAATGCAAAAATCATACAATTCCATACAACTCAAATTCAAAAGTGCAATTTCTTATTAACTTAATTGAGATTTTAAAAATACAAGCAGTAAATCAACGAAGTACCATCAAAACAAAAATAGATAAGTAACGGTGGGTTGCCTCCCACCTGGCGCTTTCATTTTACGTCGGGGCTCGGCGGAAGTAAAACTAACTAAGAGGTCATCGAGTGCGTAGATCTCGTCCCGATCCACTATGCGAATGAGGCGTCGAAGCATGTCGATAGCCGGAGGAAAATCGAACTCATCCTGCAAACACCAATCCTCACCAACTACCTCGGCACCTCTACGAAATGCTCACCCGCGACACGATTGCCAAATCCACAAACATAGGATCATTAAGTATCTTATACGGACGTCTTATGGTCTCTCGCAACTCCTCGATCGTGAAATCATTGCCTCCCGAACAAGGTGGAACAATGATAACGTATGTGATGGTCTTAACACGAGTACTAATATCAAAATCTACATGAAGAATTATAGTGCCTCTGGTCCATCATCTCTTTGTGATCGGCGGGATCCGACTAATGAGTGGAAACTCCTCGAGGCGAACTCGTAAAGATCCATAACTAGAAAGCAACTCTTGTGAGATAGAAACATAAAAGCTTAGTAAAACTAACTAAAATAACATACGAAAGCAAAAGAACTAAGAAAAACTAAAACAAGATTGGATATCTAGGATGCCTCCTAGTGGCGCTTTTGGTTTATGTCGTTAGCTCGACATTCAATTCGAGTCTAACCGGGTCGGGCCACTTTGGCTTTTGCGGTCATCTCAAACAACGAAATTCTTAACAAAATTAGGTCTACAAAAGCAGCGGTGCTGGACTCGGGATTCGTCCCGACCATTTTTCCAGGCTGCTGATCTTCCTGTCTGATTTGGGGATCTCTTCCGTACTTTATGCTTCTTCAAATCCACTTCCTTCCAATATTGTTCCATGTCCCGACTTCCGGCAAAAACTTGGTGGTGATTGATACTATCATCGAGAGAATAGGTGCAGGGAGAACTCATCGTGATCATCGACTCTCAAGCGATACAACTTAACAAATCAAGAATTTAACTACCTCGGGTGATTCCTTCGGTTGGCCAATGTAGTGTTTGCATCGTTGACCATTGACCTTGAAAGGCTGATCACCAATCCCCTTAAGTTCCAAAGCGCCGCTAGGAAAGGCAGACAGGACCTCAAATGGACCGGACCAGCGCGCCCTTAGCTTTCCGGGAAAAGATGCACTGAATTGTATAACAATACCGGCTACTTTGCATGAAACTCCCTTTTCTTGATCTTTTTATCATGAAGGAATTTCATCCTTTCCTTGCTTATCCGTGAACTCTCATAAGCTTGGAGCTGAACTCGTCTAATTCATGTATCTGCTGGAACTACGTTCTCCACAAGCTTGGGAGTCGAAGTTTAGGAACTTAGTTGCCCAATAAGCTCTATGCTCTAATTCTCTTGGCAAATAGCAGGGCTTTCCATAAACCATTTGGTATGGTGATGTACCCATAGGGTTTTTGTATGCGGTCTGTAAGCCCACAATACATCATCAAACTTGGACTCAATCCTTTCGATGGGAGTTGACCGTTTTCTCGAGGATTTTCTTTATACTCACGATTACTACGCTCAACTTGCCCACTTGGTCATCGGGTGATATGGTGTGCCACTCTTATGCTTAACACCATACTTAGCTAACAGGCTATCCAGGGGTTTATTAATGAAGTGCGAACCTTCATCATCGATCGAGCTACAGAGGCAGCCAAACCTCGTGAAAATGTTCCTCTTGAAATTTCATTACCGTTTTATGATCATTTAGTGGAGTCGCGGCGACTTCTACCCATTTAGATCGTAGTCTACACAGACTAGAATGTATTTATTTCCGCATGAAGACGGAAATGGTCCCATAAAGTCTATGCCCCATACGTCAAACACTTCACATTCCAATATGGGTTGAAGCGGCATATCATACCGCTGGTCAAAGTACCGGTTCTCGGCACCTATCGCGACTTTTGCGAAGGCTTCCGTATCTTTAAAAGTGCGGGCGATAAAAACCACATTGAAAAATTTTGGCAAGCGGTTTTCCACGGATTGAAATGGCCACCGGTGGGACCTTTGTGACATTGCTCAATAATATCCCGTTGCTCGGATTCGAGGACACACCGGCGAAGCAACCCATCTTTGCAGATCTTGAGCAGATATGGTTCCTCCCGGACATAGTACTTTAGATCGAGAGAAGAACTTCTTCTTCTCCTGGTAAGAGAATTCGAGGGTTGAGATAGCGAGTGAAGATAATTAACAATCGAAGCATACCAGGGAGGATCGGGAGTGTGGACATCCATGTTCATAACGCTCGAAGGGTAATAAAGATCAATGTCACGAGAGTCTTCCTCGCCGACTCTTGGCAAAACTCTCGAAATATGGTCCGCTACGGTGTTTTCACTACCCGTATGTCCTTGATGTGAACATCGAATTCTTGTAGTGTAAGAATCCATCTCGGCGATCTCGGTTTAGCATCCTTCTTGTTCATCAAATAACGCTTGCGAGCCGCATGATCGAGTCCATACAATCACCTTGGCACCAAGCAAATAGCTGCGGAACTTATCCATGGAAAAACACAAGCGCTATGAGTTCCTTTTCCGTAGTGGTGTAATTTGCTTGCAGAAATTTGGATTCAGGTATGACTTGCGTCTGAAATAGGTTGGAACTTACCATTAATCCTTTGCCCCAATCGGCACCCACAGCGTAGTTGGAGGCATCACACATTAGTTCAAATGGCATGTTCCAATCCGGAGAGATCGAGGATAGAGGCGAGAGGTCAAGCATTTGTTTAAGCTCTTTGAAGGCAACTTGCGAGTCATTATCGAAATTGAAGGTAGCGTCATCTTTGATAAAGTTGATAAAGGTTTCGATATTTTTGAAAAATCTTTTATAAATCTCTGTAGAAACCCACATGACCAAGGAAACTTCTTACTTCCTTCGTTTGCAGGGTAATTCATCTTTTCAATAGTTTCTACCTTAGCTTTATCAACCTCTATGCCTTTAGCGGAGATCTTGTGACCTAAAACAATCCGCCGGTTACCATAAGATGGCACTTCTCCCAATTGAGAATCAAGTTCTTCTCCACACACCTTTGCGGTGCTTTGTCTAGATTTTCAAGGCAGTCCGTGAGCGATGTGCCAAACACCGAGAAGTCGTCCATGAATACCTCCATGCATTTCTCTATAAGTCCATCAAAGATAGCCAACATACATCTTTGAAATGTAGTGGTGCATTACAAAGTCAAAGGGCATTCGCCTATAAGCGAAAGTACCATAGGGGCGGTGAAGGTTGTTTCTCTTGATCTCTTTGGGTCAATAGGGATTTGGAAATAACTGAATAACCGTCCGAAAAAGCAGTGAAAGCATGCCCGTAAGCGTTCCAACATTTGGTCTATGAAGGGAGAGGAAATGGTCTTTTAAAGTCACCTCGTTCGACTTCCTATAGTCTATATAGACTCTGTACCCCAGTGACTAATCGGCGACTACCTCTTCACCTTTGTCATTCTTTTCAATGGTAATACCTCCTTTTTAGGTACTACTGAGTGGGGACACCCAATCGCTATCGGCTATCGCATAAATGATCCCCATATCCAACGACTTAATGATCTCTTTCTTCACCACTTCTGCATGTGTGGGTTTAAGCGCCTCTGCGGTTGTCTTATACTCTTTGCACCTTCTTCGGTTCTAATCTTATGCATACTGAGGCGTGCGGAGATATTCCTCTTATATCACCTACTTGGCCAACCGAAGGCTTTCGCATTTTCTTTAGAGCGTCAATTAACTCGACTTAACCGTCTGGTGGCGGTGTAGAGAGATAATCGAGATAAGTAAGCTTACCTTCTCTAAGAAGATATACTTTAGATCTTGAGGTAGAGGTTTTAGAATAAGGTCCTCGGGAGGTTCCTCTAAAGCTGGTTTTGGCTTCTCCTCGTTTTAGATCTTCCTCACTGATAGGGTCAAAAACTCTTGCCTCAAGCAAATCGACTTCTTACGAGGGTGAAAGAGTTCTTTCAGAGAGCTTTGTGTCCTCTTCAACAAGCTCTTCTCCATAAGCGACCTCTAGCTCGTCGTCAGTGTAGTCTATGAAATCGTCTCGGCGTCTCAATCACAAAACACGAGGATTTGAGGAAGGTGCTCGAGAGCTTTAACTACATCATAGCGAACTTCCTCGTCTCCAACACGTAAGGTGACAAATCCTGCATCACAATCTATAGTGGCTCTAGCGGTGGAGAGGAAAGGTCGTCCCGGAGGAGGGGGTATCTTTCTTCTTTAGTGTCCAAGGCGTACCAATCCACAGGAAATGTAAATTTGTCTACTTGGACCGGAAGGTCTCTAAGCACTCCTTCGGCTCTCTTGAAAGATCTATCTGCAAGTTGGATACTTATGGGGTAGGCTCCAATAATTTGGTCAAGGTGTAGTCTCTTGCAGGCCAGAAAGAGACATCAAAGCGATGGATGCTCCTAAATCACAGAGAATTTGGAAAGCTTAAATCCTTGATTTTCGTGAGTTAAGACAAATTTTCCGGGATCATTGCGCGCTTTCAGAATTCCTCCGTCGGCAATAGCGGAGCATTCCTCTCCCAATTTTTCTCCATTTCACCCAACTTCTTCTTTGAAGAAACAACATCCTTCACAAACTTGGCGTACTTAGGCATTTCAACCAATACCTCGGATAAAGGCAAATTTACTTGGGTGTTTCTTAATAGGTTGAGTACCTTCGTACTTTTTGTCTTGAGATAAGGAAATGTTTTGCTTTCTTGGCGGAAATGGGAGCTTATTCGATTCCTCTTCGGAGAATACTTTCTGGCGAGGAAGCTCTTATAGCTTTGTCCTCAAGATCCTTCCACCTCACTATCTTTTCTCTTTTTACTCGTCGAGGATCACCCGCTGAGTGACTTTCTCCGGTTCATCATCTTGGTTTTCAATCACCGAGATCTCTTTCTGCTTCAATCTCATTTTCATCTTTCTCTTTATCCAGTCGAGAAGCTGCGATTCTTCCCCTCCTACCGAATCGGGGTAGGAGGGTTTACTCGTTCCTAGTTTGCCTCAGTAACGAGGTGTTGTTGCAATTGCGTACGGACCTCAGATTCATAGCATTTGACTCCTCTTGTCCATAGGGGGTAATGGGTGCGAGCTCGCACGATGGTTTGTTCTGCCTCGGCTTGGTGCATGATCACTTTTAGGGTTTTTTCGTAAAACTAGGTAGTGACCTTGAAGTGCAGCGACCAATTGTTCACTAAGTCGCATCTGCTTGTCTTTCTAAGTTCTTCATCGTCCTCTGTTGCTCTTCATACTCTACTTACTTGTAGAGGGCGTACCATAAGTTGAGGAGTCCCGATTAGGGCGGTTTTGATTAGTGGGCAGAGTTGGATTTGTTTTTGTTTGAGAATTTGAACTTTGACTCGAGTTGGGGTTACGGTAGTAGGCATTGCGAGAGGTATTCTGTCCCGAATTTTGAGTGCGGTTTTGGTCATAACCTTGATTTCGAGCATAATTTCTATTCAGTTGTAGTTCGACCTTGAGAGTTATTACGGTTTGAAAATCTCTGGTTTCTTTGGCGGAAGAATTGTTTCTCTCATGTCCACCATTCAAGGGGCATGTTGCGAAATGTGACCTCTAAGCCCACAGGTATAGCAGTTACGAGAATCATCTTGCCTCGTTTGTTGGGCAAAGATTGGCTTGAAAGCCGGGGTAGGAGTGTATTGACAATGGTCAGCGATGTGACCGGATCGATAACAATTATCACACGAGAATACTTGTGCATTCCGTTGGAGAGAGAGGCTGATTTTGATTTTTAGTCATGGTCAAAGCGAGAAAGTTGAGCTGCGCAGGTTGCAATCATTTGACCATGATTACAGTTGTTGACTTCTTTGATTTTAGGTGCAAGCAGAGGACCGTTGGTGATTGATCGTAGGTGCATAGTTATACCTAGCTCTATCTTCAAATAACTCCCACCCTTGCTGTGGGGTTTTCTTCAAGAAGACTCCTCAGGATGAGGAGTTGACCATCCCTTTAGTGGACTCATTTAGACCTTTGAAGAAAGTATGGACCTTCCTCTGCAAATCCATTCCATGATGGGGGCACTTGTTCAACAAAAATTTTGAAGCGCTTCCATGCTTCAAAGAAAGATTCATCACTCAGTTGATGAAAGTTTGAGATCTCGTTAAGACATTGAAATTTGTCTTAGACGGAGGAAAATATTGGGCCAAAAATTGACTTTCGAGTGGGCCCAAGTTTGGATAGATTCGGAAGGAAGAGATTTAAACCATTCCATTGCTTCTCCACGGAGTGAGAATGGAAATAGTTTCGACTTAATGATGTCTTGGTCGACATCCTTAATGCGAGTAGTATCGCATATACCCGAAATACATAAAGATGCGTATAGGGGTTCTCAGTTGATACCCATAAAAGTTGATGCATGTTGCACCATCACGGATGAGGGCTGGTCTTATCTCAAATGGGGTCAGATCGGTAGGGATAACCACAACCCGAGCGGATGTTCACATCACCGGGAGTGGCATAGTGCGCCAGAAGTGCGGTTGGCTTGAGCCATTGAATCGATAGTTTCTTCCTCAAAGAAAAGGTTGGATAAGAAATTATCTTGAAGAGTTTTCACTCAAACTCTCTTGATTTCCTCTTCGGGAATCGGGCAGGCTCGGGAACTTTCCGTTTACGGTTTACTCGAACTACGTCTCGTTCAAGCTCAGGTTCAAAAATTAACTGTCCTTGTTTACTTCGTGTTTGCATATAACGAAGTCAAACTCAGGAGAGAAAGAGAAAGAGAAGAAAGAGTCAGGAAGACAGACGGGCGTCCAAGGTTATGGACGGGCGTCTGGGTGGGTATTGGGCTGGACGGGCGTTTAGTGACACAAACGCTCGTCCGGTTGGCAGAATACCTGAACGGGCGTCCAAATATTATGGACGCTCGTTTGAGTGAATAAAAATAAAATTGGATAGAAAAATTCCAGCGAACGGGCGTCCACGATCCAGACGCTCGTTTGGTACCGGAAGAACAAAAACAGATGCAGAAATTTGCAGAAAAGAGGCTACTAAGGGAGAACCTTAAACCCTAACTAAAACAGCAGCGAAATGATCTACCTAAATCTTATGCTAAAAAAAACCACATAAAACCGTGCCAAGTTCCCCGGCAACGGCGCCAAAAACTTGTGGTGGATTTTTGTAAACGAAACAAAAAGACAAGTAATAAAAATCCGGTTAGTCGCTCCAAGTGCAAAGCTTGTAGTAAAGCGGTTATGCGGGTCGATCCCACGAGAGCGTGAGGTTGAATGCGTTTTTAAGTTTAGGCTAAAAGTGTCACAAAACTAATAATTTTAGGTTTATCAAATAATGGGGAGAAAAGCAGACGAACAAGGATCCACAATTCAAGATGACCGCAAAGGCTTCTAACTTCCTACGCATGCAAATCAACTAAGGCCAAGATTAACTTTATACTAAGCGCAAATTACTAATATCTTAGATAATTTGTTTATCAACTTTATCAAAGATTGATTCTTCAAGCCACGATAGGCATAAATTCTTTCGAACCTATTATCTAGGTTAACAATTTGATAACTTTCGTTTTTAGACAAATTGATTAATCTGATTACTATTGCGGTGATCTAGAATTCATTCAACTATCGTCAAACAAACATCACCAAGCTTTATCTATCGATATGAAGCACGAAATAACGCATAATATAAATCTAACCTTTGTCGAAATAAAGCGCAGAAAAATAAGAAAAACGTAACGCCTCTTGAATTGCTTCACCCGTTCGTCCAACCCAAGAGTTTAGCTACTCATATTAACCTTGAGATCAAAAGATTGTTTTGATTGCATACGAAAACCAAAGAGAAAGACAAAAAACTGCTGTTTATCTATGAAAGTCGACTGTAGGTCGTCTGATGATGATTTTAGGGTTTAATACAAGCTGCTATATATAGATGAACTAAGGCGGCTAGGTCAAAACTAAGTCGGTTGTGCTTCAGTCGGCGGTCGGACGCCCGTCTGGTCTTCCTGGACGCTCGTCCGCTCTACAATGAACTTCGAATCGGGCTGAGCCTTCCTTAAACGCCCGTCCATCCCAGCGTCCAAACTTGCTAAATGTAAAATACCCTCCTGGACGCTCGTTCAATGTCTCAAACGCCCGTCCACTGGACGAACACGACGCCTTGATCCAATATGGTAATTTCGATTTCTTGATCTTTATCTCTTTTTCTCCATCTTTATCTTGATTTAGCTCGAATTATATCAACATTGATCATCAATTTAGCCTCCAACATGTATCTACATCACATCAAAAACACCGCAAAGCGTAACATAATTCCAATAACCATAAAATCATAATTAAAACATACAAATCCACCAACTTTGCGATTAACTCATTAAAAATGTCATCCGCTCAATATTCCATTTAAACACGTGATTTCCATGCGATTAATACGAATGTCGGGGAAAACATTATAAAATATATCAATATAAAACGTGTAAAAACACCCTTAACATCTCCCAAAAATCGTCAAAATATTCCAATTATCTCCATTATAACTCACGAGCTCCTACATCCTAAAAATCATCCAAAACACACCCGAAAAGAGTATCTCCCGACAAAATGAATATAATTACGCACATGAAATACCACCAAATATGTTCCAATCAAATGCCCACGGTTATGGCATGAAGTCTCCTAAGATACAACAATCTTTACCTTGTTCTGATTGTGGCACTTCAATGCGAATAAGCAGTCTAACGGATTCTGCCTTGTTATCTCAGGCTTGTGTTTATGCAGAAAATGTGTTTTTCTAATTATTTGCAAATTTTCGTTGTGCAGAAAAATTCTATTATTTTCATTCAAGGCAATGGGATTATATAGGCGAAACAACTGTTCAGAAGTGGAAGTTATATGTCGCAAATAACCGAATTTTGAACTGATGTCATTATGTTCACGAACAGAATTCGAACAGATGCATTGTTCCAACAGGTTCGATCTAAAATGATGTCTGCTTCGGCTCACTTATATTACCGTACCAGTAGACATTAATTTCTCATTTACCCGATATCGGAATCGAGTGATTCAAAAGCCTAACATCAACTACTGTCTTAGTAGTTTCCAAAACTGTTTTTAGCTCCCGGAAATTCATTCAAATCCGGGCTTGATGTTGACTATTCATCACTTACACTTAAACTTATTTCAGAGCTAAAACACTATAAAGTCCCAACAGATACAAGCATCGAAAAATCAAGCCAGGTCTAATGTAAGTCATCTTCTACTCCTACATCATTTGAGGCGTTTATTCACATTCTTTTCATCTGAGTATTTTTTCACACATCACACACTATTCTGACCCAACATAAGTCACAATGTGGTCGATTATTCTAACTTAATTTCAGTCAGAATTTAAGTGTTATTTAGACCCTATATCGGGTCGAAACCCTAATTCATGCATTCTCGAATTAGGCGGGAAAAATTCAACATTCTGCCTGAATTTGGGTGTCAGAATAAATATGCACGAAAAATCGAAGGATAAAGTTGGAAAAAAAATATGTGCGCTAAGATATTTTGTTGTGTGAAAAGATATTCACTTTTTCATTTATTATGTTAACGTTCATGTTGTAATTCGTTAAGATCGAACGCTTACTGTTGTACTAAAACCAATATATGGTAGTAAATGTGCTACTGTATTTCTTATATAGGCGCTACTGTATTTCTTTATACATTCAAGTGTGTGTGATCTCATTACCTCTGGCTCTGATACCATGTTGAACTATCATATCTTTATACATGCGCTACTGTATTTCTTTATACATTCAAGAGTGTGGGATCTTATGACCTCTGGCTCTGATACCATGTTGAACTACCATATCTTTATACAGGCACTACTGTATTTCTTTATACATTCAAGAGTATGGGATCTCGTGACCTCTGGCTCTGATACCAGCTCTGAGTGTGGGTCTGTAAGAGGAGAAAAAGGCCCAACACTTGATTGATCTGGTTTTTTTAAATCCGTGTTTGGAGCAGGGTTTGAACCCATGACCTATGGCTCGGATACCATGTTGAACTACTATCTCTTCAAAAAGCTTAAGCTGATGGGAAGTTAGATAAATAACATTTTATATATCATAATATAATTAAATCTTAAAGTTAGTGTTATAACAGGGCCGTCAGGAAACAAAACGGATTGCAATAATCAAGAATAAACGAGAAAGTATAAATCACCCAAGAAACAATAATACATGATTTAACGTGGTTTCCGACAATATGCCGACTAGTCCACGGGCAGAAACGAGGAGATTATATTATCACTAGAGATTTTACTGACTCTGCAATTGCATCAGCAATTGCTTCTACTACTTCTGTTAACTGTAATTGTTCTGGGTTACAACAGACTTGTATTTATAGTCACAAAACCCTAGACCTAACCGACATAACTAAATGCTCGCCGATTGACTAAAATGTCTTAGATGAGAACTCAGCTCAGCTGACTCAACCAGACATAACCTGCAAACATTTCCCTACTGATATTGCCCCTGCTGACATTGCCCCTGCTGTTGAGTACTCTGCTGACTTAGTACTCAGCCATATTAGATGAGAGGTCAAGTCACATTTTCTAACAATATCCACCTTGACTTGAACTCTCGTTCAAACATATGTATAACTAGATGTACTGTACTAGATGCATTCGTCAATGCCAGATGTACTATAGCGGATTCCTCCTCTTTCTTGGACTTAACGACTTCGGTGTGATTCCTTCAGATGAGAGTTAATTCTAGTTGAGAAACCAAACTTCAGATGAGAACCACCCAGATTCAGATGAGATCCTATGCTGTTAAAAGATTTAGACTTGATTGAGTTGAGAACAGATGTGATCAACAGATTCAGGCTTGATCAACAGACAAGATGTGATTACCATATTCAGATGTAACAACCACAACTGAGGACACTTAGCCGAGTTCTTCAAATTCAACTTCAACTAAACAGATTGCAGATTCAGATTCAAATTCTGAGCTGACCAGATGTGAACACAACAAACTCCAGGTAAGTCTTCTTCAGACGAGACTTAACTCCAGATAAGAACTCCACCTCAAGAAAGAATCTCCCAGATTTAGATGAGACTCTAATTCGAGACGTGTTCACGGATACTCGGTGACTTCACTTGGTGAGGCTTCCAGACCTGAGATGTAGAACCATCGCAGACATGTTCAACAGATTTAGTAGACACCACCCTGCTGACAGATGGACTCAGCTGACTCTTCACTCAGCCGACTTTCCAGACTTTGAACACTCTACTCTACTCAGCTGACCTTCACTAGGCTGGTACTAGATCATCAGACCTTCACTCAGCTGACCCTAGATTTTGGTTCCACCAGATTCAGCTCTTGATTCTTCAGGTTCAGATGCACAACCAAGTGCCAGATTAGTGTTGACTGTTCTCAGTAGAATTCTGCAAACTCAGTACATATTATTAATAGTCCCTTCAGGACTTCAAATACGGGTACCAATCCCGACTACGAGAACGTTGGCCAGACAGATCTATTTTAATAACAACTACTTGCCAACACTCTAGATTCTGATTCAAACCAGATTTGCATTAGGGTCTTTCGAATCACCCTTCTGAATGTCTTCTTTCAGGATTTCCATTCCTTTGAAGCTCATTACTAAAGAACTAAACCAGAGCCCGGTATGCATGCACTGTGCCGGTGCATTATGCCTTAGTGATTATATCTTAGAGGCATTACATGACCACTTTGGTGAATCCTCTTGATAACTTCAAAGATAACATCATCGAGACAAGCACAACAAAATTATTGAATGTGCTTTCTCCTAGGATTGGCCATCTCGGTGTTTCTGCATCCACCTCATTTGCCAATGGAGCCCAAATCCTAGTTTCTTCAACATAGCACGCATCTTGATTTGCCATAGATTGATATTGTTCCTTCCTGTGAATTTATCAATCTCTACATCCAACCCAGACATCTTGATCTCGCCGCCTTTGCCAATGGAGCCCAAATCCCTAGTTTCTTCAACATAGCACGCATCTTGATTTGCCACAGATTGATATTGTTCCTTCCTGTGAATTTATCAATCTCTACATCCAACCCAGACATCTTGATCTCGCCGGAAAGCTAACGTTGATCCCAGAACCTAGCATCAATTACGACCTTGGTGACAATCAACCTAACTCGAACAGATTTTGGATTCCCTGATGATAACCTTGACGCTCCGATACCAGTTTGTTATAACAGGACCGTCAGGGAACAAAACGGATTGCAATAATCAAGAATAAATGAGAAAGCATAAATCATACAAGAAACAATAACACAAGATTTAATGTGGTTTCCGGCAATATGCCGACTAGTCCGTAGGCGTAAAGCTTGAGGAGATTATATTATCACTTTGAAGATTTTCTGGACTCGCAATTGCATCGACAATTGTGCATATCTATCTCTCTCGATGTTAACTACAATTGTTCTAGGTTACAACAGACTTGTATTTATAGTCACAAAACCCTAGACCTAGCTGAATAACTAAATACTAGCTGATTGACTAAAATACCCCAGATGAGAACTCAGCTCAACTGACTCCACCAGACGTACCCTGCTGACATTATCCTGCTGACATTGCCCCTGCTCTCCTGACTTAGTACTCTGCCAGATCAGATGAGAGGTCAAGTTACCTTTTCTAATGGTTAGATTGTTAACGCATTGTGTAGGTTTAGTGCACACAGTTGAAGCTTTGTGCTAGCACTTGTTGCATGTAGATTGATCGACAAGATAATTGTAATGAGTTTTTAACATATATAGACTAGACAACTTACTGTTTTTATACCCTACCCAGAATCAATCACCGTGGGAACAAGCATGACTCACCACTATCTATACTATAACCAATTAAGAATTCATACTAATGAAGAGGAAATTGGAAATTCAGGTCATGTCCCTTTTCCTACTTAAAAATAAAGTTGCAATGTGGATTAAATTCGTTTTTAGATAACACGTCGTTAATAGTGGAGTAAAATTATTTTTTACTCCAATAATAACGTCGTAAAATCACTGATTTTACGACGTTATTATTGGAGTTAAACAAATTTTACGACAATAATAGTGGAGTTAAACATATTTTACGACAATAATAGTGGAGTTAAATTTTTTACGACGTTAATAGTGGAGTAAAATGATTTTTTACTCCAATAATAACGTCATAAAATCAGTGATTTTACGACGTTATTATTGAAGTAAAAAATCATTTTACTCCACTATTAACGGCGTCTTACCTAAAAACGAATTTGGTCCACATTACAACTTTATTTTCAAGTGGGGAGGGGGACAAAGCCTAAATTTCCAATTTCCCCTAATGAAATTGGAGTATTTAGAGTTAGTCTCCCATCACCTACCGTCCACATCTTGCCTCTTATTGACACCACACTTATCTTGCATCACACCTACTATCAAGGGCGGAGTAATGTATACTTAGGGGGTCACGTGACCCACTGTGATTCAGATTTTTTTCACTATTAAAACGATGTAGTTTTGTCGTTAAAAATATCGTTTTATTGGTAAATAATGGAGTTTTAGGCTCCGGTGACCATACCGAAACAAATTTTTGGATCAAAAATATAATTTTATGGTCCGATGACCCCACTGGAAAAATTTCATGTTGGATCTGCCACGGCCTACTGTCTATCCTCATTTAGTCATACCATGCCACTCTTAGACTCTTACCATCACGTAGCACCAGCGGGGCCGTACGGCATCAGAACAAATTCAAAGATCGAGTGTGGAGATTAATAGTGAGTGAGTTTACAATTTTACGATCGAAACACATCGTTTTTAGGATATCAATCAAGACAATGGCCCCACCCATCTCTACTTGGGTCCGCCCTTGGTCACCACCCTACTACACTTACTCACCTAACATACTTGTACCCTTTTTTTTTTTTTTCTTTCTCTTCATGTGAAACTATTGAATCGTCGTGATCTATCATGTATACAATCTAATGGTTGTGAGGCTACAATGATGATTCCGTGTACAAAACTTTAAAGGAATTGAAAATTGAAAACCAATTTGCATGTATACCTTTTCAACTATATATTTACATTTAGTTCATCGTTGAGCATTCATTTATATTTTTGTTATGAAGCAACAACCAATATTGAAAAGTATAATTATTATTTATATTTATTGGTAGCTGTATTTGGCTATAGAAATGATCAAACGACAAAATAGAAGCATATATTAGTATTAATTTATGTTACTGCCAAGCACGAATCAGAGCTAATAAACATTGAGAGGTCAACAGGTGGGAAGTGGAACGTGTACGCCGACTTTTTGAGCATTTCAAACAAACTGCAAAGCCTCACATGCGTAATTTAGCAAAAGTCAATCGTTTTTTTTTCCTTATAGTAGTATTCTTTACCCCCAAAAAAAAACCTCAAACTCAAGTGTCCTAGCATTCGTCATCATATTTGGTTGAGTAATGATACATGTACAACGGTTGTGTCACAATAAATGGTACAACGTTAATATGTACCGTTGATAATAATGTGTCTATATTGATCAGATGTGAATCTAATATGATCTGCACCAACCGTTGTGTCACTCGTTATGCCACAATCGTTATGTCCGTTTCATTACTCTATTTGGTATAGCTAAACATTTCATAATCTAACTTTGGAAAAGTTTTACTGTTAAAACGGACTGTCAGATGACTGACATGTATATAAATAAATAGAATTCTTTTGTATGTATCTACACGTGACAGTCAGATAGATGATTGCCAAGTGTGCAAATCAATAAAATTGTTTTGTCTTTATTTACACGTGACGGTTGTATGACGATCTGTTCAATGGGAAGTTCTTACGGCATAATTACCACTAATCCTCATCACATGCAATTTTTCTAATCATACGTTTCTGCATAAATATCCATGAATATCTAACTTTTAACATTCAACTTTCTCAACAACGTTGGTCATTGTTATTTCATAAGATTCAATAATAAAGGTATGACTTGTAAATGAAATCGATCGAGCCTAGGGAAATTCTTGTGTGCAGAAACTTTATTTGTGTGGAATTCTGAAGTGTGATTGATTTAAAGCCCACCCAATTCATTGTGAAATGAAGCTGTGTAGTTTAGAATGAATCATCAGAACCCACATAAATATACTCTATGTAAAATTTCCCATGAACCTAATGTGAAGTGTAGCTTACGACAACAGAGAAACATTAACTTTTGATGCAACCGAATAGGCGCGCACGGTAGACCTATACATATACAGATAAGGGGCAAACTGTCCCTTAATTGAAAAAAATATAGAAATATATATAGTATGCATTTTCTTGTCTCTTGTTTTTTATTTGTATCTTTAAAATGTTCATTACCCTCTTTACCTTACATCATGTGTCCGTCACGGAAGTATGATGCGGTTTTGAAGAACATTATAGAAGCCAACAATGGTAATCGATTGTTTAAAAGTCGTAAATTATGGCCTTATATGCACCATGGAACTATATTATTTCCTTCGTTCCAAAATAACTGATGCAGTTGACAAAAACACGCTTATTAAAGAGGTGCGTTAATGCTTGAATTTGAATGTCAAAATGACTATAAAAAAAACCCTAATTTATAATTAATGCAGTATTATTTTTATTCTTCCAGTCATTAATAAATAACGATAGATATATGAATAACACAATAAATACTGCATTAGAAATGTAAATGTATCAATTATTTGGAACAAAAAACATTTCGAACTAAGTCCATTTAGAATTTTTTTTTCCATACAGATTAAAAATGTTGGTTAAATTGATTATGTTTTTTGTTCTATCACTCCCCTTCTACGTTCGAAATGTTTTTTGTTCCAAATACGCCAATACTATTATTTAAACCATTTTTTATAAATGTATTCTAGTCTTTATCCAATAAAAATAAAATAAAATAATTATTTTTTTAGTCTGTGTGTTTTAATCTCAATTTGTGTGGAATGAAGAGAATATTTTACCCACTTAGAAATTAGTTAAATGAGAAGTAACCGTGGTTATATAGAGTTTATAAGCATTAAATTTTCCGTATAATCGCTCGCTGAATTGGGCGAGATCCAACGTAGAAGCTTGCGACTTCAATTCACTCACTCTCTCTCTCTGTTTTCGCCCCTACAAAACGCCGAGAAATTAGGATCCATTACACGTTTATGGCTGGACCTTCATATCATTACTTATATATTACTCTTTCCCTCCCACTTAAGTCAAGCTTTTTTTTATGGATCTTTATTTAACATCTACGATGATACATTACAACAAAATGTATCCAAAATAATAATAATAATAATAAACTAAGCAAATTTGATTGGAAAAATTCAACACAAGAACCTTGAATAATTAAAATTTCTGAATAAGGGGTTGGTGTTTAGCTGACTTTAATTAACCCCCAATATTATTGAGTTAATTACCACTACTGTAGCTTTAGGGCCACCGTCTGTAGAGCATATTCTGTATTATTTTTTATTTATTTAAATGCCCAATATTTGACTTAAAACGTACAGTATGCCATTTTGATTTGAAGCTGGCATTTGATGAAGTTTAAACAAAAAAACTATAATTAATGCCTTTAATTAAATTATGTTCCAAGGTCAAACAAAAGCCTTATATGTCTCTTGGATACCATGAATTTAAACTGGCGGGAATCTAGAGCTGTACTTGTTAATAGGATGCAAGTAAAACTCAAACTATGCATATGGGATGGATGTTTTTTTATTCATATGGTGACTCCGTGTCTGGAGATTACATGCGTGGAAACATCTGAACCATACAGTTTTTAACGTAAGAAAGAAATGTGAAAATATAGTAAAATTATGCTAGAAATCAAAAGGTAATGAACGTACTCCAATACACGAAAACATTTCTTTTAATTTTGATAGATGTTTTTTTCTAGCTATATTAAAAATGACCCATTAATATTTGTAAATTACTCTCTCCGTTCCTATTTACCTGTCGTAGTTACCAATTTTTATTTTATTTTATCTATCGTAGTTACATTTACAAAACATATTATTTATTAAGTGGTGGAGAAAGAAAAACAACATTGCATTAATTATTTTCAAAGAAGGTAGTTGTCATTTTGATGTTAAGTCAAAACATTAACTACTCTACTTAATATGTGTGATTTGACAACTGCGACAGTTAAATAGGAAATTAATATGGGAGTAATGAAAATCTCATACAATAGAGGTGTTTTGATTTAAAATTGTGACTTTAATTTTTTTTTTTTTTTTTGTTTTTGTTTTTGATAGGGTTGAAAAAAAAATTGATTAAAACCAGAAGACAATCTCATTATTGCAATCATGATGTTTATGCAATTAATGATGATTTTCGAATGAATTTTATGTTATATATGCAACATAATTAATAAGGATTTTATAGGGGTGAAACAACACATTCAAAGAGGTTTAACCCTTTGTACAATCGGTACATTTGATTTCATATGAACTGATGACACATTGGTACGATACACCATCTCGGCGAAGGAATACACTGTACACATATTCGATAGGAAAATCCTTCTATTACAGCGGTTATGTAAACGCATCAGGAGTAATTTCGCACATGATCGATCGTGATAAATGTCATTCTATTGATCTTGATGTAGGCCAATCTTAAAAATATTTATATAGAAAAAGACAAAAGACCCATAGTTTTGTAATGTTAATATATTATAAACAAATTTTTTAAAAAAAAAATTTAAAAGCCAGCGAAAATCCCTGAGAACATGGACTTTATTAATAATTAAAAAGAAGAAATGAGACTTTAAATAACCCTTGTCTTCCTTTCCTTAGATTGCACTCTTTGTGACATCAAATGAGAAAATGGCCCCAAAGCTACTCAAGCTCCTGACCTTTTTCTCTATACTCCTTTTATTAGCCCTTCAGGCACATCTCACTTTTTCACTACAAAATGAAAATCTTGATCAAGATAATGATGATCTTGATGATGAATCATACGTTCTCGACGCCCCCTTCGCGAATACGCATCTAAGGAGCCGGTTTCTAGCAACCATAAAGAAAGGAAAATCATGCAAAAGCGACAAAAACATCTGCAACGGCGTACCAGCCAACAATGGTGCAAGCATGTTGTATTGTTGTAAGACACATTGTCGCGATGTTCTTGGCGACTTTAATAACTGCGGTGGATGCGGGCATAAGTGCGGGTTCGGAGAGAAATGTTGCGGTGGGACTTGCATCAACGTCCAAAACAATGGTGACAACTGTGGGAAGTGTTACAAGAAATGCTTGGGTGGCAGAACATGTGACAATGCACATTGTGGCTATGCTTATTAACTTAATTAGAGTGATGAATACATATATATATATACATCTATATATTCTGAAGAGCATATAGAAATATGTTCTTCGGGTATCACATGTGGAACCATTCCCTGTACATATATATTGGTCAAAGCTATATTGATTGAAGAGTGTATATGTACATCGTTGTGAAATGGTTCCACAAGTGAAGGGAAATGGTGGTCCGGGTCAATAAGATTGTAGAGTTGCTTAGCAACCAGATCTGAACTTTTTGCGTGTCTTCTTCTTCTTTTCTTTTTTACTTTTTCTTTTTGTTTGATGTTTTGTGAACAACTGGTTCATAGTAATGGTCCATCTATATATTATACGTATACTTTTGGAGATTTGGGGTTATGGTTTGTAAACTACATATAGTTGAGTAAGTAATGCATATTTGATATTCAAATTCATGCAGAGATGAAAATACATGGGATCGATCGATTTTGAGAAAGCATTTGGGTTTTAATGTTTCTTCTTTTGTACAGATTTGAAGTGTAATTAATTGGTTTTGTTCAAATTTTACATTCTTTATGAATCGTCATTGGGACGGACGTAATGCAATGCATCGAACTTGAGTGCAGCGTTTGAATAATAAGTCATAAATGATCAAGCCTCTCGCTAGAAGTACCGTTTGTCTCGTTTTAGTTTAAAAGAATGGCCAGGAGTTAATGACAAGACTTTTATGTCTCACACACTTATATGACGGTGAGTATTCTACTATTTTACCGATATAAGATCCTACGACCGAGATGAGAATTGAACCATGATTTTATCAGGAAGTGCAATGATTTATACCTTTAGCCCACATCCGATTCCCATCCATTATAGTTAAGGGTAGGTGTTTTAATTTGTCTAGCATATGCAGGCCTTGAGTAAGTTCTCTTCTTTGAACGTGCGGTAGACGAAATGAGAGAAACACTTTTTTTTTTTTTTTTAAAGGCTGCCTGATGAATATAAAAACAATGAAATTTTTTAATATCCCAGACGTCGAGAACGTGTGAGAAACGTCACTGATGAAACATATTGGAATTTTTAACTCGAGAGTTAACTCTTTTAGGTTTAGCGAAGACTTAGATTAAGTAGTTACCGAATCGATCCATTAGGCTCAATTAATTTAGCACGGCCAAGACCCAAGTTCTAGTCATTTTAATTAGGCCACCGCCGGCCGTGAGAACTGACAAAAGATTAACTCTCTATATATTTTTTAGAAGTAAAAGATTAAACTCTCTATCAAATTATCAATACCCGTTAATCATGCACGGATCACTACGTTTGAGTCGGTTTTTAGCTTCTTAAACACCCAAAAGGTTATGGAAAACATCAGTGTTCCTCTCCGATTTCCTTAACACACTTTTGCAGCAACTTTTCGACAGCTATATAATGGTGGTGTTTAGACAAGTTTCCTAATGGATTCTTGGTAAGCCGTGTTTTTAGTCTGCTAGCTTGTTTGTGTGAAACACAAGTTATACTTGCTTCAAGATGATTCTAAAATTTATGTTGCCAATTTTCAGAAACATGTTTAGATTGATTTGAAAGTAGCACATGCATGCAACATTGATGACTTTTACAGGCTGATAAGAGTTAACTTTGCTATCATTTATGCATGTTTTTGACCTAGCTCATTGACTGCTCGATTATTACATGATCAGAGACTATTGGTTGAGTTGAGATGCATTTTCATCATGACCCACACTACGAGGTCTAGAGCAATTTAGTATCATCGTTTTAGGTGAATTATATATTGCATATATGTTAAGTCTACTTGTCGTGCGGGAATTATACGCACTATCAGGGGCGGACCTAAAGGGAGGGTGGGGTGGTCTCAGCCCCCCAAATGGTCCCAAGCCTTCTCCCATATAATCCCCCTGCCCCAAATTTTTATTTTGTATTAGTAATAGTGTTAATATTAGTATTTTATGCCTTTTTTTCTTAAGAAAAGACTTTATATCCTAGTGGTTTAAGAACAAACTATTAAGTTCAAATCCTATTAGGTTTTAAGTTCAAATCCCGCTGCCATCATTTTTTTTAGCTTTGCAGTTTATAAACCAAGACCACCCTGAAATTTTTTCCTGGTTCCGTCACTGCGCACTATTTGGGGTGATCTGTTGCAGGATTTAGTGTTAGGTGTAGTGCCCGAAAAACAATTTATGTAATTGTTTTTAATTAATAAATGACAGATTTTATTTCATCTTATTATTTACTTTGTGCTTATATTTAATACACTGCTGAAAACCCCAAGTCGTATTATATGTAGCCATATAACTTAGTGTGTGTCACACTAGAGGATTAAGTTTATGGTGATACACTTGAACTAGTAGTCCATGGTGAACCTAATCAAAGTATGGGGTCAGTTGATTAAACCACCATTAAGGCGCCCAGTACTTTTTAATGTGTGACCGTCTTATCCGGACTTTCGATATTGGTTATCTAAGTGGGGCATTTATATATGATGTAGTCATATAGGACTGGACCGATTTAGTCTGAATTTCTCATATAATTCCGTGATTGAGAAATCTTATTAAATCACAAGATTATCATATATGGATTAACTTTAATCCTGAAGTGATTGCATACTTCTACTTGTTTCAAGATAGGGTTTGATGTGTTCGTTAAGGATCGCTAAGAGGCGCGGTCTGAATCACTTTCACGTTGGCACTATTCTGAAATGAGTGAGAAGTGTGTGTCTCACAGATATGGAATACATTCCTTCCTGCGGGAAGTAGAAAGACAATCACCTTATTTGTTAATCCTAGAAACTGATCAATCGGCCAAGTTCATATTGGTTATGAACTAATTGATCACTAAAGGTTAATGGTAAATAATGATAAGTTGTAATGAAGAAGGTTTACGGAAATGATCCCGCCCGTTACGGATAGTACATGGAGGGTTAGTCTATATGTAATGATTATATCAAAGGTCACTTATTGACTCAACGCTTTGAGAATAAGTTATATCTATAATCGATAGAGTTCAGTTTCGGATTTATGGTGGCGTAATTTTGGAATTAATAAGTTAAATAGAAATGTTATGTTCGATGAATATTTTATTCAATTTATTGTAGCTACTGGTTATAGGTCCATGGTCCCCGGGTTGACTCCTAACACGCGAGTGTTATCTCGTTTTGTGGAACCTCGAGAATAAATGAAATACTTGGTCTATTTAATGAATATGCAATATTATTTATTTGGTAAATAATATGTAAAATAGAAAAGATATTTTCTATTAAAAATAATGGCTAAAAGTGGCGCCTCTTATTGTGAAGAAATTAGGAAAAGAAATTTTCCTAGATTATCTCACATGTGTAATTAATTATTTATTTATTTGTTAGATGATTAATGAGAAAGAGATAAAAGATTGATTTTATGGGAATTAGCTCTTATTTTCTGTCAAATATCTTTTACTTATGAAAATAGGTAATTGCAATGTGAAAAGGATAACTCTCTCTTGACTAGTTAATTTCCTATATAAAGAGATTTCCTTCCAACACAATTGTACATTACAATTTGCGCCACTTACATAGAAAAAGAAAGAAAAATTAGTTTCTTGCCTTAGCCATACAATCCGGAAGACTGCGGCTTCTCCCTCTTTTGTCGATTTCACATCCTCTTCTATTGGGTAAATTCTTCATCCTTCTCATAGTTATGTTAATTAATTATGTGAATTAAGCGTGGTAAAATCGCATGCGAATTTAATTCGTAGCTTCCGCGTGCATGATCGAGCGTCTCGATCGATCATCGTGAATCGATCTCGACGATTCAATTATGGATCGGATCCGGATTCGGTTTCTATATATCCAAAGACTTAGGTATATTCAACGCGCGGAAGGAGAGATGTGAATCAAGGATGAAGCTGACCATGACACCAGAGTGAAAAGAAGAAGAGAAGATGATTTTAGAGCAAAGACAGTCCAATCGGACGCCCAGACATCCAGACGCCCGTCTTGAAAATCCCCTGTTGTTACGCCAAATTTTTAGACTATAAGCTTTGCCCATCTCAAGCTTCTATGTGAAATTGAAGACTTGTGCATCCATCCATGAATTCTCACCTATCTACCTAGGTTTTGGACTTCAAGCGCGTGCGCCCGCTTTGGCCGGAAAAAGGGCAAATGTGACTTTTCGGCAAACTTAATTTAGAGCTCCTATATAAATGATTTTTCAGCATTGTGATGAAACCCAACCCTCCTACATCGAATTTTACTTTCTTATAACCCTAGATTATGATTAAGTACAAATCTCTCTTCAAATTCAATTAGCTATAACCATGATTATTGTGTTTTGGATCAATTCCCGGCGATTACTTGACATATTCTCGACGGACTCTGTTCGGAGACTCAATTTTCATCATTTTAATGCCATTGATAATCCTTTTTATCTTTGTTTGTTTTCAATGGCTTTGATTGTAGTTATTTTTTGCATTTTTCTTTTCTCCGTGAGTAGCTAAATCTATTTATAGGCAAGTTATAATGTGAAGATTAGCGAAATCAAACCCTAGTTGATTGATGGAAGTGATTCGTGTTTAATTTCTTAGTGTCTTGTAGTGATTATATTCTGAAACTTGTTTTTGATACTTAAGTTAACTTCATCACCCAATTCATGATTTAATACATCGTCTTTACATATGTACTTTATGAGATGATGTTGGAAAAAAGGTTTTAGAATCGTCGTGTAAAACCAACTAAGTGTTTAGAATCGGTTTATTAAGTAGGGATTTCAACATAAGTTTAGCATTTCTAAGAGATTGAATACGTGTTTGGTCAGTTAGATCTATACATGCGGACTGTCAAATTGAACATAGAGCGATGGATTGCGATATCAATGTCTAGTCAGTCATAATAGGAGATTGCATTCATAATCATGTCAAGAATATTACCAATGGTAGTCGGTAGGTTGCATAGACTTTCGACAATTGACAAAGGTAGGGAAGTAGTTAGTTGGATCGTACCATGTCTAACAAGGTACGGTTCCTCCTCTCAGACACGCCATTCATCTGAGGCGTTCGGGAGGGTCCACCTGTGCAGTAAGTCCCATTCTCCTTTAAGTAATCTTGAAACTCTCCATCTAGGTACTCTCCACATCGATCGGATCGAAGTGTTTTGATCTCTTTAACTAGTTGTTTCTCAACCTCACTTCTGAACTCTTTGAACTTTTCAAAGGCCTCAGACTTATACTTCATTAAGTATATATAACCATAGCGTGAATGGTCATCAGTGAAGGTGATAAAATAAGATTATCCTCCTTTGGCTTGAATTGACATTGGGCCGCACACATTAGTATGTATGAGCTCAAGTAACTCATTGGATCTTATCCATTTGCCACTAAAAGGTGACTTTGTCATCTTGCCAAGTAAACAAGCTTCAGCATGTATCAAACGATTCATAATCGAAGTGATCCAACATTCCATCTTTATGGAGTTTGGAAATGCGATTCTTATTTATATGTCCAAGTCTACAATGCCATAAGTAGGATTCATTCAAGTCATTTGTTTTGGCATTCTTGTTGTTTATATTAAGTACGTCACCATTCACATCTAATATTTATAGACTATTGCTAAGTATGCTAGTACCATAAGAAATTCCATCATGTGAAAATGAACAACATTTATTCTCAAACGTAAAAGAAAATCCTTCAACATCCAATGCAGAAATAGAAATAATGCTCTTCATAAGAGTATGAACAAAATAACAGTTATTAAGTTCTAGTACTAGCCCACTGGGCAATGAAAGAAAATAAACTCCCTCGGCCAGTGTAGCAACACTTGCTCCACTCCCAACGTGAGAGTCCACCTCTCATTTCCTCAGTTCTCTAGTTCTTCTTAGTGCCTGCATATTCGTGCAAATATGAGAACCACAACCAGTATTAATACCCAGTGGTTAGACTTAGAAGAAGCAATATTGATCTCAATCATAAACATACTTGAAGTGGAGGCATCAGAATGCCTATTCTTGGTACTCAAGAAGCCTTTGCAGTTTCTCCTCCAATGTCCGGTCTCACCGCAATGGAAGCAAGCATCCTTGGATTTGTCTTTAGATATCTTGGGCGTTGGCTTAGATGCAACTTTCGACTTCTTGGACTTCTTTTGGACCTTAGCCTTGCCCTTGCTTAAAATGACCAGCAACACTTGCTTTCCCTTTCCCACAGTGCCCTCAGCAGTTTTCAACATGTTCAATAACTCTACAAGGGAGCAATCTATCTTGTTCATGTGATAATTCATCATGTGTTGGAATAGTGTCCTAAACCCAATCGGGTTGGACCGGATCCGACCGGGTCGGATCATTTCTACTATTTCTTTATGTTTATACATATATTAAATGGCTTTTATGTTGTCGTATATATGTTCTTTTAAAGGACCAATTGTGAATTGCTATATGATAACGTCCTTAGTATTAAACTATGATAGAGAAACCATGATAGGCGATTATGGTTGATGAGATCTCTAATCACTTTAACAAGTTTGATACTTAAATGTCTCTCAGTCGATGTACTATTAAACAGGGCATTGATAGTATGAACAAAGCTAGCACGTATTAGATGTCTTCTGTCTTTAAGGGCGAGGGATAGATCTCGCTCATCGAAGTGTAGAGACACTTGACTTGGGTATACGTGGACGTGTATTGAGAATGCGTCGTTAGATCGACCCACTTACACGGATAAGTGTCACACTATGTGACGGTTGTGTAATTATCCTTTTGACCGAGTCTTCATGGCATCACGGTGTGGATTGTCATGCTTTGACACTATTGAGGTTTCCACAACCACGGGCGATCATGCGGTAGTGATTGGGTATGATCTTGAAGCACGCGGAGTATACATGATTGGTCATCCGGGAATCGCGTATCTCATGATTGGGATCGAATATCCGAAATGGCATTCTTATAAGGAATGTCTTACTCTCGTGAATCTTTGCAAAGTGGGAGTAAACGAGTTACTTCGAGAGAGCATGATATCCAGATTATAAGATACGGTCGTTAATGTTTGACACTCGACGACGACACGACCCGTATGGATATTATTACTGGCCGATAGGATTGTAAGTTACACGGTAACTGTTTCACATGAAAGGTAGTAGTCATTGCATTTGACTCTTCCGATGATTGGGGGTCACGGTGTGTTGCTAGACGCTATCCCGTGATCGTTAGGTATGAATGGCATTTTCGTAATTTGCACTTTGTGTCTACGGCCAACATATTCGGAAGCCTATCGGGTCACACACATATGAACATCTAGCCGGATTAAAATGTGGTTATAGATGATAACCAAATAAGGAAAGTTTATCTCGAGACTATAAAGGTTATAGTGGTAAATTAATATGGTGATATTTATTTATTATGAATAAATTAAATACAAGATATTAATAATATTATATTAATTAAAGAATATTCCGGAAGCCAATTTGTTGGTCAAAGGGGCGCCACATTTAATGTGTATAAGATACATTTGGATTGTGCAATTTAATTAATGATATTACCTATTATTAATATTAGATATTAATAAAATAAAATTATATGTATATATACATCATGCATACATACGTGTGTGAGTGTACACATTAAATGCAAATTAGTGATTTGCTTATGTGCGCACCAATGTATAATATATATTAATAGATTTATATGTGTTATATATATGTGATATATACACATGTGTAAATTGATTTATGGTAATATAATAAAAGATAAATATTGTCAATATAAGATATTGACAATATCTTGGGAATATTCAATATAAGATATTGACAATATCCTAGATTTATTTAATATGAGATATTATAATAAATGAAATAAATCAATCTATTATATTTTCCTTATTTTATTGGGAAAATGTTTTCTTCTCCTCCACTCTAGAAGATGGCGCCACCTACACTATAAAATAAGAGGTGGGTGTCAAGCTCTTTTGTACATCATAATTGCAAGAGCTCATAGTTCTTGTGTAAAATATAGAGCATCCTATAGAGAGTTGGAGAGAGGGGAAAAAGGCCGGTCTAGCAACCGGAGTTTTCCAGTAGCAATCCATGATGGGATTCCGGCGGGCTGTTCGTGTGGACTAGCGGTAGAGGCCGAACACTTGGGCGGCTCTATGCAGAACTACTCTCCTTAGACGGTCAAAGCGTCGATCTTTTAGATCAACCAAGGTAACCACCGTCTACTATCTATTTGTTTATTGCTTAAACGAAGTCGATCTTGGGTCGATGGGAAATAAATTTTTGAATTCCGCTGCGTTCCCGCGTAGATTTCCTAACATCATGAACTACGAGTATGAATCAGGTAGAGATTGCAGAATCAAGTCAATACTCAACTCTCGTTCCAACTTGTGGCCCAGCTTCCCAAGCCTCTCTATGTACCCGATCATTTTAAGCACGTGTGACCCCACAGCAGTCCCGGATTCCATCTTACAGCCAAACAGGGCCATCGAGACCTCGTACCTCTAGGTGCAAGACTGAGAAGCGTAAAGTTCCTTCAGGTGAACCATGATTGTGTAGGCGTCCATGGACTCATGCTGTTTCTGCAGTTCAGGTGTCATAGAGCAAGCATGATATATGTAGCATCAGTACTGTCAGAACAATGCTTGTTATACTTCTCGACAGCATCTGCAGCCGAGCCCTATATGGGCTTTTCCGATAGGGCTTCGTCCAAGACATAGCCAATCTTCTCGTGCCTCAAAACGATTTTGAGGTTTCTTTCCAGTCTATAAAGTTGGTTTCGTCAAGCTTATTGTCGATGATAAAATGAAAGTTCAATTTGTTTGACATTTTCTACAACAATAAATAAAGATAGAATAAGTAAAAGTTCATGTATTCAAGAATTTGATTTACACCTTAGTGGCTGGGATCCCATCTAGTTGTCTCGATTCCCGACGAGGGCCGATCAACCGAAACAATTTTGAAAGGTAGGTACTCCTACCAATCGCATCACATACGGCTCCCAGTGGTTGACTAGTCAACTCTTTGACGATTCACATCTCTATGTGATAGTCAACCCCTTGTCTCTAAAATCAGACGGTCCTGACGAGTGCCAATCACCGCAAGATTCTAGTCGAGTCGTAACCCAAATATTCATGAGATCTCGTAATGATCATAGCTCAATAATGACGATATACCCGAGGTAGGTCAACGCCGCCGAGGGCCGATCAGTTGGATCCGAACAAGGGCTCTTCACCGTCACTATAATATTGGGAGACTATTTTGGTTCGATTTTTGTGGTGGGAATAATTTTAAATTAGTCCACTTAATTAATATCATTTAAATATGGTCTCATCTACTATGTGCATATTACTACGATATCATATAAAGTAAAACATACACAACATTCCGCGCACAAAATAACCGGTATGATCATGGACTTTTCCTGGGTGCGGATTCAAATACAAACTGACGAAACCGTGGGTCACAAACTAAGGGTAGCTGCAACCGCCAATATGATCTTTATTACTGTACGCCAATGGGTTTTTTTTATCTTTCTTTGAACTTCGTATTCTTGCTCCATTCTTGTTACATAATAATCTATCTAATAAATAATTACACCCGCCGCACACGGGGGGAGCTAACGGGAATGAGATAAATGCAAAAATTAAGGTAGGTCACGTTTTCATAACGGCCTAGGACAATTTAGAAAAACAACATAAAGAAAACATTATCATCTATCCTATCGGTCGAGTCCATGATCCATCGGGGCCCATATAATCACATTATATCTATACATCTAATCCATACAATTTTATCTTAAGAAAAAGATCAAATTATAATTTTAACTACTTATGCGTCTTATTTTATCAAATCAAATAATTAATTAACTTTTAATTAATTAAATGACTTAATCAAAAATAAAATTAACATTTAATTTTAAATCGATTCTAATTTCAATTTTATTAATATTGAACTATTCAAAATTAAAAGGGTCTCTTTTGTTTCCTTTCCTATTGGTTCTTTACCAAAAGGGATGTCTTTGGTTTCGTAAACCAAAAAGCATCTTTCCAAACAAAGTTTGGTTAATGCTGGCCACTTTTCAAAATCAAAATTTTGAAAGTGGCCTAGGCCTTGGCGTTTTTCCAAATCAAATATTTGGAAAGGGTCTAGGTCTCCAAACAAAATTTGGAAATGCCAATGTTTTGGTTGATATGCCACATGACATCCCAATTACTCAAACTATTTGGACCATTGGTTAGCCACATGACACAACTAAACAAAGGAGATATCAATGCACAATAAATATCACAAAATGAAAAACGAATCGATCCTCCCCTTTGGAAAAACCGGCCGATGCCGAAGCTCAAAGAGCCGCCGCCGCCGATCCGACACTGTGGAGTCGGCCGCAGCCGATCGGCCGAGCCCCCATAGATTCTTATTATATTTTTTTGTTTTATTGTTTCGTGAATCTAGATCTTGCATCTATCGATTAATTACTACGCAATTAATTAGTGCTTATTGCTTAAACTCGAAGTTGACTCTGATACAACTATTAGGAAATCACTAGTTTAACGCAGCGGAATTTAAAATTTTGATTTCCTTTTCCAAGACCGTCTTCGTTTAACACAATAAACACGTTAAGTAGTTTGACGATAAATACATTGGATGATCTACAAGATCGAAGCTTTGACCGTCAACGGAGAGTAGTACTGTGCGCAAGCCGTCCACGCGTCCGGCCTCTATCGATTATCCACACGAACTCCTCGCCGGAATCCTCCTTGAATTGCTATCAGAAAAATCCGGCTGCTAGACCGGCCTTTTTCTCCCTCTCTAACTCTCTATTAGAAGCTCTTTATTTTACTCAAGAACTATTAGTTTTGGAATTGTGTTTATACAAAAGAGTTAGCCAACATCCTCTTATATAGAGGTATGGTGCGCCCCTCCCTTCACCCAAACTAATTGGGATTAGCTTCTAGAAGATAGATGAAAGAGAAAAAACATTTTCCCAATAAAATAAGGAAAATCATTTAAATTGATTTATCTCTTTTATTATAATATCTTATATTAAATAAAAACTAAATATTGTCAATATCTTATATTGAATATATTTATCTTATTACCATAAATCTATGTTTCCAAAATCAATTAATATCCAATATTAATATTATGGTAATCTTATTAATTAAAGTGCACAATCTAAGTGTATCTTATACCCTTATGACTTGCGCCCCAAATGCCAAATATTGACATCCGGAATATTCTTTAATTAATATAATTTATGTATAATTAATATCTTGTATTTTATTTATTCATAATAAATAAATACCATCATATTAATTTACCACTATAACCTTTATAGTCTTGAGATAAACTTTTCTTATCTGGCTATCAACTATAACCGCATTTTAATCTGACTCGATGTTCATATGTGTGTGACCCGATAGGCTTTCGAATATGTTGGCCGTAGACACAAAGTGCAAATTACAAAAATGCCTTTCATGCCTAACGATCACGGGATAGCGTCTAGCAACACACCGTGACCCCAATCATCGGAAGAGTCAAATGCAATTACTACTACCTTTCATGTGAAACAGTTACCGTGTAAATTACAATTCTATCGTTGTAATAATATCCATACGATCGTATCTCGAGTGTCAATACATTAACGATCGTATCTTATAATCTGGATATCATGCTCTCTCGGAATAACACATTTACTCCCACTTTGCAAAGATTCACGAGAGCTAGACATTCCTTATAAGAAGGCCATTTCGGATATTCAATCCCAATCATAGGATACGCGATTCCCGGACGACCAAACATGTATACTCCGCATGCTTCAATATCACACCCAATCACTACCGCATGATCGCCCCGTGGCTAGGGGAAATCTCAATAGTGTCAAAGCATGACAATCCACACCGTGATGCCATGAAGACTCTGGTCTTAAGGATAATTACACAACCGCCACATAGTGTGACACTTAATGTAAGTAGGTCAGTTTAACGCACACATTCTCTAATACACGTCCACGCACAGTCCAAGTGTCTCTACACTTTGATATACGAGATCTATCCTTATCTTGGATAAGATAGAAGACATCCAATACGTGCTAGCGTAATCATACTGTCAATGTCCCATTTGACAGTACATACGACTAGAGACATTTAAGTATCAAACTTATTAAAGCGATTAGAGATCTCATCAACCATAATCACTATCATGGTTTCTCTATCACAGTTTGACACTAGGGACGTTACTATATATATACAACTAATAACATGAAGATAAACATTATATAATAACAAAAGTGCTTTTATTAATCATAATAAAGTTATTAGTTGTATATAACATTATATAATAACAAAAGTGCTTTTATTAATCATAATAAAGTTATTACACGAACTAGAATAGACTGTAAACGACCCAACCCGGTCGGATCTAGTCCAACCCGATTGGGTTTAGGACAACTTTTCAACAAGAAAGAGATGTGAACAAAGCAAGACTGAAACTAGCGTCTTTGATCCCTCCAATGTCCGAGAGATTATCTTCATCCGAGTTAAAAAATGAATCACACGTTGAGAGTCACTTTCAACGATGATCCTCTAGTACCCGTAGGAAAGAGCAAAGGTGACTCCGTGATACATTTCATAGTTATCTACTGCTTCGACCGTGCATCGCGTCTTGAGATTGATTGCAAAAGATTGTAGAATATTACCAGTGGGATCACAAAATATCCCTTCAACTTCTAAAGAGTTAGATTTAAAGGAAGCATCCACATTGTATTTTACTATTCCATCAATAGGGGGCTGCCATCTTTTTCATGGAGCTTACGGGTTAACCAACTTTCCTTTCAAACGGGTTGCTAAGTACTCTTTTGAAAAAGAATCTGCAGCAATCTTAAGGGAACATATATTCACGTGTTTACCTTCAAAAACCCAATCACACCGGGCCTTCCATATACACCAGAACAAATACAAAAGTCCACAACAAGTTTTGTTGGTCCGTAATACAGGGCTTGTAAGAGTTCAGAGGGGGGTGAATGAACTCTTTTTGATTTTGGAGTTTCTCACTTAATGAAGGAGACTGATCAGTAAGAACAAACTAGCGAAGTACTCGTGTGGTTCTACTGGTCTAGTTATCTTCAAAAAGTGAGTTTAGCGGAATAATGATATAGTTCTAAATAAGCCCTGAGCTTGGTTTTCAGTGCTGTGTAGTGTGATATAGAGTATGCAAGTACTGAAATTAAAGTGTTGAAAGTAAAGGAGTCAAGAAATGTTATCAATCTTCGGAGTGGCGTAATCTCTTACGTGACCGCTTCTCCCGTGATTTATAAGGTATCACTATTGTACTCTATACTAATACACGTCCTCCCCGCAGATGCTTCACACTCTAAATAGGCAATCATTGACACCTTGCAGATGCCTCACACCCCGCAGATACTTCAATGGTCTATTTGCACGCAGCTCGTCTAAAAAACTTCCTTTCTTCAACGACTCGTCTATCTTCTTCGTTGTTCCTTCACACCCGCAGATGCTTCAACATGTTCGCCGATTTCTTAAGAACTTGATTGTTGAATAAAGTGAGTGTTGTATCAAATTAATGATACAAAGGATGAGAGCTTTTGCTGAGTCTGACTTTGAAGTTTTGGTTCCAGCTCTCTCGATCAAGTAGATCACTAGATGTTTCTTTGAAGCGCAGATGATGATGATCTCCTTGATTTCTAGATCTGGATTGGTAAGCTTTGAGATGAAGATCTTGTTCTTGACGAGATTGAATCAGTGACAACTTTTCATATTTTTGTCAAGAACTTTCAACTTTCTCAACTCCTTCTTCAGTTTCTCTTCTTCATCCTTATGTAGTCTTCGTAAGGTAGATGTACAGTTGAGAAAATGAGTGGCCCATAATAGATGATGAGTTGTCACTTGAATTTTGAAAAATGGTCCGTTCAGCTTTTGTCCGTTGGAGCCTGTACTTGATGGCTTCTAGAATGTAACTTTACAGCATCAAATGTTATTTTTCCACTTGTATAATTTTGTAGCCGTTTGATCAAATGTTGATAAGATGGATGGCTACACGTCCTTTAATTTATCACTTTATATATCATTTTAGTCACTTAAGAGTATTAATCATCTCGGATATGTTAGTTGATATATCCTACACGCCCTCTCTCTCATCACAAATTAAAACAATTCTTCCTATTCTCGTATAATTTTTTTAGTATAATTTTTTAGTATACACAATATATTTTAATTCTGATGGAAAAATATAAATTAAAAAGGGGTGCAAATGTAGTAATATTTATGTTTGTTAGTTGAGACGAAGAGAAAAGATGTTTTTACATGTTGCTTATTGGAGTGAATTATTTTTTGGGAGTTGAAAAAATGTAATCAAAACAGAAAACGATACGTTTGGAGGGTGTATTTGAGGCCTCTTGTTGGGTTGCTCTTAGGGGTGAACGAAATAACCGGAAACCAAACCAACCGGTTGAACCAAACCGGTCCAAACCGGAAAAGCGTAAACCATGGTTTTTTGGTTGATTTTTATATTGTAAAAAACCAAACCATGAAAAACAATTTGGTTTTTTAAAATAAAAACCGGACCAAACAGGATATATATGTATATATGTGTGTGTGTGTGTGTGTGTGTGTGTGTGTGTGTGTGTGTGCCCGTGTGTTTTATTATTTACATTTGTGTGTGTGTGTATATGTGTGTGTGTATGTTGATGTATATCACTATTGATTATGGGTGGCCTTTAATCAAAGTCGGTTCACTGTTGTGCACAGGTAGAGTGGTGTACGAGTAGAGTAGGTGTGGTGCAAATAAAATCCCCCTTGATTATCACTACATGTAAATAAGTAATATCTCAGACAATTATTTATTAATACTTCAATTAACTACCTCACACGCGTAGATTTTGGCTACAGCCTAATATGACCTATGACAAGATGAAACAAAAGAGTTTATATGGCTTATATATGATCAGCCTAATTGGAATGTAGGACAATATCATGTTTTGTGTATGTATATATGCCGTACACACACACTGTAACGCCCTCAGGCCCCGGGCCTGATAGCGCTAAATGCGTCATAAATGGTCCGGTCAACTGCTTAGACCATCGTCCTCGCTTGGTCTAAAAGGGCTAACCCGAGTTGACAAGACTTTTTATGTCTCACACTTATATGGGGGTAAGCATTCTACTACTTTATCGATGTGGGACTTTACATTCTCTCCCCTTATAAGGGACTGCGTTCTCGCCAGGACTGGCAAAACTGTTCCTGGGTCGTCCCTACCAGAGGTAACTAGAGGTCATCGTTACATCGTCTTCTTGTACAGTGCAGCGCATAGTTTCTGTCTGATAGTTGACTCCGATATCATTCTGTAACGTGGCTAACGCCCTCAGATCCCGGGTCTGGTAGCGTTAAATGAGTTATAAATGGTCCGGTCAACTGCGTAGACCGTCGTCCTCTCTTGGTCTAAAATGTGCTAAGCGAGTTGACAAGATTTTTTATGTCTCACACTTATATGAGGTGAGCATTCTACTAATTTACCGATTTGAGACTTTACACACACACACACATATCTCTCTCTCTCTCTCTCTCTCTCTCTCTCTCTCTCTCTCTCTCTATATATATATATATATATATATATATATATATATATATATATGTGTGTGTGTGTGTGTGTGTGTGTGTGTGTCAAAAAAACTGAAAAAAACCGGAACCAAGCCGATCCAAACCGAATAAAATGGTTTTGTCTAAATATAGTTTGGTTTTGGTTTGTGAATTTGAAAACCGTAAAAAATGATTTGATTTTAAAAATAACAAAAAACCGGAAAACCGAATCATGTGTACCCCTAGTTGCTCTAAGCCAACAAACCTGGTCAAAACATCATAGTGAATGCCATAAGAACTGAATTTGTGAGTGGATGGCATTATATTCTCCGTTGAATTTTTGTTATTATGGTCATGCTATGATGAATGATTTTCAAGCTTTGTTGGTAAGGTGGACCCTAAAGAAAATTAGTTACGTTGTAGAGACTTTTTTTGTTAAAGTGTTAGTGTTAGTGGTAGACTTTGAAAAAAAAATTCTCTATTCTTTTCTTTTTTTTGACTAATTAAAGGTTTATCATGTTTTTTTAAACAAAAACCATGATATAACTATTATGTGAAATTTTAAAATACAACCATTGTAGGAAGGTTTTACCAAGTGTCATACATTACAACCATTTATTTTTAATCTCTCACACACGATAAAAGTATATTATGTGAAAGAGAGTAAAAATAAGAGGCTATAATGTATGCCACTTGGTATAACCTCCTACAACCGTTGCACCATAAAATCTCTCATACTATTATAGTATTATCTTCATTCCAAAATATAAATTATCAATCCAACCATTTTTCATTACTAAACAACTATTGCATTAATGATAATCAGTGGGTATTTTAGACATTTAACCTTTAAACTTACGACATTCAACCAATTTCTTAATATGTGTAAAAACTCTTAATATGACTTATATTTTAGACCAGAGGTAATATGTTCTAAGTTTTTTTTTTAACTCATCGAGTCCACCGGTGCATCACACTATATGAGCATCACAATAAAATCGATATTGTGAAAGACGATTTTAGAGTTAAAAACCGACTTTCCTTAGGTGCGTTATGACTATCAACCTTGATAAAGTCACTTGCCGGCTGCAGAATCATTTTTCATAAGATCGATTCTGTGAATTCGACGTGGTGCAAATCAGGGCCGGCCCTATAGTGAGGCCAGAGAGACCGCTGTCTTAAGCCCAATGGTGCCGGGAAGGCCCAACGGTACATGTTTCGCTAAAAGAAAAAAATTCGTGTAGATTCAATCCGATCTTACCTAATATAATATGTTAATTTTTTTTGGTTAAAGGCCCAATTTTTTTTTACTCACTTCATGAATCGATCGTGTATTGGTTTTAGTTTTGGCGTTGCTTCGAATCCCCATGAGTTAGCGATGCCCTCGACCCACCGCGACTAACAAGGCAGGTCGAACCCCGTTTTGTTGCGATAATATTATTTCGTTCCGCAACTCGTATGCAAGAGATTACAAAAAATATTTATGAAAAAAATATCTAACAAAAGGTCTCAATAAAAAATTTTACTTGGCCCAAAAGACTACTTTGTACGTATGTTTTGAGACTATCAATAAATTGAATTTTTTATTTACGGATGTTAAAAACGCGACAAGTATATTTTTTATAAAAAAACAACTTCAAGTGAAAGACACAATTCAAAACTTAGTCTTAAGCTCAATATATGTCAGGGTCGGCCCTTGTGCAAATAATATATATATATATATATATATATATAACCAAAAAAAAAAAAAAAAAAAAAAAGGTCACAACGTGGAGGGAAACCGTGAGGTAAAGTAGTTACCTTTTTTCAACAAACTCCATCAATGCCTAAATGGGCTCTGTTTTATTTCTCTTCTTCTTCATCTAACTTCTCGTGATTTTCAGCCAAATGGCATGCAAAACTAACTTTAATCACGTAGTTGTGAGTTTTCCTCCATCTTCTTTGTCTTTTTAAGCAGCTATGAACTTTTTTTTTCTGTTTTTCTTTTTTTTTTTGCATTTTCTTTATACTATTTCTCTACATAGAAATTTGAATAAGTTCAAGTGCTGTCAGCTTGTGTTTGTAGTTTTATTCGCGCACGTAATTATCTGATCTTCATGCTTATCTTTTTAAATTTGAGTTTTATAATTTATTAGCTTGTAGATTTCGTTAATCCTTAGACGAAGCAATTGTATTTCGGAGCAAAAGAGAATGACAACGACAGCCAGCTTTGTATCATTGTATGAATATTTCATTTAGCCCCTGATATCTTTTTTTTTTTTTTGTTGATTAGGTCTCTATTTTCTGTTATAATCGGATCCTGGTTAACTTTTGTTACTAGCTTATTGGATTATCAGACCATCTTTTTGTCTGGTAGGGCTTAATTTTAGTGATTTTGCTATTTCTACACTAGCTGATAGAAATGGATATTTTGTGCGTTTATTTCTTTTTTTATTTTTTCTCTATTTAATTGTTGGTTGTTTCATCCAATTTGTCACATTTCCTGCTTCAACATGCTACTTCCATGGATGTGATTTGTTAATGTTGAGGTTTTGGAATGTTATTGAGGATCACATTGTGATAGACTTTTGATTAATAGAGTTTTTTTTCTTAGTGGGTTGTGTTTATATTTTTTATATTTGCAGTCTATGAATCATTCAACCCACCCCCAATCCAAAGACTGTTGTTTGAACATTTGGTGCAAAATATGATCTTAAGAATCCCATTAGTATAAAAACAGAAGAAATTTTCTTTAATTTTGGATGACTGATCATGCAATTCTGATGTGATTGCAGTATGAGATGGGATCATTAAAGGTGGAGAAGAGATGGATTTTCCCCCTTGTCTTCAGTTCACTTCTATTTGTGTTCTTATTGGTAGCCTCTTTTAATATGGGGCTCGTATCGACGCTACGTAGATTCTTAATTTTCCCTTCACAGATGAACCATTCTGCCCCAAATTTTGTAGAAGAGAAAGTGAAGCTTACTTTTACACCACCTCCACCAGCTGTGTCTCCTATTCCTCGTTTTGCTTACTTAATATCCGGTTCAAAAGGCGATTTGGAAAAACTTTGGAGAACGCTACACGCGTTGTATCATCCGTTGAATTACTATGTAGTTCATTTGGACTTAGAATCCCCTGCAGAAGAGAGGATGGAACTTGCTTCTCGGGTTGACACGAACCTTATGTTTAACAAGGTTGGGAATGTGTTCATGATCAAGAAAGCTAACATGGTTACGTATAGAGGTCCGACCATGGTTGCTAATACGCTTCACGCGTGTGCCATTCTTCTCAAAAGACACAAAGATTGGGATTGGTTTATTAACCTCAGTGCTTCAGATTATCCGTTGGTGACTCAAGATGGTTAGTCCACTCCAACTGTTGTTTTATTGTAAGAATCAGGTATATATATGACATATAGGCTTGCAGGGGACATTACTGTTTTATATTTTCATAACAAATACTCAATTCATCAAATCTGTTCTCATTGCAGATCTTCTGTATGTGTTTTCGGGCGTCAAAAGAGAACTGAATTTTATTGAGCACTATAGTAATTTAGGCTGGAAATTGTAAGTTCCCTCTAAGTCTGTTGTCTTGATTTATGTTTCTGAATTGTTGCTAAATGAGTTTTTTTTTTTTTTTATCTATCTCAGAACTCAAAGAGCTATGCCTCTGATTGTAGACCCTGGACTCTACCAGAATACTAAATCAGAAATCTTTTCGGTCAATCCGAAGAGAGGCTTACCGAGTGCATATAAATTATTCGCAGGTTAGTTATATGCTTTGCTGAGCTTAACCTTGATTAGCAGTAATTTTGCAGAATCTTTAAGACCCTGTCCCAATATCATTTGTTTTTTCGATTTTTCTGTTTAGGTACCCTTTTTCGTAAAGTTATCTTCGTCGTTTCTCTGAAACTTTTGTTGCCATGATTATGCTTAGCCATTTAGTGGTTCGATTTTCTGCAGGTTCAGCGTGGATGGTTTTATCGCGTGCATATGTGGAGTACTTAATATGGGGTTGGGATAACCTTCCTAGAATCCTACTCATGTACTATGCAAACTTTGTGTCCTCTCCTGAAGGCTACTTTCATACAGTGATTTGCAACGCCCCGGAATTCTCGAAAACTGTTGTCAATAATGATATGCATTACATTTCCTGGGATAATCCACCACAACAGCATCCTCATTTCCTGTCCCTTAATAAAACAGCTAAGATGATTGCAAGTGGTGCTGCGTTTGCCCGTAAATTCAAGGTAAACGATCCGGTATTGGATAAAATCGACGATGAATTGCTCGGGAGAAGAAATGGTAGCTTCACACCAGGTGGTTGGTGTTCTGGAAAACCTCATTGTTCCGAGGTTAAAGATCCCACCAAACTTAAGCCTGGTTTAGGTGCTAAAAGGCTTCAAGGTCTTATTGATAAGTTACTTTTGTCACCTCAATTCACTGAACAACAATGTAGTTAGTTAGTACAAGGAAAAACATAGTTGTTTATAGCAATGAACTCCGAAAACCACACCGAGGAAACCAGATGCTTCGACCCGCATTGAATACCGCACAATGTTTTCTTTCTGTTCAGGGTTACTTGACCATTGTTCTAAGCATGGTTTTCGCCATTGTTTCTGATTAATAATGTTGCAAACACATTGCTAATAAATCTGTGTTTAAATTTGCCAAGGGTTTTTAAATACAATACTATGTAAGCAATGATTATTGCATCATTGAACCTCTTTACCATATTTAGAGTACAATGAGCTAAAATATAAAATAGCTTGCTAAAGATCAAATGGGAGGATAAGAATCAGAAAGGTTTCATTTCCCACTAAATTAAATCTAGAATTTGTACAGTAATAATTCTAAGCTTCACCACTCCTAACAGCCAAGCCCCTGTACAATTTCCTTCCTCCTTTTACAGTAGATGATATCCAATCAATCAGAAATAATTCAATTTTTAAAACAGAGTCGTTGATCAACTTCTTTCGGCGTCATCTTCTTTTCCAGTTTCAATCAATTAACGACCAGAAACAAATAATGAATTTACAGACAGTTGCCTTCCATCTGTCTGAGTCTGAGTCTGAGTTTTACGTATCTTCGCCTTCTTGTCCATGCGTGCTCGTCTTACTGCCTCTTGAACCTGGCGATCGTGATCTTTCATCATCTGTTCCATTTTTCCAGATGGCACTACCAGTGGTCCTGAGTAATGAATCCTGTTGCCTTTTGACCCGTAACCGACCTGGATGTACACATACGTAAGAATAAGAAGAAAAAAAAAGGCCATGAGCAAATGTAGCTGTTTGAACTACACATCAAGGCAGATGGGGATCCAAGAACTTACTAGAACGGGATCATTGGTGCTAGTTTTTCCCGTCTCGTTCTGAAAAGTGCTGGCAACAACTTGTTGATTCTTCTGATCTTGCTTTGAAGACTCTTTGAATGATCCAGGAAACCGGGCATAAAGCTTAGGAGCTTCACGCTGAGCAGAGACAGACCTCTCTGCGCCATCCCCTGACAACAAGGTCCTTCTTGTTGCCACTAAACTAGACATTGAAGACAGGTCACCCCTTGTAGAAACCTTTTGAGCATCTTCCATGTTCTTTTCAGCTTTAGACCAGGCTGCTCGGTGAACCAATGGCCCGGAATGTGATGCCCTCGTGTGGATTTGATCACCCTGAGAATCATTGATTTCTTCTTCAACTTCTTGAGATGGTCTTGGTGGGTCAATAGGGAAGCCTGACGCGGATTCTTCTTGATGAGAGTTGAACATTTCGCTTCTGCTCTTGGAATTGGACTGACTATGTCTTTTCTGAAATATCAAATTTTCCATATAAACTTCAAGGAAAAAAACGGTGATGCAAAACTCGTACAATACAAACTAATGCATAAACCACGGAAAACCAACAACTTTTTATGGCAAGAAGATCCATGAGAAAGGATAATTTACCTGCATCGACGTGACTAATTCAGCATTTGCATCAGGTGCCGGGACTGCACGAGATTCTCTAGGCCCTCTTTTCTCGGCATCATTTTTATGACCCTTGCTTCCAGCCGCGGCTTGTCTGTAACATTCATCCAAATTTCAGTTTAAAAATTCCTCCCAGCAGCAAATAGGCATAATAATCAACAATGAAAAAGGAAAAGGTGACTATTTATTTAAATGATACTGCACCTAACAATGGTCAAGAATAGGAGGACGTCGTGTTACCTTCTAGCTTCTTCATCCCGGATCTTAGCATCAAATTCTTTGCTTGGGGGATATCTTGGCAAGCTTGAAGGAGCGCAAGGAAGTGGTTTTGCTCTAAAGAACTGCAAAGAGATGATACAAGTTGAAACGAATCTTCAAAAACTAAGAGCTGGCGTTACCAATGTATAGTAAGGTCTAGTTTATCAAAGTACACCCAAAAAACATGTAAAATCATGATACCAATCGACGGTTGAATATTTTAAGTGCTTTCTTTTCATAGGGTGGGGCAAGGGAGGGAGAACAAGATACAGCATATTGACTGCTAAACAATCTGCAGGGTAATAATGAGCACTATACCTCACTTTGGAGAGCGGAGGCTGCAGATCCTCGATCCGCAGGATCAACACATAAAAGATTATCTATCAGCATTAATGCTGGTGCTGGAAATTCTATAAATGTTTCTCTAACAACACGTCTGTATGGTTGCTGGGGCTTAAAGATTGTTGCATTAGGTAACTTGGATTTTGTCCAATACTCCTCTGACGGTGACCCGCAAAGCTTGAATATTTTATGTAGCTGTTCAACCTACATGACAGATTCAAGCAAATGTATATGTCAAGTTTCCCCCGAAAAAGAGCATATAAGTTGAGGATCCCCTCGTAGCCAAAGCAGCAACACAGTAAACAACAACTTACCTCTGTTCTCCCGGGCATGATGGGTTTCCCGGCGTAGAGTTCAGCAAGAATGCAACCGGTACTCCACAAATCCACAGCAGCACCATAATAGGTTGCGCCAAGTAGAAGTTCTGGTGGTCGATACCATAGAGTCACAACACGGCTAGTTAAAGGCTGCCTCTGATTGTGATGAAAGAAGCTTGCCAAACCAAAATCAGCTATTTTTAGGATTCCGTTATTGCCAATTAGAAGATTGGAACCCTTAATATCACGATGCAACACTCCACGGTTATGACAATGATCGAGTCCACGTAGAAGTTGTTGCATATAGCATTTGACCTAATATATAAACACACATTCAAAACCTAAAGGTAGAATACCAAACAACAGATAAGTGTTGAGCTTATTTGGAGTGGGCTATGATTACCTGAGCTTCGGTGAACTTAAGACCCGGGTTTGATGCCAAACCAGCAAGGTCATGTTCCATGTACTCAAATACAAGATAGAGGCTGCAAGACATACGGGACGTAACTAGACCTTCCAACTTTATTATATTAGGATGATCAAGCCTGCGTAGAATATGAATTTCCCTTGCCATGAAGCGAACACTCTCGGGCTCTAAATTGTCGAACCTTACTTTCTTCAAGGCTACAATTTTGTTTTGATCAAGATCCCGAGCACGGTAAACATTACTGTAAGTTCCCTGGCCAATCTATAGATAAAGAAAGCAATTACTGCATAAACAACAGACAAATGCACCACATGATACTTTTGTACGACATTAAGAGCATAGAATAACCATAATGCTTTATAAACCAAATAAACTCTACCAACTCCACAGACAAAATATTGAGCCAATTGATAAACTAACTACTGATTTACTCGAATTCTATACAAGGATGTACAATGTGATAATCGATGCATGAAAGAAGCAATAATTAACTACTAAATAACAATGATTTACTCGAATTTTATATATGGACGTACAATGTGATAATCGAAGCAATAAAGAAGCAATTGCATACTTTGTCAAGCTTCTCAAAAGAATCAGCACGCCTCGGCACCCATCCTCTTATTGCTTCACCTGCCACAGCAGCTAGCCAAGACGGCCATCCAGCCGCGACCTCCTCCATTTCCACAGCATTTGGCACCCTACCAAAGCTAGGAAAATTGGAGATAACCGCGTATTCAGCCTTCCCTTTCTTCCTCTCGAAATTCTCGCTGTGCAACCGAGTTGAACCATTAATTTGCTTATCTATCAACACTAGTCTCCCCTGATTACTATCAACAGCATCTTTCACTCCTACTCCAAGTATTTCCTCTCTCTTAGACGAAACGACCACCGGACCCCTCAAATCAGAAGATGCCTTACTGGGTACCCTTTCCCTAGCAGTCTCCTTGCTGTCTTCAATGGCAGAAGGCTTACAGCAACAACTCCCCATTCTATACCAAAGTTGCAAAAACCCTCAAAAGCCCACCTCCCAAAATCATATCTTTCCACCAAAACACCAATCCATTCTATCAATAATCTTCCAATACTCTAACCTAAATTCAAAAATCAGCTCAAGACATCAACTTTATTAGCTCAACTAAAGCTTGATTCACAATATAATGAAAACCCACATCACATAACTACCCAAAAAACCAATAATGCGTTGAGAATTTACAAAGTATATACCAAAATACCCCAAAAAAAGTCAGCACAACTGGCAGCAAATCTTATTCTACTAGTATGGCACAACCTAAGTTTGGATGTAAAATGAGTGTTAACTGATTTTGAGTGTAGCAAGAACTGGAAAACAAATGCTTGGTAGAGGAAAAGGCATGAGTGGATCTAGCTGAAAAAGGGATGTAGGGTTAAAACAATGAGCACATCTTTGTCAAAGAGAAAGAGGTTAATAGCACACCAATGTTTGGTGGAGGCATTAAAAGAGTAGTTTTGAGAACGATATGGTGAATTTACATTTATTAGAACCGAGTGTGGGGGGCAGCTTTGCATTGATGCGGATTTACAGTTAGAGTGATTCAGATTTCAGATATGGCTCCTGGTATGGCCAGGGCTCTAAAATTCCTGCCAGAGCAATTGAATAAAATATATGTGTGTTGCCCATTATACCCTTAAAGCAAAATATCCCTTCCTATCTGAAGCACTTTTCCTGCTAAATACCTTCAACCATAAAATCTAATGCTATTTCACACTCCTTCTGCCTTCTCCAAATCCTTCACTCACTGCCTCATCAGTCATCACTGATTGACCTATTTCATTTTTTTATCATTTACCCTCAGAGTAAAATATGAATATATAGTAATTGGCCATTGCACCTTTATGTGGATGAACTTTGCTGGGTTTACCCAAATGTTGAGTTTTTTCTTCAAATTAAATCTAGCTACAACATCCATGATCCACCTATTTAATTTACATTAACTTGAAAAGCCTCTGATTTGACACCAAAAAAAAAATAGAAAAAACAGTTTCAACCTATGTTACGGACACTTGGACACCTTGACAGACGCTTGCAGGCTAATTCTAAAATTTAATGACACGACGACGACAATTACATATATATATATATATATATATATACACACATATATACATCTATATATACATATATATAAGATATGTAATCTTAAACTCTATCAATATCTAAAATAGATATTTGTTATCTATCTGATTGTCAAAAGTAAAAAAAAAATTATGATTTGACTTTCAAAATATTACAAATTAAGTGTAAAAGCGATTATTTATAATAAAAAAACATATAAACATAATACATAGTAGTAAAATAGATATTGTATATTTTTCGGGTTTCATAAAAAAACATTGAAAAAATTGTGTTCAGAGGTGTCGGGAGGTGTCGGCGCCGTGTCGGAGAGTATGTCGACAACGTGTCGGAGTGTGTGTCGGATATTAAAATTTTAAATAATATTAATTTAATCGGTAAGCCGACACGCGTGTCGGAGCGTGTCGGGGCGTGTCGTGTCGTGTCTTTGTGTCGGATGTTTGACTGTGCAAGACTAGCGTATATGAAGTGTCGGTGCATCATAGGTTTCAACAAAGAACATTTAAATTAGAAAATGAAAAGAAAAAGAAATGAGAGAATTCTTTTTCTGGTTGGATAGGGAGGGGTAGACAAACTACAGCATAAAAGGGGTAGGGAATGGGAGGAAGACCAAGTGTGGAAGAAATGGGAGTTAGTGGGATAGTTATGGAATCAGAGGGAAAGTGAAGATGAACGGCAAGTGGAACGAAATCGGGGAGGAGAAATTAATAAGCATAGGTTAGGCAATGGAGAAAGACGAGATTTGAACAGGAATGAATGAAAGGAGAAGCACTGATAGGATATTAGGAAGAAAGGATTTTTCATTTTGAGGAAAGGAAGAAGAGATTTGAGTTATTTGAATTCACCAGTAGGATGATATTATTTGTTGAAGGGTAAAATTGACAATTAACAAATAAAGCACACTTAAATGCCCTGGCAGAAATTTTCTTGCTTTGGCGATACCGATTGCCAGAGTTTACGGTGGTGTTAGGGCACTCCTAGCAGTCTCCAAATTTTATCTCTAAAATAATATAAAATAATACATATTCATATTTTACAACATCTCAATTTAAAAATCTCTACAACAGCATCCATATCCTTATCCCTATAACATTTTAAATAATATATATTCTACCTCACAACCCTATTTATACACATTAAATATTTATTATTTCACTCCAAAGAAAGATCCTTATCCCTATCCTTATAATTTTTAACAATTAAATATGTTTAGGACGATGAATAGTGCGTCATCCCCACAAGAGGATCTTGACTGTTCATATCTCTAAAAATAAATAGGGATAGAGCTATCAGATGAAATGTATTCAAGAAAACTCTATTTTTTATCTTCGTTTAGGGATATAGAGGTGAGTATAGAGCTTCTTAGTTACTTATTACTTATTTTTTTATTATTCTCGTCTCCCATTTTATTTGTTAAATCATTTGAAACTTATTCAAAAGATTTTTACTAAGCGTATTTAATGCTTTCAATCTTATTAAATGATCGAATATTTTTACATTTATGTCATTTAAGTAATACTTTATCATATATAAAAATATTGGATAATTTAATGAGATTCAAAATATTAAATACGCTAGTTAAAATCTTTTTGAAAAGTTAAACATGACAAATAAAATTAGACGGAAGGAAATGAGTATTCTATATTTCTATAGTCAATTTTGTCGTTTAGTGTTGTTACAGTCAGGAGTGAGTGTTGAAAGCTAAAAATACATGGTTTTATAAAGGCCGGGTTGGATCTAGAAAGCCCAACTCTCAAAGGGCCCAAAGTAGAATTATCGCCGAAGACGAAACAGTCACGAAACTACGCGCTTTTTTCTTCGGCGCTCTGGTCACCTCTTGATCATTTCCTTCCAAGCCAAGGGCTACTACTAGAGAATCAACAAGAAGTCGAGAATCTCTGGTACCTATGTGTTTTCTTTGGATTTAATGTTTTAGTGGTTTTTTCTATAAAGTTTTAGCCTCGCGATTATCATTTATTTTTATTCTCTGAACTATTCAGATTCTGCTTCTTCTTTTTCCCTTTTCCTTTCCTATCTTGAAAGATTTTTGATTGGTTTGTTTGTTTTAGATTATAAAAATAGCTCAAAGAAATATTTCTTTGTGCGACTATTAGCTTAAATTTGTGGTCTTGGTGTCGGAGTTATGCATTTATGCTTGCTGGATTGGTTTTGTTATTTTTTGTGTTTAAACCCAGGGGATGTCAGTGCAATCGCAAAGGTCGTTAGTGTTTTTCGTTTGATTGGGTGCTTCTGGGTTTTTAGTTTGTGAATTTGTCAAATTTTGATGAATATATTTTATATATTTGAATGTATGATACTTTTTAGTGCATAATCTAGGGTTTGAGAGCGAGAGTGACACCTATTTTAATATGATTTTCTTAATCTCTGTTTACATGAACCATGAACGAAGCCATAACCGATTGCAAAAGTTATACCAATGTTGGACTTATGTTGTTGATTGCATATTAAGGAAACTGGTTCTATGGGTGTAGTTTTGATGTTGAATAATAAGTGGAATAATTATCCTCTTAGTTCTGATGATAACGGGTAGTGTTTGCAGTTGCAATAATTTCTAGGAAAGTTCAGGATCCTGACATTGATAGTAATCAGGAGTCAGGACAGTTCGCATAAGTTATTACTATCAGCTACACCAAATGTGTTTCCTGAAAATGTTTAACTAGATGTGCAATTTAGTGTTATTTGGGAACACCTATTTAGATTATTATGCACTCTCATTAGAAATAATAAGTGAGGGATAGAAGAAAATAAAGCATGATCCTACTAAGTTGGAATGGGGAAGTTGGGGAAAGAAGCTTGTTAATTGGTTCTACTTATAAACATGTCCGACCAATTGATGTCGAACGGCTAAACTATGTAATTTAACGTTTTTTTTTTTTGGACAACTACACTCTGCCTACCAAAAATTGAGATTCTTGTCTTGTCTTTTTGCTGTTCTTTGCTAAGTACACAGATTATTATTTTTGTCTTTTTTACCTTCTTTTTGTTGTTGTTAAGGTCAATGTTTTGTATAGGTTGTGAAGGGCTGGCAAAATTTCCCTACATCCCGACCATTCCCAGTTCCCTACCCTTTCCCGACCCGAATGTTTTCCTGACCTGTTTTGTCGGGTTTTTTCCCGATCCAATTAACTTCGGGAAATATTTCTGGTATAAAATCTATTCCCGTCAGGATCCCAAAACCCGACCTGAATATTACTCCTTCCGTTCCTATTTAATTGTCGTAGTTGCCAAAAAAATATATTCCTTTTTTTATTTGACGTTGTTACATTTCCAAGACACTATTTAGTGTGTTTTTCCTAAATATACCTTTATTTATTTAAGTAGTGAAAGATTGAAAACAACATTGTATAAATCGTTTTATTGTTATTTTAGTGTTATAGTCAAAGTATTAACCCCTATCTTTAATTTATGTGTTTTTGGTAACTATGACTATTAAATAGTAATCGAGAGACTAATATATATATATATATATATATATTATGTACTTTAATTCCATATTTTCAAGATAGAAACAAAAATAGGATTAGGGATTCGCAAAATTCACTGTTCATTTTTCAGCCAGACTCTCTCCCTCAGGCTTTGCAGGCGCCATTTTCATTTCCTCCTCCCGATCGACTGTGCGAACTGCGAAAAGGTGTTTTTTTGTGATCTATGCATAGTTTACAATTTTCATTGTGATTCATGTGCTCCTTTCTGCAATTTAATATACGTTGAAGAGCTTGATATGTAGCTCCTCATACCTTCTTTCTCAGTTTAATCGACATGAACTGAACTCTGAGAATTCGCAGGTAGTAGGGAGTGTATTGTCGTATTGACGCCTTTTTTTCAATCGGAAAATGGTGGTTTCAGTATACTTTTAGTTAGATATTTTTCTGCAAACTAACTATATCATCCATTCATTCTGTATTGGAGAGACTAGTGCTTTTTATTCACAGCTTTTTGCTTTGCTTTTGATGCCTTTTGTCTGGATTGTCATTTTACATTGTTCTTGTCAATATTTATGCTATACTTTGGTATTACTTGCTACATATATGTATTGTGCTCATTTTCAATGTAATTTCTGTTTTCATTCTAAGACTCTGATACTCAAGGCTCTGTATATTTGAATCCTGGCTGCACTGCCGATACTAATATGCCGCAATGCATAATAATTTGCATTTCCTATTCCTAAAATATATACATCTGCCTAAACTGTAGTTAGCATGTGAAATCTAGACTGCTTATGAAGGTCTTTTTGAATACTTGTGGTGTTGTTACTGATACCGAAGTGTATTCTCATATATATGTATGCTTGAGATTCTTAATTTGTCATAATGCTATTGTAATTCATGGGTCTTGGAGGATATTTGTTCCTTATTCTGTTTTTCTCAACATGGAAATTTTCTTTATATAAACATGCAACTTTTTTAATATTATGTTTTTGGGGATATCCTTTACCAACCCAACGGGATCACGGACATTCTGGAAGAAAATAGAATCCCCAATCTTGTCGAGTCGGAGGGTTACGGGATGGATCCCGACCCGATTTCATCCCTTAGGTTCTGCATTCTGCTGATTAACAAAGAAGCTGCCTTTTTGAATTTTAGTTTTTGCAGCGCGATGTGTTTCTTCTTTGTTATCATTACTCACCTTTTTTATCCAACTGATTTATCATCTATGTTTTCTGTATTTAACTGATTACGGCTTCTGTTTCTACACATTCTATGTGGAAACGATCCATTTGACACGATATATTCATTTAGTTTTGTTGAAGGGAATTCCCAAAGAATGGCTGGATTGCAGGCTCCAAACACATCATCTGTTATCTCATTGTCTCTGCCGCGGAAAGACAACGGCTCAAACAATGTAGCATCAGGGCCTGATGCAAAACCGAGAAAGAAGATTTGCTGTGCGTGTCCTGACACCAAGAAGCTGAGAGATGAGTGCATTGTGGAGCACGGTGAAGAAGCATGTGGGAAGTGGATCGATGCTCATCGTAAATGCCTTCGTGCTGAAGGCTTCAATGTCTGAAAATGGTTAATAGTATTCATTTCCTTGAGGTTCTTACTGTGTCTATCGGTATCTTAACATTTTTGCGGGGTAGCGCTATGTTTTCTTTCACTTTCACAAGATGTATACCTTTTCTTTTAATTTAGGTCTGTGCCTATAGTGAAAAATGTCTGGAAAAGAATAAATCAAACTCATCCATTTCTTCTACCTTCGATTTGAGAGGAATATGGCATATTTCTTGATTCTGAAAAGATTTATTTATAAAAGAAACACGGAATGTGTAGTTTACTTTACTTTATGTGTATTCTGTGCACAACCGATATTTTGTATTTTGTAGACCTAGCACTTTTGTTTGTGAAATCCTTGGATGGTGTGTGCTTGGACGAATGTGGTATTCTAAAAAATATAGGGAAAAAAATTTGAGTGATAGTTTACCACTTTACTAAATCAACACACTTCTTAGCTAGGGAAACGAATGCTCCTGAAAACAAATTAGTCACTTACGAATTACAATAAAACCTTTAAAAGCTCTAGTTTAGAAATTTCAAAATAAAAATCAAATTAGTTTTTTACATAAAAAAAATCTATTCTAGAAATTTTATTAGTTTCTTCACACGGTTTGAAAATAATGCTGTCTGGTTTGGCGGATTATTAAAATTATTACGGTTCATCTGATTGTTCCTATTATTTTGATTCGATTATTTTTATTATTATTATTATTTTCGGGGTTTTTATGCCTGAGCATGATCTATGTAAATTAAAATCACTAGTTTCAATGTATTTCGTATTTCTGTTTGAAGATGATTCTTGGTAAGATTTCACGACTAGTATGACCTCGTTACTCTATATAAATTTGTAAAGTGTTTATGTCAGCTCATAAGAGAGTAAGGGCCTTACCACTTCGTCATCAACTAACGAAAATAGAAAATAACTAGAAATTGATAGTAGTAGAATAATTTCTCTATAAGGTAATAAATCAACTTAGAAATGGGATGATATCAAGTTTGTGTCTAGATTTTGGCCGAGTATGTAGCAAAAGAGCCCATGGGCAAGAACTTGAAGTTTTAATACACCATTCCACTCGTATACAGATGGTCAATCGAGAGAGTACCCTTCAGACTTTATATGACATGCATTTTGCATGGAACTTGGTAATTGAGGCCCTATAGTTATATGGATGAATTTTATAACATGTTAACATTGTACATTAAATATGAAGATTAAAAACTAACTAAGAGATATATATAAAAACATAAAAATGTAGTTCATAAGGCTAATTTATATAAAATGATATAAGTATATATAGAGATAGGACAATGATAATTTTGAAGGCAGCGTATAGCTTATAAGTTGGAGACATGATCTTACATTTGAGCCTGTGGCGATGAAAGGAGGCAATTGCAAGAGGAAATCACAAAAGCCAAGTTAAGCTCCATATGCATTGAACCTTTCGTAATCTCTATCGGAAAATAATGATTCATATCTTGATAAAAATAAAGCTCAAAGGGGTGATAATTTGGGTCGGTTTCAAAGCCGGACGATTCAACTTTCGGTTTAAGTTTGAAAGCGATGATTTAACGGTTTGGATAAAATTATAATAAGATTCATTTCTCCCAAAACAAAAACCGGGTAGAAAATTCCGTTAAAGTTATTCATTTTCCCCAATGGTTTTCTATCTTTTATTCATATCTCGACTACGGCGTCAATTCATAATTAGATTATGAATTCCTCGGATCGATTAAATATGCCTAGATTTTTAAAAGAGATCAATTTTCAATTTTAATCATTTTAACTTAAATTTCATCTTAATTTATAAAACTAATTACATAGTTTTGGCCATATTATATTTGCCTAAAAACATTATAACAACGAAAAATATAAAAACAAACATAAATACTTTACTTGATTGCAAATGTTGTTTCTCTTTCATGTATTTAGTTGAAAAGAGATTATTACGATACTAAAATATATGACGGCGTAAGACCTTATTTACAACTACTAAATTAAAAAATTATATATATATATATATATATATATATATATATATATGAATATATATAAGATATATAAGATGTGATAGGGAAGCAACGTTATCCATGATAAAAATGAGTACTAATGATTACATCCAACTTGATCTCTTGGTTAGATTATATATAATATATATAATTATTCATTTAGAACTTTCTGACTTCAAAATTTGCAAAGAAAAAAAATTAAGGTCTCGAGAAACTCTACAACTTTCATGAAGAACAAATGGCGTTATAACTCGTGTTCCTCCGGCTATTTTGATGAATTAACCAAAACAACATTGTTTAAGTTGTAGACCTCCAATCTTCATAATTTAAATTGCATTGGAAAAATTCGGTAAAATCTACAACTTTAAAGAACTTTTACGAAAAACTCGTTTTGATTTTTTATTGTTTTATGCATTCACCATTACCACTTGATTTGGCACAAAGACTCGATAGATTGACCAATTAAGAAGAAAACTAAAATCGGGATTATAGAATTCATTGATGTTATAAACAATACAATAAAATTACTAAAATGTAAAAGTACAAAATTACAATTTTACGATATTTTTACTACTAACTACTCTAAATTATAAAGATTAACATTTCATATTAATTATATCATAATTTCATATATTTTATATAGAATGGAGTTGATAAGATATAATAATATGTATATTTAATGTTATGATTAATGATGGATGGAATGGGTTGGGTTCAAGGTCATCTTATATGCTTATATATCAATAACAAAAATACGTCTTTTTGTATTATGGTTTCGGTTTGGGTTCGGGTTGGGTTGGGGTAAAATAAAAATAACCAAATCCAAACCAATATTATTCGGTTTGGTTTCAACCAAACCGATTCATTCGGTTTGTTACTGGATTGGTTTTTTTGGTTTGGTTCGGGCTGGTTTTCGGTTCGGATTGGTTTTTCGGTTTTTTTGCTCACCGCCTCAAATGGTAAATAAACGGAGTAAAAAGAAATTCAAGTTTGTGTAGAGACCCAAAATAAATTGTAGGTTGTGTATGATTTGTCTTTTTTTTCTTTCTTTCCAGGTAGGACATATAAATTTGAACGGGCTGAACACACGCCACGTGAGAATTGTATTAAGAAATTTCCACCTTCTGGTCATCAGCCCGTGCAAATTTCCCTTTCTGGTTGTCAACTCGTGCAAATTTCCACATTCTGGTGATCAACCTGTGCAAATTTCAACATTATGTGTCAGCCTGTGCAAATTTGCATGGGCCTAATCACCAGAAGGTGAAAATTTGCACGAGCTGATCACCAGAAAATGGAAATTTCTAGTATTCAATTCTCACATGTTAATCAAAAAAAAAATTCTCACATGGCGTGTATTTAATCCATGCAAATTTACACATGCTACATTGTTGGGACAGATTGTCAACAATCTTGAATGCCTAAAGAAATATAGTAGCGTCTTTACTAACATCAATTGGTTGTTAGGGAATCAACTAGTTCAATGGAGAGTAGTAGTGCGCGTGAGCCGTCCACGTGTCCGGCCTCTATCGATATCCACACGAGCACCTCGCTGGAATCCTCCTTGGAATGCTACTAGAAAAATCCGGTTGCTAGACCGGCCTTTTTCTCTCTCTAAATCTCTCTCTAAGAAGCTCTCACTTTATTTTGTAAATTATTACTCTTCTAATTTCTAGCCAACCCCTTGCTTTTATAGGAGAAAATGGTGCCCCTATGTGTTCCCAATCTAATTGGAGAAGCTTCCTAGTAGATTAATGAGAAAAAACATTTTAATACTAAAATAAGGAAAATAAATATTCTAAATTTATCTCATTTAATTTAATATCTTATATTAAATAAATCCAAGATATTTGTCAATATTTTCCAATATTAATATATGATAATATCATTAATTAAATTGCACAATCCAAGTGTATCTTATACACTAGTCACCTGTGTCTCATATGCCAATAAATTGGCATCCGGAATATTCTTTAATTAATCAATATAATTAATATCTTGTATTTAATTTATTCATAATAAATAAATACCATCATATTAATTTAATCACTATAACACTTTATAGTCGAGATAAACTTTCCGTATTTGGTTATCCCAATAACCGCATTTTAATCCGGCTAGATGTTCTTATGTGTGTGACCCGATAGGCTTCCGAATATGTTGGCCGTAGACACAAAGTGTAAATTACGAAAATACCCTTCATACCTAACGATCACGGAATATCGTCTAGCAACACATCGTGATCCCCAATCATCGAAGAGTCAAAATCAATGACTACCACCATTCATATGAAACAGTTACAGCGTAAATAAAATCTCATCGCTGTAATAATATTCATACGATCGTATGTCGAGTGTCAGTACATCAACGATCATATCTTATAATCTAGATATCATGGTCTCTCGGAATAAATTATTTACTTCCACTTTGCAAAGATTCACGAGAGCTAGACATTCCTTATTAGAAGGCCATTTCGGATATTCACTCCTACTAATAGGGTACGCGATTTCCGGACGAACAAACATGTATCCTACGCATGCTTCAATATCATAACCGAGCACTACCGCATGATCGCCCCATGGCTATCGGAAATCTCAATAGTGTCAAAGAATGACAATCCACACCGTGATGCCATGAGGACTCCGGTCTTAGGATAATTACACAACCGCCACATACTGCGACACTTAATGTAAGTGGGCCAGTCTAACGTACGCATTCTCTAATACACGTCCACGTACAGTCCAAGTGTCTCCACACTTAGATAGACGAGATTTATCCCTATCTTCAATAAGATAGAAGACATCCAATATGTGCTAATTTAATCATACTATCAATGTCATGTTTGACAGTACATGAGACTAGAGATATTTAAGTATCAAACTTATTAAAGCGAATAGAGATCTCATCAATCATAATCACCATCATGGTTTCTTCATCACAGCTTAATACTAAAGACGTTAATATATATTCAACAACATAATTGGTTCATTGAGATAAACAAAATATATAATAACTAAAGTGTTTTTATTAATCATAATAAAGTTATTACATGAACTAAACACACTGTAAACGACCCGACCCGGTCAGATCCGGTCCAACCCGATTGGGTTTAGGACACCATTTCAACATTGGTTTAGTAATGTTGGAACTTTATATTGTTTTAGCTCCGAAATGGGTTTAAATGTAAGTGACGAACAGTCAACTTCAGCCCGGATTTGAATGCGTTACGGAATGAATTTCCGGGAGCTAAAAATAGTTTTGGAAACTACTAAGATAGTAGTTGATGTTAGGATTTTGAATCACTCGATTTCTGTAATGCCCGGATCCCAGATACCGAACCCTTATCCGAAAGAGAAACGTTCGGCGCATATAACATTAAATAAATCTAACATTATACGCAAGCCTCTACGTTGTTGTATCAAATAAAAGCAAACGGAAGCTAAAAAGACTCGGGTAAAAACATAAATACTACTAAGAATAGATAAAACCATACTAAAGATGGATAATTCATTACAACGATGAAACAAAACCAATGACTTACACAATACTAGATCTTAAAAATACAAACCAAACTTACAAAAGTCTAGGAGTAAAAGGACAATAAGTCTAGTACAACCTTTACGAGGAAAAATTAATCTAAAAGCATCTTCAAGGCATCAACGTCATCAAGTCGTCGACTACTCTTGGTCAACCTATTCGTCTTCTCACCCCACAATGCATACAAAAGAAAATGCAAAGGAGGTAAGTACAAAGTACTTAGTAAAAGTGAGAAACTAATGAATAACTAAGTTCTACAAGAAAAGGTTATTATTGTGATTATTATTAAATTATCTTTATGAGACCGATTCAATCTAGGGTTCACTTTATGTCCATCAACATGTAATGAATACGTTTCTAGCTTAGCTTATCTTGTTTACATCAGCACTCAAGGGCACTACGCGAGATGTTTTCACCACGAGATGGTTCCAACCGACAGTGACTTGCACTGTTGGTCCCGGGTATCCCCGATATGCATACATGTCCGGTGAAGTCCCCCAGCCATTTGGCCGCTAGTCGGTCGCAGAGTTGTCCACCTAGCTAGACGAGTCACATAGCCGATATTGACATGTGCCTAACCAAAAGTGAAATGACGTTTAAGCTTATTACTATGCAAGTATGTATTTATTATTTGTTGTTAACTAGACAACTAAGTATTTTCAAATAAGCTCCCTCACACCTAATTCTCTCTTGACTAGACCACTAGACACGGACAAGGCCTAGCAATTACACAGACATTGATGAAATTTAGTTCATCAAAGCACAAGCCCTTTCATTCTCTTCCGACGGTCCCGAACTTCAACTACCTTGAAGAGTACATTCGGTGCCGGAACTAAACGCATCAGAAACTCAATCAAGGCTTGTTCATGTTCATTTAATGTTATTAAATCAATAGTTAATATTTAAAACTCATCTCGTGGCTTAAAACCACACTTTTCCCAAATCAATGAATGAATCGCGCATTGCACATGTAAAAGCCCTAACTTGACATTTTTTTGCACTTAAACGTCTTCTACCCAATTCCAAACATATTCAACATAAAAAATACTCAGAAAAACAACAGCAAGATTGTTCTAAACATCCTATAGCATATCATAGACAACAGCTACACATAAACATGATGTTTAACCACCAACCTATACCAAACTTAACCTAAACATTATAAAACTAAAATTATTCATTATGAAGAGCCTCTTACCTTAATTGCAAACAATTTTCAAAGAAAAATGCCAAGTGACTGCTACAACTTTTGATCCTCAAACCCGAAACCTATTTGATCAACAAGTAAGCCCTAAAATACTATTTTTTGTAAAAACCGAACTGCAAAACTGTGTAAAACTGAAGATTACCTGGATTACTTGCTGTGAAACTAGTTTTAGAATAATATACGCTCCAAGACGATCGTTTTGACTACTCATGGCTGCGAAACAAAGCAACGGATTGAAAGATATGAATTTTCGAAGAATCAAACTCGACGGTTACCAAAAAATATGGCTAAACTGAAAATTTACGAATTAGGGAGATTTTGTTTTCCAAAGTTGCGTTACGTTGCGGTGATCGATTTTCTCTACTGCAGCCTTGAAACGATGAACGGATTGACCACACGGTTGAAGTCTTCGTTCCAGGCATCTCCTGCGTTGCTCTTCATGTTTGCCGCCGTTCTCCTCTCTTTTTTACAAAACTCCCGTGATAAAAATTATAAGAGGTTTTGAGATTATTTTCCTTAAATAGCCAACAATTAATTCCATTAATTAATTAGCTAAATTTTTTTTCCTTATAATTACTTTCCAAAACTTTAACTTAACTCCTTTTTAATTAAATAAAAGACAAATAATAATTAGGTCGTAATGAATACACTCAATTACTATTTTACCCTTTTATGAAAAGTCAGGATGTTACAATTTCGATATCGGGTGAATGAAAAATTTGGTAGAGTGATTTATGTGAGCCGAAGCAGACATCGGTTCAGATCGAACTTGTTGAAACAATGCATTTGTTCGAATTATGTTTATGAACATAATGGCATCCGTTCAAAATTCGGTTATTTCCAACAAAAATAACTTCCTCTGTAACCGAAATTTTGAAGAGATGCTTATCTTCCAAACAGTTTTTCTCTACCTATATAATCCCAAGATATGGAATGAAAACAAATAGAATTTTCTGCATTAAAATTATGCATACTTTTCTTACATTTTGTAAAAACAAAAGCCTGCATTTTTGCATTTCATAAGTCAGAGATATTTAAGGTCGGATCAGTTCGCCGCTTGTTCGCATTGAAGTGCCACAACCATAACAAGGAAAAGAATGTTGTATCTTGGGAGACTCTTGCCATAACCGTGGGCATTTAATCGGGGCAATAAAATCTTAAGGAGAGCGTTCTACGCGCCCCAGTCTAAACAATAAGTTTTTGTATTTACTTATGCTTTGTGTCGTTCAATTTTTTGTACATATTGTTGTGTTGTTGTGTGTATAGATGTGAAATACATATTCATAAAAATGTCTCTTCATCTATGTTGTTCAACATAGCTTTTTCTATTTGAAAAGTTTCTATAAACGATAAAAATATATTATTATAAACGAAATCAGACAACTAATTTTCCTACAATCTTAAGACTTTACATTGCTTCATGTGTTAATAATCTGATTCGTGTGTAATCTGTTTGATGTGCATATACTTTTGTAAAACTTTGAACACTGAATTGCATCTGCAATCCTGGAAAAATAACATAGGGAAAAGTTGTAGTAATACAAACAATTTTTACACATTTTTCACAAAAAATGGCACAACTAACTATATTGTTTTCAAGGCTAAAATATTTTGTAATTACTACGTATTTTTTGAAAACTCGAAGAATAAAAATTGTTTCTAAGGTGTTATAGATTACAAATCCGTATGTATTATTTGTTAAAGAGTGTCCGTGAATTTTTAAAACAACTTTAGAAAAAATTGAAGCAGAAAATTTATGTTTAACCGGATGTTTATTAGTTAAATGTGGTACAACAACATGCTTATGTGCGAATCTTTCGATAAATTTATTTTACATGATGTGTGCGATCTTAAACATCTTCTAAAATACGTTGGTATCAATACTGGAGATGTGAAATGGCTATTAGAAAAGTTCTGCAACATGAAATTGTGGAAAATGCTTTTGAGTAAAAATGCACTTGTTGCCTTGTATTTTGAAAAATTATGCTAACAACATGATTTTCGTGTTAATATTATTCTACAAGTATGTGAGTATAATTTACTTGTAACAAAAATCTGCAATTTGGTTGAAAAAATTATGGTTCGAAAAATTTGAATATAGTCACGACTTTTTGAAAAATTGGAAAAATTGCCTACCTTGTGTTGTAGTCCAAAATACTTTGTAAATACTCATTTATTTCTGAAAAGTTAAAGAACAAAAATTGTTTATTTGGTGTTGTAGATTACAATAATGTTCGTGAATTTTTAAAATTGCGATATACCAATATCGGGAAAAGTCTGCATACCAGAGTTTGTTTTGCAACTTTGATTGTTGATCTTATATTTATAAACAGAAATAGAAGGAACATTGGAAACAACTCCTTTGTCGTTTGTGCAAGGAACGGGTTCGTCTCACCACGAAAAACCGGAGAAGTTCAACAGGCAGAACTTCAAAAGGTGGCATTAGAAAATGCTATTCTATTTGACAACTTTGAGTTTGGCAAAATGACTAACTGAGGATCCTCCTGCAGTGCAAGAGGATGAAAATATATTGTTGACCGGTTTATGGAATACAAGATGGTGGAATCCGAAACCATTGTTAGCCAAATGGAAGAGTTGCAGAAATATAATAGCGCATTTACTAACACCAATTGATTTAGTACAACGGTAAGCGCTTGATCTTAACATACCTGAAAAGAAATATCAAGTCGACAATGATCACACCGATCGAAAAAAGAATTGGATACCTACAGGATCTGATTTCATGTTTTCTCAAATAAACGATTGGTCACCTTGCTGAGAATCAAGTACCATAATCACCTCGCTGACACCCAAATGATTTTTTTATTTTTTTATTTTTTTATTTTATGAATCATGAGTGTTATCAAATATATATATATATATATATATATATATATATATATATATATATATATATATATATATATATATATATATATATTTATATTGTAACTCAATTATGATTGCTTCAACATAAGGTGTGGCGGTTGTGTTGGGCCCTGCCTGTGCAACCACGTATTCATCATTTTTTATGGCGGTGCCTGCATGATTGTTTAGCTATTGGCCATGGTTTGTTGCGTAGGCAGACGGGGGATGGAATTTGCCTGGCATGTGGGGGATCGGTAGAGACTCTCAAACACACTTTGTTTCAGTGCGAGTTGGCGGATCAGGTCTGGAGGGCATCCCTTTTTTGTCATGTGTTGGGGTGCCTTGACTCCTCCTCCTTTGGGGAGCTCTTTCTTCGGCTGGTGGAGGAGCTTGGGGTGGGTCAGGTAGCCCAGTTTGTCTAGCTGTTATGGAGCATCTGGAAAGCCGTTGTTCTGTTGTTTTTGATGGTCAAGCAGTGAGGGTAGGGGCAATTTGCAGGCGATCATCGGTGCGGCGTTAGGAGTATGTAGAGGTTGTGATGACCTTTCGAGTTCTGACCAAAGAAGACTATGTGGATAAATGGATGAGACCGGTCGAGAGAGTGATCAAATGCAATGTCGATGCGTCGGTTACGGACCACGAGGCAGGGGTTGGCGTGTTGTTTCGTGACCACCAGGGTGCGGTTCAGGCGGCTTTCTCATTTCATTTGGACCCGGGTGCGGCAGTGGAATTTATGGAGCTGACAGCGATTGATTTGGCTTTGACGGAGGCTGCGCCGTTAGGATTTCTAACTTGGTAGTGGAAAGTGATTGTTTGGCTTGTGTCCAGCGGCTCAATAGGCATGTTGAGGATATTCCGGCTCTTGGTGTCTCGCGCAGAATTGTCTCTCTAGGCGTAGTTTTTTTCATTATGTCTCTTTTACTTTTATTCGGCGTATGAGGAATGTCCCTGCGCATCTTTTAGCAATACATGCTTTGTCGGCTCATGGTAAAGTTCCTTGGGGCGAGGAGCCTCCGGTAGATGTTGTTACCTCATGTTTGGCGGATGTGATTTAATAAAATTGATAGTTTTCTCAACAAAAAAAAAACATATATTATTCTATTTCTCAAAAAAAACATATACTCTCTCTTTTCCAATTTGTTCGGGACATTTTGAAACTCTAAAAATTTAAGAGGGACATCATTTATTAGCTTGTGTAATTATTAAAAATATGACTATTTTACAATTATATCCTTCTTTTATTGTCCTTAATCTTCTTAATAAATGGTGTTATGTGGGCATTTTAGGAATTTAAGAACTTTTAGTTTAAATATTAGTTATGTGACATATTTTGGGACATCCATAAAGTGAATAAATCCCAAACAATTTGGGACGGAGGGAGTATTATTCTACGACAAATAATAAGATACTAATCCTACAAAAAGTACTATCTCTTTTCAAAATATAAATCATCCTAAATCTTTTGATTTGTCCCTCAATATAAGTCATTATATATTATCTCACAATATGAGTCATTCTACATTATCAATTTGCCTCATTCTCTATCTTACCCTCAATTTATTATGAATCCAACAACTTTTCATTACTATTACATTAATATAGTCAAAGGGTATTTTAGACATTAACATTTAAATTAATGATATTCAACCACTACCTTAATTTTTGTAAAAAAATCTAAGATGATATTTTGAGACGGAGGTAGTATTAGGTACCTTTATCCCCATCATCCCCATGCAAAAACCAAACGTTTTCAATGATATGTAGAAGCCAACGAGTCGTAACAGACGTATAGTCTTCTGATATTCATTCAACAATTTTCATTCATTTAAAATCTAGGGTTTATTGTAAAAAAAAGACAATTTAAACATAAAAATATACAAAGAGGACAGTAAAATATTTTTCTGGATAAAAAATGACATATTCTTATTCCAATGTGATAATAAACATTATTATTATTCCGCCATGTGATAAATAGAGCATTGGATTTCATTCTGCATGATAGTTCATGCCTACATATAAGCTATAAATAAAAGATTGATAATCCTCCTGAGCAATGTAGGAGAAGGAAACTAGTAAAATAAATCCTAACTAACCTTATCAGTTGGTTGCATGCCTATATCAACAATTTATAGTTTTCTTGGATTTTGTTCTTTTTTATGAGAGACTTTTATGTCTTATCTGGTTGTAAGAATTTATATTTTCATTATCTTCATTTTTCTCTACTCTTTACATAATACACTTTTTTTTTTTTAATGTCCTTTAAATCATTCCTCTAATCTAATTTTTTATGTATTTCACTCTCCCTCTAATCTAATTGGAGTATTTCATTCACTCACCTTAAGTTATTGGTAAGTGACAGAAATTTTCGATTTTGATTTGTGTACTTTTTCGGAAAGAAGTTGGCCGCCGCATATGGAGGAGGGAGACGTAGTGGAAATCCCACCGCCGGTGAATTGGGGCTCCAAGCCTAAATCGCAAAAGAGAAAAGAGGTTATACAGTTCATTTTTTTTTCTTTTGGGCGGTCTTTATTTGCATCATATTATTATTATCAAACCTGTGCACTTCGCATTCTCACTTCCGATCATGGGAAAGTCGGTAATGTCACTGGTGCAAATGAGGGTTCCCTTTTCTCTTACATATCGAACCACTTATTTAGTATTTACTGTAAATTTGTGTTGCTGTTTGATGATGAATTTGATTGTGAAGGTTACCAATTTATGCTCGATTAATGATGTTTTTACTTGTAAGTACATGAATTAGTGTTCACAGTTTATATTGACTTGTTTTGTGTGTGAAAACTGAAAATCTGGGCTTGCTAAACAGGGTTAGGTTTTTCTGCTTCTTTAACGCACAAATTTTGCAATAGTTTATTTTGTTGAATAAGAAAGCCTTAAGAATTTGCTCCCTTATCTTCCTTGGCTTGCAATTTTTGTATTTTAGTTGCCTTCCTAAACATATTCTGTTTCAGAGGCCGTAAGTGCAGTGTTTGGAATCATCTTGTGCTTCTCATTGCAAGGTTCCATTGAATGAACTTGTTTTTGCTTTCCTTGCCATGGGAGTGTTACTTTTTATTGAACTAATACAAGCCATTTGTTAACAATATTTGTAGGTTTTCTGCCCTGACATTATAGACGTTGATGATTATGAAGATTTTTCTGTCTCGGTTCTTGAATCTGGGAAGTCTGATCCAAGATTCAAAGGCAAGGTATATGTAAAATGTGATCTGGAATTCAGGTTTTTAATATCGCGTCATTGTTGAAGTCGGTGGTGATCGGTGGTGTTAATATTCTTTTATTGTTCTTCTTGTTGGTATTGATTCATAAGGTCAGAAATTAGGTAGAATAAGTTCTTGAAATCTGAAGAAGTGCAAATTGGCCAGAGATGATGTTTAACGCTTTTAAAGGATAACAAATTAAGTTCACTTTACTTTTGTGCGCATGTATTTTTTCCCGGAAATCCCTGTTCTTTTATGTCTTGTGACAAGCTTTGCCTGAACAACAACTTTAGGTTTATGATGATCCATACACATACTTACTAGCTGACACCGTGTCATTTTTTCAGCAAACTTTTGCCGATTTATCTCTTCACTCTGGTGTCGGGACTCATAATAATGTATCTGGAAATGATGTGAAGGTCACGGGGGAGAGTTACAAAGGATCTCAGTATTCAAAGGAAGCGTTCTATAACGACTTGATTTATGTAGATGATGATGATCTCATGGAGTATGCTCTCTTACAATCACACTTGGATGACTTTGATGTCCCTACTGGAATCGAGGTTTCAATACCTTGGGTTACAGATGTCAATGGAATTAACATGAACTCCTTCACGGGAAGTGTTAATAAACCAGCTGTCTCTGGCAGTGTGCAATTAAGTTCTTCTAAGTATTTGGGAAGAAAAAGAGGAGCGCCTCAAGCATATGGCATTCATGCAAATTCAGATTCTGGAAAGAAGCCTCTACAACCCCATGTGCATGTTCTACACAGTATACAGCATAACCAAACTTCTACTGTTTCTAATACGTTCCCCAAGGCTTCGATGCCTCTAGCACCGCACGAGCAACATTTACACAGTTTACAGAACCAAATTTCTACTGCTGCAAATAATTTTCCCAAGGCTTCGACGCCTACTCGTACAGAGAAGCCTCTAGCACCCCCCGAGCAAGTTCTACACAGTTTACAGAACAAAATTTCCACTACTGCAAAGAGTTTTCCCAAGGCTTCGATGCCTACTCGTAATGGAAGCTTCTATAATCTAGGTCCAAATATGAATACTGGTATTATGAGCAGTAATGTTGGTGTAAATCATATGTTCCCCGGTTACAATTTTACCCCCCCGAACCCTTCAACTGCTGCTTCATATTACTCTGGAGGTTTCACCTTCTCTGATTCAACATCCTGTAACCCTTCATTTCCGAACTCTATGGGGATCCAAAAGAATTTGACATCTACTGGAAAAGTTTCAAGTTCACTTGGTCCATCCAGTTCTAAGAGTGTAAATGAAAACCCTGATGCCAATTTGAAGAAACTTGATCTTTTTAAAAAGTTTGATACTGTTGAAGATTGTTCAGACCACTCCTTTTCTAAGAGTAATGCTTTTGCAATGAACCAGGTTAGCTTTAGCTTTCCGCAGTCCAAATTTGTTATCTTTTTCTCTTTAGTGTCCCTGTTAAAGATTTCTGTTACAGCCAAATAGAAGTTGGGCCAAGAAAATACAAGATGAGTGGAGGATTCTTGAGAATGATTTACCTGGTAAGTAAGTTCTTGTTATTTCTCTGTATGGTTTGCAGTTTTCCATACTATATATATTGCTTTGATTTGCAGCATGTGCAATTCTGCTGTCATGTTTTTCTTTTTGAAAGATTTATCGACAACTTTGAACAGTTGGGTCCTTCAATCAATGTTAAAATATGTTTGTTGAGAACAGATACCATATTTGTGAGAGTGTACGAATCAAGAATGGACCTTTTGAGGGCTGCAATAATTGGAGCAGAAGGGACTCCATACCATGATGGTCTGTTTTTCTTCGATATGTTCTTCCCGAGCAATTATCCTAATGTTCCACCGGTATGGACCCCGTCCGTCTTCATACATACATACATGCATGCATGCATACATATACACTTTGGCGGATTATCTTCTTAGTCTGAAAGCTTTCATTTGCACACAATTTATAAAGGCTAATTAATCTGTTGTTTACAGCAAGTGAAGTACCACTCAGGTGGTCTTCGTATCAATCCGAATTTATACAATTGCGGAAAAGTATGTCTCAGTCTTCTTAATACCTGGAACGGTAGTGGAAAAGAAATGTGGATCCCGGGCGAATCAACGATTTTACAAGTTTTGGTTTCTATCCAGGGTCTGATTTTGAATGAAAAGCCTTATTTTAATGAGCCTGGATACGTGTCCACGAGAGGTACAGATACAGGGGAAAACTATTCGCTCGATTACAATGAAAAGACCTTCATATACTCTCTTAAAACAATGGTTTACAGCATCAGGAAGCCACCTAAGGTGATGCAATTTTTTTGTTTCTAGAATAGCATAAGTTTTTTTTATCATCTCTTTACACTAATTTAATGTTTTGTTTTTCACCTACAGCACTTTGAAGATTTAGTTGTTGGGCATTTTTTCAAGCGTGCGCGTGATATATTGGTGGCGTGTAGGGCGTATAGGAATGGATCTCAAGTGGGGTCTGTTGTCGTCAAAGGGGGCGTTGAAAGTGTAAAAAATAAGGGTCAAAGGGGTAATTCACAGAGTTTTAAGAATGAATTGGCAGGGTATTTGAAGACACTTGTGGAGGCATTTGCTCAAGTTGGTGTGAAAGATTGTGACAGATTTCTTTATTGAGAGCTCTGAGAATTTGGCAGTCTGTTATATGTATAGAGCTTTGTTTCTGCATCCATAGATTAGAGAGATGAATAGGGCTTTTTTGGAATTTTATAACTTGTTTGGTAGTAGTCCCAAGTAAAATGTGCAGTTTTCTTTCCTTTTTTGGACGTACTATACTCCTTGATTGGATAACTGGTGTCAAAGGATTTAGACTGGGAATTTTGTTTTGCAAAAATTACATGGTAACTTTGATGTCTTATTTATATAAATGTCACATCATCAGAAGTCCATTTCCACATTGTATTGTAACATTAAACTATACATAAATAACTCTATAGTCCTTTCGGTTTGGAAGATTAGAATTAGTGAGATGCCGTCAAACGGGATGTCAATGTGTCGGTCCATTTTTAGCTAGAAAAAGATTAGTGAGATGCCGACGGCAATGTGTCTGTCCATTTTTTAGCTAGAAAAAATCTTTATTTTATAGGATGTGAAATGGGGTCGTCCCTATCGCATGTTAAAATTTTTTTTATAATTTTTTTTAACGAATACGAAAGGAAAACACACACATCCACTTTTATCTCCATCGGAATTCGAATCCGGAACATCCGAATTAATGACCACAAAATTTACTGTTGTGTCAGTGCCATGTTGGCCCCTTTCCCATGTTATTTGAAATTTATTTATTAATAAAATATGTCAATCATTTTTTAAATGAGTATTCAATACTCGTTTCTTTAATCTATTCAAAAACTCGGCAGTTTTATGGTGTTAAATTGCTTTTGAAACTACAAAGATTCAGGAACTTAAGAAAATGTAATCAAAACTCCATTGATGAAAGCTTGGAGATACAAGTTTGAATGAAAGCTACGCAGACGTTCTTGATTGAGCAAAAGGCTGGGCAGCATCAATACGGTTTAATCAACCGATTCTGAATCAATTAAGAAGATTTTACGAACGACCAAACACGTTCAGTCTAGGTGTTTGTAATGGCTGTCAATTCATCGCCTTATTAGGATGGATCCCTGGTCCCGAGGTCGGCGGTGTTATGGGTTCAGGTGACACCAAAAGAAAGAATCATCACAAACCGGTCAGGTTTATCCATAACGAGTCTGGACGGTTTGAATGTAGTTTTACAAGTGTTAGAATCGAAAAGTCGCCTGCTTTAACGCTTAGAAGGAAGAGCATATTTCCCTGACAGTTATGTATGGGATACCGTAATCGAATCGAATCTAGCACCAGTAAATTGCTGCGATGATGACGGGAAACCAACAGAAATATACCCTTTTAATCAAAATGGTTCTCCTATGGGTGTTACGTTGCAGCAATTTGTTCTCCGGATGGTAGACATCTAGCCATGATGCCTCACCCGGGAACGGTGTTAGTTTCTTGATGTGGCAGTACCCGTGGTACCCACAGCATTGGGATGTGGACAAGAAAGGCCCTGGCCCGTGGCTACGAATGTTCCTAAATGTACGCGAATGGTGTTCTTAAAGGTACTTTCTTTGCCATACTTCTTTCCTGACATTGTAGACGTTGATGATTATGAAGATTTATCTGTCTCGGTTCTTGATTCTGGGAAGTCTGATCCAAGATTCAAAGGCAAGGTATATATGTAAACTGTGAACTGGAATTCAGGTTTTTATTATTGTCGTCATTGTTGTCTGGTGTTGGTGTTGGTGTTAATGTTCTTTATTGTTGTTCTTGTTGGTTTTGTAATGATAAGGTCAGAAATTTGGTAGAATAACTTCCTGGAATCTGAACTAGTGCAAATTGGCCAAAGAATGATGTTTAACGCTTTTAATTAGTTTCTTATGGCTACAAGTTATGAGGATAACAAATTAAGCTAATTCTTCTTTGAAAAATATGTTTAAAACATTTCACGGATTCATGAACTCATATGCCGCGATAAAGACCGTCGCGGGCTCCGAAGAACGCAACCTTTCATTCATGATTTCTTCACCAACGATTCAGATCTAAACATTAATGGGGTAAAATAAACTAACTACTACATAGCAAACCGACTCAAAAACTACTAGAGGATGGCTACACACAGTCTCAGAATGATCACAACCTTTTTACAAAATGGCATAGAGATGATTTCATAGCCCTTCTGGTCTATGTTGATGATATTAGGAAGCCTGCAATTATCAGAAATACAACATTTAAAGGATCTTCCACATTTTTCTTTCACCGTCAAGGATCTAGGAACTCTGAAATATTTCCTAGGGTTTGAAGTAGCAAGATCTAAACAAGGCATAGTCATCAACCAGAGAAAATAATGTCTTGATCTGTCGAAACACTTTGAATTCCAAGACTGCAAACCAGTCGCTACACCTATGGATACATCTCAAAATCAACCTTCTATTGAAGCACCAGCATTGGAATCCAACACTTATTATAGAACATTAGTTGGGAAGCTTCTCTATCTTTCCAACACAAGGCCTGACATTGCCTTTCCTGTGCAACAGTTGAGTCAATTTCTTGACTGCCCTAATGAAGCACACTTATAAGAAGCACACGGACTTCTCAGATTCCTCAGGTCAGCACCAGGCAAAGGGTTACTTTTTCCCAGTAAAGGCATCATCAAATTGAAGGCATTCAGTGATGCAGATTGGGCAAGGTGCACAAATACAAGAAGATCTGTTACATGGTATTTGGTTTATCTAGGAGATGCCTTGATCTCCGGAAGTCTAAGAAACATCCAATTGTTTCAAGAAGTTCAAGTGATGCTGAGTACAGGGCAATGTCAATCAATGCCTATGAAATACAATGGTTAATTTGCCTACTCAAGGATTTTCACATTGATTATACAGATGTTGTACCCTTATACTGTGACAGTCAAAGTGCCCTTGATATTGTGCAAAACCCTGTATTCCATTAAAGGACAAAGCACATATATAGAGATTGATTGTCATTTTGTGACTGAGAATTATCTAGCTAAGGTATTGAATCCACTATCAATCAACACAAAAGGCCAACCAGCAGACATCCTTACTAAACATGTTGATAAAGCTACATTCACTAGACTACTTCAGGCATATCCTTTAAAGGATTTGTATGCAGCATCCTTCCACACCACAGCACATACAATACAACAGTGAAGACAGATTTTTTGTCAAGCTTCAACATGGTTTTATCAACCATATTGAGCTTTGGGGGGTGCAAGACATACAAAGTGAAGACGATGTGTTTTTGTGCTCATTGTGACAAAGTGGAGGCAATTGGAAGTTTTTGCTCCAATTGTGCTCCAATAATCTATATAAGCCTTGATTATCAGAGATTAGGAGTTACTCGAACACCTACACATGGAGGCAATTGGAAGTTTTTTACAACCGTTCCAATCACACCAGGCTCCACCAGCTCTATATAAGCCTTGATTATCAGTATTAGGAGTTAGTTAGTTAGTTTTATTATGCAAATTGTATGCTCATTCAAGTCGTTTCGATTGTTTTCAGATGGCCAAATCGATATCGGAAAATAAATCGAAGGTCTACCGACAATGAACACAAATTCTACAACTCATTATTCATTACAATTGCTTCCTGTGATGATGAAATATAAGAAATGAATAAAAGAAAAAATCAAATGGTAAGAAATGAAATGTATTGCTTTTTCTCAGGCATATTCAATGATATAACATCAAGTATTTCATGATATAAAATCTTTTCCGTTAAAAAAAAAAACTAAGATATCAATACCAGGAATGGTCGATCAAGAGGATTGGATACGCCCCTATCTGTTAAAAAAAGAGGATATGCAATGATTGAAAGGATTATTGAGAAGTGGATTTTATAGACGGTTGAAATTGGAGATAGGATTAATGGAAATTTTGCAGATATTACAGGATTGAACTTGAAAGGATGATTATTTCAACCCAATAGTATTATGGTGGTCTTGAACCAAATTTTTGGATCACAATGTCATCATTTTGATAAACATTATTGGTTGCTTATTTTTATATACAGGGGTCTATCAGAAATATCTTAAACCCTATTGGATAGGGACACCAAGTACCTGGACCATAATAAAATTTATGATTTTAACAAATAAAGAATCTTACGAAACTTTAGGCGAAAAAATTCAAATGGAAGAGTTTGTTTGGTTGTTTTATTTTAAACAAAAAAAAAAATTGGAAACAGAAAGAACAATTTCCGGAGAGTGGACTAAGATTTCTTTTGTTTTTATTTTTTTCATTTTTCGTGCATAAACAGGGTCAAAAGTGGGTTTTGGGGCGAAATCCCGGATAACCGGGTTAAATTGTATTTTCAAATATTTATAGATATAGATATAGATATAGATGTATGTCAAAAATCTTATTATATATTTTCAAGGAAAAAACCGCCAATTGACTCGTTTTTCCCCCAATTGACCCGGAAAAAACCCGTTTTGGCCCTGCATACACGCCTCTCCCGTAGCCTCTCCCCTTAAGTACCCCATGATCTCCTGGAAAAAAAAACTTCCCAGTCCCACACGTTCAGTCCTTCGTCCCAAGTCTTCCATGGCTTTTGCGGATCATAAAAAACTGAAGGAAAACCTCCCCTCCAAACGTGCTACATCCCACTCTCTAATCACAGGCAGTCTATTTGCAACGCACCATTCCTCACACCACAGCCCCGTCTCCTCATTTCCTCTCCTGTTTGGATCGCCGGCCAGCATCCAACTACATCAGGTAAAATTTCTATTTATCACTCCTCTCACCGCCATTTTTCTTGACAGTTTATTTGGTATTCAATTGAAGAATAACATTTTGGAGTAATGAATCAGAAATCAGATAAGCTGGGAGGATAACAATGGTGGCTACTGTTACCGCTTCTTATTTGCTTCTCACTGTCGATTATGGCCTTGAACCCAATGCTCTTGACCCTGTAAGTAGTACTCTTTCCTTTGGCTTTCAATTTTTTTTCACACAAATCTTTAAAATTTATGTCAAAATTTTGTAGTAATTATGTTAATTGTTGCGATTCTCGATTTATGATTTGATCGTCGATTCAGGGAATGGCCAAACGGATAGGGTTTGATGTCTGGGGGTTGGGTTTAGTTTATTTTGTCAAAATTAAACTTGATACCTAGGTTGTTCGAGCGTTTATACATGAGTACGAATATGTGAATACCGTATATAGGTGTATGAAGTGCATATACCTAAATGCTCTTGCTTATGCTCTACTGATGCTCTTGCTGTAATTGATGCTCTTCAGAACAATAACGATGTTTCCACGGACAAAACCCAGCAATTTCTTAGGCCGCTTAGGAGGAAACTGAATGAAAATTGGTCATTGATGTGTTAAACAATGTGCAGAATAACGTACTTGATGTGAAATTTATATGTGGGCTGGATGGCAAATTGGTTATACACATAGTCCTGTTGTATATGACATGTATGGGATAACTTTTGTCTTTTGCATCATACTGACAAGCTACTTGATGATAGAGCTCCACTTGAGAATTATGGCGTTAGAAACAACTCTCCGGTAAATTAAATCAGAGCTATGATTGTAGTGGTTTTTTTGTGTTGTTAATCTTTGTTTGAAGATTCATTAAAACTGGCATAGCTTCTGTAATGTGATAGTGTATGGTTTACTGTATGTCTACCTTGGTTTCTATCTACTTTAGTGCTGCCATTTTTTTTTTCTTGCAAAAATCAACTCTTTGTTACGTCTTTTTCTGAAAGTTTCTTGCATTGCGGATGATTCTGAACCTTTAATCCTTTTGACACATTATTATCTGCAAATACCGAACAAAACAATGATAGAAGAGTAATGTGTCAAAAAGAGAACACTCAAAAAGAGCTTTAGTTTGTTACTTATTATGTGTAGCATCTCCCTCCGATTGTCGTGTATTTCTACTTCATCAGAAAGCACATTAAATACTATGCAGGTACAATTTGTTTCTTACACTAAATCAAGAGCTTATAAAAGGCATTCCAAGAGCAGAAAGCATTGTTTTATTCATAGTCTTAAGAACACAACATAGAGGAACTGCTCTTCGGTCAGGTTCGTCATGTGAAAACCCTTATATTTGACTGTTATAAAAGAGATGGGAAGCTATCATCTCAGGTATTTTGCTGGCTATTGTATGCAAATCGAGTTTGTATACATGTAATGTGTAGGTCATTACGTTTATGTGTTTATGCAAATTGTTAATCATTACGTTTATGTGCAGGTCAACTCACACCTGGAAAAAACGGAATTCAAGTGCAGGATTATGGTGTCGTGATCTGCAATGTTTTTGAAGATTACTCATTCAATTCGGTTCCCGAATCCTTTGTTGTCTATCGGTTTCTCCCCAGATTGTTCCACTCGAGTCATCGGTACATCAAACGGGACGTTGTATATCGGGAAAAAGAAGACAAAGGAAACCGAGGGGTACACATCACGGGATTTTGTCGGTCTGGGACCCGTGGCAACAGATGCAAGGCAGATGCAAGTTTTGAGGCCATCATAGTTCAGATACTTTCATAGAGGACAAAATGAGAAACCTTCAGAGAGTGATCACTTAATAACAAGGCCAAAGAAAGTGAAGTTATCAGAGCATGGCAAGCTGTTAAACAAGTATAGGCATAAATTAGCACTGATGAGAGTCAACTTCACTATGCTCCGGTGCATGTTTTAGTCCCCATTTACGACACTTTTGGCTTGGTTTGGGTAGTTTTAGACCGTTTATAGGGCGAAATCACATTGAGCATTCACTATGAGGTAAACCATCAAATAGATGGAAAATCTCACATTTTCACGATGTTTTGGCCCTTTACGAGCCATATGTTTCTTTGCGCAATTAAGCTCGATATGTTGTTTGGTATGTGAAATGCATTAAATAGGTGACTCAGATATACCCGGAAGTTGAGGTATGAGGCTTAGAAAGATGAAACCGAAGCTCGGGGATGGAAAAGTTGAAGAAAAAGCTTAAATTCACAACTCTGCATTCCTGGTACTTACGAAGTCATCTTGGTGGTCACGGAACTCACCATATGTTGGGCGGAATGTCTGAAATCTCGGTAGTTACCGGACTATTCTTGGTGCTTACCGAGATTTCTGCAGAATTTATAACTGCGTTTTTTGAGAGGAAAAAAGTAGTTTTTTCTCACCCAATTCCACACACACTCTCTTAGACACTCCTCTACCCTTTTAGGTCGAAATTTCCCCCTCTTCCCCTTAGATTAATTTCTACTTCTCCTTTCCTAAGATTGAGCTAAATCAACCTTAGATTTTAGCTCAATCAAGTTAGATTTTACATTTTGGCTTCTCTTCTCCATCTTTGGACATGGGTGTTGAAGATACTTGATGTAATCCATATTTTGCTGCGATTTTGGTAATCAATTTCAGTTTGTTTCTTGTTTATGGCTTTAATTTCATCTTTGCTTGTTATTTCTTGTTTAATGATGAGTAGCTAAACTTTTCATAGCCAAATTATGTGAAGATTGATGAAATCACCCTTTAATTGATGAAATTGGGAATGTGTAGTGTTTAATTGTTGTTATATTGACGAATTCATGTCTTAAAACTTGTTATCAATGCTTGAATTAGCTTGTACACCTAGTTCATGAACAAACACACCACTTTATAAATGTATGTTGCGAAGGGGTGTGGGAAAAGGGGTTTTAAGATCATTCTTTATAATCAACTGAGTTGTTTAGATTGATTAGAGAGTGAGGTTCAATTGGTTGTGAAATCGGGCAACTCTAGCGCGTTAATCTTGTTTTGGTCAATTAAATTCTTAAAGTGATTTGTTGAACCGGGCAAAGGGTGTTCGATTGTTGTATGGCGTCGTACACTAGATTAGGAGTTCGCACCCATGAATGAGTCGATATAAGTAGAGGTTGGTAGGTTGGTTAATCCCATTCCCGAGCTAATCGATTGGAGGGGTGAAAGTAATCAATTGGATCATAGTTTGGCTATGTCTCTTTCTCTCTTAAGTATCTTTAGTTTATATTTTGTTTTAGTGTAATTAAACTTGAAATATCTTGGTTGACCTAAACTAATTCCAAAAACGGCTTTGATACTCGATTGATTCCTCGTGGGATACGACCTTGCTCACCTCTATAGTGCTTCTGACCCGGTATTCTGCGGTTAAGGTTGGTCGTTCACTATTTTGGTCATCAAGCACTAATTGCTGCTCTAAACGGGAAGAATCATGAACACGTGATGGCTGTAATGGAAGAATTAGTGGCTAGGAAGAAGTTGATAACTTGCATAACGAATCTGGACCGTGATGAACTTGGACTAATGTTGACTTTCTTGCAGAGGCATTCAACCGTGCCACGGTATGCACCGTTTATGATGAGGTTCACAAACAAGGTGATTGACATTCGAGGAGAAGATATCAGATCATCAGACGAATTACTAGGCTATGTTAGAAATCTCAAGAGAGACGTCGAGGAAGAGACACGAATACAACAATCCTTGCAAGAAATACAGGGAATTATTTCACCTATATTCAGAATTGCTGCGAGGCGGTAATCTTTTCAATCGAAGAATCGGAAAGATATCTTCAAAGGGCTTTCTGTTTTATTTTCTTTTTCTTGAAAATGAACTATTATTACTGTCTTTTAATATTCAAAAAGTGATTTTTTTTTCTTTCTTATCAGTAGGACAAATTCTCTTCAAATTTCTGAGTGAAAAGAAGATCACTTGAGCTCAGATTTTGTTTCCTAGGTTCGGGCTCTAGGTTCGATTTTGGAGTGTTTTTGCTACAATAGGTCGGCCTGCCCCATAATGCTAAAAGGTGCAACCGCCTTTCCCGTTCTGACAAAACCGTTGTGATAATAGCATTTCTCATTTCGTAATTTGATTCTTTTCATATATGTTATCATAATAGTACAGTTAGTTTCAAGATATTTCTCATTTCATTTCATAATCTGATTCTTCCCGTTTAGAGCAGCAATGGTGTGTTTGTGGTAGGGTATGGTGCGAGGAGTGGTAGTGTAGGACGAGGTGAGATGTGGGATGGTATGGTGGGGTGGGGGTAATGTGAGTGTTTAAGTAGGGTGGGGTATGGTGGTAGAGCAATGTATGGTTGGGTAGGGTGACATAGGTTGGGTAAATGAATGATAGGGTAGGTTGGGATAGTAGGGTAGGGTAAGGTGAGTAAAAAGATAATGTGCAACTGGGTGATTGGTAAGGTAAGTGATAGGTGTGAAATTGCATTTTCAGGCCACTAATGGTTCATCAAATTCACAATAAACTCTTATTATTTGCTATGCTTGAAGAGTGTACATAAACTATGTCTGATTTCTGATTTGCATGCTTTTCTGTAGGCTTCTCATGCAACCATTGCACTTACACTAAGTTTTTGGATTTGGCTACATTCATTGGTTTTTATTCATACATGCAGCTGTGTTTTTAATTCAATATCGTGCTTAGATAGTCGAGTTGTGCTTAGGTGAGATTTTGGGCTATTGTATTAACTTCATCTAGATCTTGAATCAAATTATGTTCAATATCGTTGCACGTTTGATCAAATTACGGGTCTTCATTTCGGTTATATATTTTATCTGGTAATATATAACAATCTTTTTTTTGTACTCCTATTACTTTATGTTTCCTATGTAATTAAGTTGACTTTTGGTTCTTACTACACATTTTTAAATTTTATGTTTTCCGTGCATCGCACGGGTTTCCTACTAGTATGTATATATTTATGGGAAATTGGACTTTTTATAATTAAGAGGCAATTAAGGGAAATAATTGGGAATTATTTTCGGTAATGGTTATTTAAGGAAAATAAACCATTATTTTACGTACAACCTAATAGAAATCAGATTTTGGTTTTTACGAATTGAGAAACGCTCTGAGAGCAAGAACAAGGGCTAAGGAACTTCTTCAGAAATCTAAGTCGTTTCTCAACCGTTTTCAGATTCGAGTAGAGCATCGGAATCGTCGTGAAGAGGGCGTCGTTTCAACGCAAGAAAGTTGGAGTTTTTCTTAAGGTATGAATTTCGACCTAGATGTTGATTTGGATGAGTTTTATGGATTAAAACCCGTATCTTTCATGGTTTTGTCGTGATAGAAACTTGTGATCGAATCTAATCTATTTTGGAATTGATCACATAGGTTTTCTGCGAAGGAGACTCGAGTTTGCTGCAGATTTTTCATAGGTTTGAATTTGGATTAGCTTGATAAAAGGTAAGAGAATCTTCCTATGATTTAATTACGGTTTATAGGTGTAAGTTGAGATTTTGATGTTATTTTATGTTAGAAATCACGCTACAAGTTGTTATAGAATTAAGGATTGTTATGGTTTGCTAAAGTTGTGTTTTTCTGCTATTTTCCTGAGTATATTCATGTTGAACATGTTTAGAATCGTGTAGAGATCGTAAGATGTATAGAAAGTCATGTTTAGGGTTTTGCAGTGTCGAACGCATTCACTGGAATGCGCACGCATTTGTGCATCAGGTTGTCCGGTGCTTTTCACAGCAGTTGCAATGCGTACGCATTGCTGTATCAGGATGTTCAGTTTCGTTTTCAACATGAGCAATGCACACGCATTGGCCGGACATAAACTTTCAGCAAGTTTCTGGTCGATCAATGCGCACACATTGACTCAAGTTTTGGGGAAGGTGTTGTTTTAAGCCCCGAGTCCAGCTTTAAATGTTGTTTCTTGATCTGGTAACATTAATTAAACATGAACAAGCCTTGATTGAGTTTCTGATGCGTTTAGTTCCGACACCGAATATACTCTTTCTAAGAGTTGAAGTTCGGGACCGTCGGAAGGGCATGATAGGCTTGTGCTTTGATGATGTAGTATTCATCAATGTCTGTGTACTTGATAGGATGTGGAGTCTAGCTGTCTAAGTGAGGGAGTAGAGTTTTCCAGGTGAGTCTTTCCTTGAAATCACATAGGTGGCTAGTTAACAATTAATAAATTACATGCGCGTATAGTAAAAAGATTAAACGTCATGCCATTCTTGGATAGGCACAAGTATACATCGGCTATGTGACGCGTTTGGATAGGTGGATAACTCTGTGACCTACAAGCGGCCAAATGACAGGGGACTTCACCAAACGTGTATGCATACCGGGGAATCCCGGGACTAATAGTGCATAATACTGTTGGTTGGCAAATATCTCATGGTGGACATACACCTCGCGTAGTGCCCTTGAGTGGTGATGTAACCAAGATAAGTTAAGATAGAAACGTATAGTCATGACATGTTGATTGACATTAAGAAAACCCTAGACTGAGGTCATATAAAGATAATTAAATAATTATGAACCTTATTTTTATAAATCTTAATAAGTCATAGCTTCTCTCTTTTATTGAGTACATTGTACTTACCTCAAATGCATGTTTTCTATGTGTTTGGGGATGAGAAGATGAACAGATTGACCCAGATTACGAGGAGGATTTTGATGACGACGTTTGAGGACGCTTTCGTTGAAGCTTAAAGTTATTCTTTTATTTGATGACATTTTAAGACTAGACGTTTCATTTGGTTTTGGAATACGTTACGCTTTTTTTTATTTATTCTATTGGAGGTTTCGTACTTAAAATTTCTTTTGGAGATTTCGTTGTAATAAGTTACATTTCCTTCTTTAGTGATTGTTTCTATTCTTATCATTGGTTGGAAAAAAAAACCCGAGTCTTTTGCTTCCGTTTTTCTTAACTCGATACGACGTAGTAGAGACTTACGTATAATGTAAAATTTTATTTTATATTATATGTGCAGAACGTTCATTTTCCGGATAAGGACTCGGTATCCGGGAACGGGACGTTACAAAAAATTACCAAGAAAACAAAAGATTAACGATTAAAAGATAAAAAAACATGTGACTAGGGTATATGTACCTCTCGTGGACAAGTATCCAGGCTCATTAAAATAAGGCTTTTCATTCAAATTTCAAAATCAGGGATAGAAACGAAAACTTGTAAAATCGTTGATTCGCCCGGGATCCACATTTCTTTTCCACTACCGTTCCAGGTATTAGGAAGACTGAGACATACTTTTCCGCAATTGTATAAATTCGGATTGATACGAAGACCACCTGAGTGGTACTTCACTTGCTGTAAACAACAGATTAATTAGCCTTTATAAATTGTGTGCAAATGAAAGCTTTCAGACTAAGAAGATAATCCGCCAAAGTGTATATGTATGCATGCATGCATGTATGAAGACGGACGGGGTCCATACCGGTGGAACATTAGGATAATTGCTCGGGAAGAACATATCGAAGAAAAACAGACCATCATGGTATGGAGTCCCTTCTGCTCCAATTATTGCAGCCCTCAAAAGGTCCATTCTTGATTCGTACACTCTCACAAATACGGTATATGTTCTCAACAAACTTATTTTAACATTGATTGAAGGACCCAACTGTTCAAAGTTGTCGATAAATCTTTCAAAAAAGAAAAACATGACAGCAGAATTGCACATGCTGCAAATCAAAGCAATATATATAGTATGGAAAACTGCAAACCAAACAGAGAAATAACAAGAACTTACTTACCGGGTAAATCATTCTCAAGAATCTTCCACTCATCTTGTATTTTCTTGGCCCAACTTCTACTTGGCTGTAACAAAACATCATTAACAAGGACACTAAAGAGAAAAAGATAACAAATTTGGACTGCGGAAAGCTAAAGCTAACCTGGTTCATTGCAAAAGCATTACTCTTAGAAAATGAGTGGTCTGAACAATCTTCAACGGTATCAAACTTTTTAAAAAGATCAAGTTTCTTCGAAATGTCATCGGGGTTTTTATTTATACTCTTAGAATTTGGATGGACCGGGTGAACTTGAAACTTTTCCAGTAGATGTTAAATCCTTTTGGATCCCCATAGAGGTCGGAAACGAAGGGTTAAAGGCTGTTGAATCAGAGAAAGGGAAACCTCCAGAGAAATATATATATATATATATTGTAACTCAATTATGATTGCTTCAATTTCTCAAAAAAAAAAGATTATTATTGCTTCAACATATATTATTCTACGTCAAATAATAAGATACTACACTACAAAAGTATTAGGTACCTTTATCCCCATGCAAAAACGAATTAATTTAGTTTAAATGAATGTTTTCACTGATTTATAGAAGCCAAAAGAGTCGTAACAGACGAATAGTCTTCTGATATTCATTCAAATTTATTCATTTAATCTAATAATTGGAGTATTTCATTCACTCACATTAAGTTATTGGTAACTGACAGAAATTTTCGATTTTGATTTGTGTACCTTTTTTTTTCTGAAAGAAGTTGGCCGCCGCATATGGAGGAGGGAGACGTAGTGGAAATCCCACCGCCGGTGGATTGGTGCTCCAAGCCTAAATCGAAAAAGAGAAAAGAGGTTATACAGTTCATTTTTTTCTTTTGGGCAGTCTTTATTTGCATCATATTATTATAATCAAACCTGTGCACTTCGCATTCTAACTTCCGATCATGGGAAAGTCGGTAATGTCACTGGTGCAAATGAGGGTTCCCTTTTCTCTTACATATCGAATCACTTATTTAGTATTTGCTGTAAATTTGTGTTGCTTTTGTGGGTTGCTATTTGATGATGAATTTGATTGTGAAGGTTACATATTTATGCTCGATTAATGATGTTTTTACTTGTAAGTACATGAATTAGTGTTCACAGTTTAGTGATTTACTAGTTATTGACTTGTTTTGTGTGTGAAAACTGAAAATCTGGGGTTGCTAAACAGGGTTAAGTTTTTCTGCTTCTTTAACGCACAAATTTTGCAGAAGGGCTTAATAGTTTATTTTGTTGAATAAGAAAGCCTTAAGAATTTGCTCCCTTATCTTCCTTGGGTTGCAATTTTTGTATTTTAGTTGCCTTCCTAAACATTTTCTGTTTAAGAGGCCGTAAGTGCAGTGTTTGGAATCATCTTGTGCTTCTCATTGCAAGGTTCCATTGAATGAACTTGTTTTTGCTTTCCTTGCCATGGGAGTGTTACTTTTTATTGAACTAATACAAGCCATTTGTTGACAATATTTTGTAGGTTTTCTGCCCTGACATTATAGACGTTGATGATTATGAAGATTTTTCTGTCTCGGTTCTTGATTTTGGGAAGTCTGATCCAAGATTCAAAGGCAAGGTATATGTAAAATGTGATCTGGAATTCAGGTTTTTAATATTGTCGTCATTGTTGTCGGTGGTGGTGTATTCACCGGTGGTGTTAATATTCTTTTATTGTTCTTCTTGTTGGTATTGTAGTCATAAGGTCAGAAATTAGGTAGAATAAGTTCTTGAAATCTGAAGAAGTGCAAATTGGCCAGAGATGATGTTTAACGCTTTTAAAGGATAACAAATTAAGTTCACTTTACTTTTGTGCGCATGTATTTTTTCCCGGAAATCCCTGTTCTTTTATGTCTTGTGACAAGCTTTGCCTGAACAACAACTTTAGGTTTATGATGATCCATACACATACTTACTAGCTGACACCGTGTCATTTTTTCAGCAAACTTTTGCCGATTTATCTCTTCACTCTAGTGTCGGGACTCATAATAATGTATCTGGAAATGATGTGAAGGACACGGGGGAGAGTTACAAAGGATCTCAGTATTCAAAGGAAGCGTTCTATAACGACTTGATTTATGTAGATGATGATTATCTCATGGAGTATGCTCTCTTACAATCACACTTGGATGACTTTGATGTCCCTACTGGAATCGAGGTTTCAATACCTTGGGTTACAAATGTCAATGGAAATAACATGAACTCCTTCACGGGAAGTGTTAATAAACCAGCTGTCTCTGGCAGTGTGCAATTAAGTTCTTCAAATTATTTGGGAAGAAAAAGAGGAGCGCCTCAAGCATATGGTCTTCATGCAAATTCAGATTCTGGAAAGAAGCCTCTAGCACCCCACGAGCATGTTCTACACAGTATACAGCAGAATCAAACTTCTACTGCTTATAATACATTCTCCAAGGCTTCGATGCCTCTAGCACCCCACGAGCAGCATTTACACAGTTTACAGAACCAAATTTCTACGGCTGCAAATAATTTTCCCAAGGCTTCGATGCCTACTGGAAAAGTTTCAAGTTCAGTTGGTCCATCCAGTTCTAAGAGTGTAAATGAAAACCCTGATGTCAATTTGAAGAAACTTGATCTTTTTAAAAAGTTTGATACCGTTGAAGATTGTTCAGACCACTCCTTTTCTGAGAGTAATGCTTTTGAAATGAACCGGGTTAGCTTTAGCTTTCTGCAGTCCAAATTTGTTATCTTTTTCTCTTTAGTGTCACTGTTAATGATGTTCTGTTACAGCCATCTAGAAGTTGGGCCAAGAAAATACAAGATGAATGGAGGATTCTTGAGAATGATTTACCCGGTAAGTAAGTTCTTGTTATTTGTGTGTTTGCTTTGCAGTTTTCCATACTATATATTGCTCTGATTTGCAGCGTGTGCAATTCTATTGTCACGTTTTTCTTTTTTGAAAGATTTATCGATAACTTTTAAAAGTTGGGTCCTTCAATCGATGTTAAAATATGTTTGTTGAGAACAGATACAATATTTGTGAGAGTGTACGAATCAAGAATGGACCTTTTGAGGGCTGCAATAATTGGAGCAGAAGGGACTCCATACCATGATGGCCTCTTTTTCTTCGATATATTCTTCCCAAGCGATTATCCTAATGTTCCACCGGTATGGACCCCATCTGTCTCCATACATGCATTCATATACACTTTGAAAGATTATCTTCTTAGTCTTAAAGCTTTCATTTGCACATAATCATAAAGGCTAATCTGTTGTTTACAGCAAGTGAATTACCACTCAGGTGGTCTTTGTATCAATCCGAATTTATACGATTGCGGATATGTATGCCTCAGTCTTCTCAATACCTGGAACGGTAATGGAAAAGAAATGTGGATCCCAGGCGAATCAACGATTTTACAAGTTTTGGTTTCTATTCAGGGTCTGATTTTGAATGAAAAACCTTATTTTAACGAGCCTGGATATGAGTTCGACAGTGGTACAGTTGAAGGGGAAGAATATTCGCTCGATTACAATGAAAAGACTTTGATTTATTCTCTTAAAACAATGGTTTATAGCATCAGAAAGCCACCTAAGGTGATGCAACTTTTTCTTTTTAGAATAGCGTAAGTCTTTGATCGTCTCTTTACACTAATTTAATGTTTTTTTTTTTTTTTTTCACCTACAGCACTTTGAAGATTTAGTTGTTGGGCATTTTTCCAAGCGTGCGCATGATATATTGGTGGCGTGTAGGGCATATAAGAATGGATCTCAAGTGGGGTCAGTCGTCGTCAAAGGGGGCGTTGAAAGTGTAAAGAACAAGGGTAAAAAGGTAATTCGAAGTTCTCAAGAAAAAAGAGAGGGTAATTCGCAGAGTTTTAAGAATGAATTGGCAGGGGCTTTGAAGACACTTGTGAAGGCATTTGCTCAAGTTGGTGTGAAAGATTGTGACAGATTTCTTTATTGAGAGAGAGCTGAGAATGTAGCGGAGTCTTTTATATGTATAGAGCTTTGTTTCTGCATCCTGCATTGCTTTTATATAGATGAGGGAGATGTAAAGGGCTTTTTTGGAATTTTAGAACTTGTTTGGCAGTCCTAAGTAAAATGTGCAGGTTTTTTTTTTTTTTTTTTTTTTTTTTTTTGGGACGTACCATACTCCTTGATTGGATAACTGGTGTCGAGGATTTTAGACTGGGGAATTCTGTTTTGCAAATTTTAAAAGGTAATTTGAATGTCTTATTATCATCTCTAGTTTTATTGTTAAACTCGTATATTTGAGAATAATGTTATTGTCATCATAACTATATTCTGACACAACAAATTTCAAAACGTAAACGATCGTAGCAATTAGACCTTTCTTTATATAGAATGTAGCAGCGAGACCTTTCATACGAAGTCCACAACCAGATAGAGATATCATTTGGTTTGGTATAAATAATCTTGGAGTTGCTCTGAAGTCCATTCGGTTTGGAAGATGATAGATTAGTGGATGCCGTTGATCAAATGGCAATATCATTACTCATTTGGTAGCTAGAAAATCTTCATTTTATGGTGAAATTGACCCTATAAATAATCCTGGAGTTGCATCTTTTGTAGTCCATTAGAAAATGCTGAAGATGATTAGATTTAACTAGAAGTGGGATCATCATAATGGATTTCTTAAAAAATGTAGGTTGAGAAGCCTCTCCATTCCATTCCATCCCATTTGCTCTGAAGGTACGTCTTTACGCTTGATGCATTCCATTCTATTCCATCCCATCCCATCCCATTCTGGTTAAGCCTCTTCAACCATAATATTTTTAGAATTTTTGAACTCCGCTTGAAGTGCTTTTAAGTCAGTCATGACTAATATTTGCTTAGGATTACTCTTTGGTCTTCTTTGCTTTCTCTTGCTTGCTGGACTTTGGGGGGGCATTTTCTAAAAAACGTGATGATTTAGATGAGTTTTGCTTGAGACGGTTTGAAAGATATAAATTTTCGTAATGTGTGAATGATAATTTTTGTGGTGTGAAAGGTTGTAACACCTAGGAATTGTTAGAATAAATAAATCATAAAGATTATTTTGTTTAAGATACGTTAATCAAACAATAATGATGATGATCATTATTTTCACGAATTATCCCTGTAATAAACATTGTCTTAGGGCTAAGTAGTATATATGGCTATATATTTGCTATTGTACCAAAATCTATTTATCAATAAATAAAAGAAAACATATGTTTTTTGTTCTACTATTTTTCGTAGTATTCTGGTTTTCTTTAAGAATATGTGTCAAGTGTAATGAATAGTAACTCTTGACAGTAAATATGTGGTGAGAAATGAATAGTTTTGTTCTGTCAAATAGGATTAGACATTTGAAATCTTTTCAACTTCCCGCGAAAAGATAAGGTTAAAATTCACTGATCCATTTTTTTCTTGAGCGTTTAATTTTCCTGTTGTGTACTTCCTTCGTTTCAATTTATGTGAGGCAGTTGTCAAAATCACGCATATTAAGGATGTGAGTTGATGCATTAACTTTTACGATCAAATGACTAGTTAGTCCTTGGATATAATTAATGCGACATTGGTTTTTATATCTTCTAATTTAATAAATAAAGGTAAATCAAAGAAAAACACAATAAACGTTGCATTGAAAATTGTACTGCCTCACATAATATGAAACAAAACATATTGGAAACAACCTTAATTATTGTGGAACGGAAGGAGTAAACAATTTCCGCATGGTTTTAAAAGGGTTTTCTTTCCTCATGTTACATAGAACCATTCCATGTTTGTTTACATGTGTCTATATTTTGGAGTAGTTGAAGCTGACGAAGGTAAACATTAGTTGAAAAAAGACTTCTGATCGGCAGGAATTTCGGCAGTGAAAAAGAAATTCGAGTTTATTTTGAGCAAGTATTGTTTACTTCAGTAGCATTTATGTTGATAAAAGAAGAAATTCTTCATTTGATTTGTTCATCCTCAATTCTATATTTACTTTTAGGAGTTTGAACATTTATCATTTTGTAAGTATCGTAGGCTTACAATTGCAATGATGGTACATCCGGTAGCATGGAGTTTGCCACCCTCTGGTCGTCTGAAGTGCAACACGGAAGCGTCAGTGGCAAAAGCCGGGGCAGGCAGGCATTGGTTTGATTTTTCGAGACAATGTTGGATCGATAATAGCGCCCTTCTCCTTTCATCATGACCCGGGCATAAGTCCCGTGATTTTGGAGACGAATGCTATTCTCTAGGCACTTCAAGAGGTCTCACTGTCTGGGGTTTCTGTCGATAATCATAGAGAGTGATTGCTTGTTATGTCCAAGCTTCATCATCGGTAGGGAATGATTGCTCGGTCCAGGGATGCATTGCTCGGGGATGCTTTTTCCTGGCGTCGTCTTTTTTTTCCCGCTTAGTTTTTCGTTTGTTAAGCACACAAGCAATGTGCTAGCGCATTTACTATAGCTAGACATGGTTTATCTTCTAATGTTGCTACTTCGTGGGGTACACGACTCCTCCGGGTGATGTAATCTCCGTCTCTCTTGCGGATTTGAATTAATAATATTGAAGTCCTTTTTTTTATTTTAAAAAGTATCATAGGCAATCTTGCTTTTTTTTTTTTTTGTTGTTGTTTGTGTATGTTATTTCTGTTGAATTTAAAAGAAAGGATGTCTTGGATAACAATAAGTATTAATCAGTTTGTTGCCTCTTTGCCAAAGCCTACCAGGCAAGAGTAGGAAGAGCCGATACCCGAGGATATCAAAATGATTCTTTTTTTTGATGAAATGTAAAAATATATTAAAACACCAAACGAAAGTTTGGGAACTACAAAGGAACTGATCTAGTAATTACAACTTATGCATATCTAATCTATCAAAATGATTCTTGATGATGCACAAAGGAGTGTTGATCAACATGGTAGTGAACTCAATCGAAGCAAGCTCCAAGTTCCATCATTTTGAGTTTCAAGAGATTTCATCTTTTACTTTAAATCTACTAAGTATTTTAGAAAGAGAAAACCATTTTTTCCCAACTACAAAGTGGAGTCCTATTTCATGAACTAACTTAATGTTTCTTTTTATTTCATTTAAGCATTCTTAAATAGAGTAGATTAAGGTATTAAGTAAAGTATAATTTTATCAAAACGGGTTTAAAGACGTTATAGGCTCTAAAGCCCTCGCGGAAGCCTTACTACTTTAGGAAATAATAAAGTTATTTAATCATATTAAGTTACGCTTAGCAACAATGGGGCACGAAGCCGCATTCCAATATACTATTGACATGCTCTGTTGATTTAATTGAATAAAAGTAACGCTTATCCTCAAAAAAAGTTACGCTTAGTTTTTCATTTAATCTAATCAAATGATAAGCCCACTCTTCTTCCTATTTACTGATTTATTACTTAAAAAGACACTTTAATTCATCATGAAGGGTCCGATGGCATGCATATTTTTTTTTTATTTAGAAATCGATCAAACTTTTATTGCATGGCATGCATTTTATTTATATGGTACTACATTCGTCCTAAAATATAAATTCGTTTAGTTTTTTTTTGTTTTGTCTATCTATAATGTAAGTTCATTTAAATAACCAAGAAAATATTTATTACATTTTTCTTCTTTTACTCCTCATTTATTATCTACTCACACACTTTTCACTACATTGCATTAATAATAGTCAAATGTTATTTTAGACTTTTCCATCAAAATTAATGACACATAACCAATTTTCTTAATTTGTATGAAAAAAACTCAAATAGACTTATATTTTGAGACGGATGTAGTAGGTTTCTCTAAATGCACTATAAAATGGGGAAATTCTGATATGGAGGTGCCGTAGTGCGGAACTCCTGTTAAACGGTGTCGTTTTGCGTCATTGTTATTAAAATAATAATAAAAAATAGAACCGAGCTGAATTCCTTGATTCATTAACCGAGCCCACTTTATCAAAATACTTTTATACAAAGGCGTATAATCCCTATTTCTCTTCTCTTCGTAACGAAAAAATACAGGTGAAAAAACGATGTCGGCGACCACGACGGCTCGCTTCATCGTCGTCTTCTTCCTTAGGTTGCCGGGTGAGAGGATTGACGGAAATGATGAAGTGGGCGGTTATTTTGCTCTTTGCGATTGTTAAATCTTCTACCGAGGTTCGATTTTGTATCTATTGTTTCCTTGACCCGTTGTTTCTTTTGGTGAAGGGTTAGAAGTACTCTTCTGTTTCTTCGTGTGAGGGGTTAGAAATACTCTTCCATAAGTGTTCAATCTTCTATAGATTTTCCTATTGTCATGGCTAGAATTTGTTATCGTAGAAAAGGTTTTTGTAGCCCTCAAACAAAAAAGAAAGAGTTTTTGTTCTTTTTGTTTTGTTTTTATTATGTATATTGCACTGTCCTTCAATCTGAGAATCTGTACTTGCTGTAAATTAATATAGTGATATATGTGTATGTTTTCAAAATTCGGTAAATTTAAGGATGGTTGAAGTAGTGCGCTAGATGCAAAATATGCCCCTTGGCATATCAATCTTTGGTTTCTTCTAGCATGCTTTAGAGGCGTAAGAATTGAAATATTGAATTTTGTTGTACTTGTGATAATTTGACTATTTTTGTGATCCCAATCTGATATTTGACTTAGATGCAAAGACCATATACCGAGGTTCCGGAGAATAAAATTGTTGTTACCAACCCCGAGTCTTAGGAGACAACGTTCAACTTGAAGACGGGTGGCATTGAGAGTCGGAAGGTAACACGAGTAGTAGGTTATATTCTAGTGAATGAAAACGTAAAATAGTGATTTTTGATGGTGTGTGAGATTGACGGCCCACATGTTATTCAAAGAATTCATTTCAAGGCGTTTTTAATATAAATAATCTAAATCTTAAGAGCTATTCAACTTCTCCCCTCTCCTCTCCTCTCCTTCCACGATTCTGTGTCACCTAGTCCATGATTAGTGTCAAGCAACTTGTACAAGCTTCACACATACTCGAGATTAGACCAAGTTATTTATTTTAAACGATTTAGCCCTTACACACCTATTATGGTCGCTCGTGCTTGATTGCTTGTTAGTTGACCCTTGTGTTTTTGTTGCTTCATCATGCACTTCTTCCGTAAGATCCATTGACGACTTTTTTTTTTTTTTTTAAGTTTAAAAATCAAGAAGTTTTATGTTTGTTTGTGTGTGTGTGTGAATTGTTTCAAAGTAATTGGTGTTCATTAGTCGAACCGTAGGGAAAATTAACGTATTTAAGATGCAAGCTTGGGGACTCTTTGCCCTGTAGTTTGAAGCAATGGATCCACCTTCCAATGGTGTTGAAGTTAGGCCTGCAACACTTGAAGGAGTGTTAGAAGGAGCTCCATCGCACTCATCGTGATCTTTGTGACAATGAAATAGCTATTGTGATTTATAATTGTGACAACTTATCATGTATGTTAGTTGTTGTGACAACCGAATGGCTACTTTAACTAGGGGTACATTTATTGTGATTCTACGTTATGTAGTAATGTCTTTGTATTTTTGTTTTGACACGATGTTATGTAGTAAAAATTCATTGTAATGTTAGCCAATTTTGTTATGGTCTATAGATGTATCTTTTAATTTTAGTATCTCATTGTTTGTGAATTGAAATAGATATTGGTTAGACTTTTGAGTATTCCTTTTGGTCTCACTATTACAATTACCCGCTGCTTGGAAAAAATTGAGGATCTTAATTGGATTATTAAGTGGGTTTGTCCTAAATCAAAAACATTTTTCTCAAGTGTGGTGTGTGATCATTATTCTTCAAAAAAATGTAAGTCTAGTTATTCCTCACATTGCTAGTAAAGAAGAAATTTATACTAAACGAGGCGTTTGACAAAAATTTGATTGCTTGAAACTTAGGGTCTTTTGTTTGAGTTCATGCATGTTTCCTTCATTGGATAAGTCAGGTTCTTCTTTTGTAGTCATAATAGGTGTTCCTTCTTCTTATCATCATCTTGGTTAAGTGTTGTAATTCATTGTTCCTCCTTTAGGAAGTTAGGATCAATTTAACCTTTAAAGGTTTGTTGGGATTAGTTAGTCTTGAAGAAAACAACACTAAAAAAAGCTTCAACTTGAATATACACATACACTAACAAAAAACTTCAACACTAAAAAAAAGCAATTACAAAACAAGTGTAAAATAGATACATGAGATTTCAATTCGCAATGATCACATACAATACCAAAATATCAAATTTCACGAATACACTAATGCATTTGAAGCATGAATCACAATTGTCGCTTTGCTAAACCTTCAATACTTGAATATCTTCGCCAAACCAGAGATGAACGATCATGTGAGAAGACATTCTATCGAGACATCTCCTGATCGTACTTTCTTTTTCCTCTTCACCAAAATGCAAGTACTTGGTTCCAATTTAATCATGAAAACAAAAATATAATAGGTTGAAAGCATAAATAATAGACCACCATATTGATCAGCTTGTCATTAGTTTGCGTAATACACCTAGGCAAAATAGCAAATTGCTTATAATATAAGACTCATTCATTTGAATCTTATACCAAAATCAATCGTTTAAAATGTATATTACGACACATAATGCGCAACATTGTTGAGAATCTTGAGATACTTTTCAGGTGGACATGTAGGAGCAAGCAAGCGATTAATAGCTACAAAGTAGAGCATCTAATAAAGTGAAGTAATAAAGAAGAATTCATCAAGAACCGATAAAACACTTAGCACCAAAGTAAGGATTAAATTTCTTCCATTTTCTTTTGTATCACGCCTTGCAACTACTACAATTACATTTGTGCTCCTTCAAGAAAAGTTCAATTTAGATCTTAATCGTGTTGTGTAAAGAAAGAAATCATTCTTTCCTTTTCTAACACTAAAACCCTTAGCATGAGCATAGTGGACAATACATATGGTAGGCATCATATTCATTATCTACCATGGCCCTTTCTAGATCATGTTTAACTGAGCAAGATAGTTACCTCAAGACACTTCACGCTCTTTATCACAATCTTTATCTACCCCACAATCTTTATCAACAATAAAGACATCATCAAGATCATCACTTTCAACACTAATTACTTTGTTCAAGTCTATAAATTCACCCATTATTCCCCAATTTTAAGTACTGCAAGAAAAATGTGTAAGCAAATTTTAGTTTTGACCATATAACAAACATGTGTTGGAAAATCTATAAGATTGAACACTTATGGAAGAGTATTTCTAACCCCTCACCAAAAGAAACAGAAGAGTACTTCTAACCCTTCAACTAATTGAAACAACAGGTCAAGGAAATAATAGATACAAAATCGAACCTCGGTAGAAGATTTAACAATTGCAAGAGCAAAATAATCGCCTACTTCATCACTTCCAGTCAATCCCCAATTTCAAGTATTGCAAGAAAAGAAAAAAAAATTGTAAGCAAATTTCTGTGTTTGACCATAAGAATAATGTGTAGTTATGACCAACCCCGATTGAGAAAGAGGCATGGGTAGCTAACAAATGCAACATAAAGGCATTAAATTTTGAACAAGCATCAACCTAAAAAAATAAAATAACCCTTTACTCACTTTTGCTGCAGGCTGACAGGGTCAAAAGCTTCAATCGGCTTAAAGGCTACAATCTTGAATGGAAGCTTTCACATTCAAGCAATTTGCAGGGAAACGGAGATGGAACTTGAAAGGTAGAGGAGAAAGAGGCAGGAAATGAAGGGAGTTGTTTAACCTAACAAGCAATGGTCCCTCGACCCAAAGAACCTAAGGAAGAAGACGACGATGAAGCAGAGCCGTCGTGGTCGTCGACATCGCTTTTTATTATTTGTATTTTCATTTCAAGAGAAATAAGGATTATACGCCTTTGTATAAAAGTATTTTGATAAAGTGGGCTCGTTAATGAATCAAAGGAATTCAGCTCGGTTCTATTTTTTTATTATTTTAATAACAATGACACAAAACGACACCGCGTTTAACAGGAGTTCCGCACTACGGCACCTCCATATCAGAATTTCCCAAATAAAATGTACCGCTTGCGTAATTCTGGTTATTCATAAGCTATTTGGGAGCAATTATTGGTTGCTTCCACCGACTTGTAATCCTTTTTGTCGCGTATATCACCAAAAATATGTCTTCTTCTTGTAAAAGAAGGAAATATATTTTCATACGACTATTTATCTTATTGCACAGTAATTAATTTTCAGTTTTACCCTTAAAAAATTTTCATTTACACGCATACATTCTGACCGGAGTTCGGTCACAATGTGAAACATTATACCTACCCAAATATGGTCAGAACAATTTAGTTTATTCTGATTCGGACGTGGTCAGGAAAACATTACATGTTTGGCCTCTAAAATGGTTCGATACGTTTCTGAAATTTTCATAGCGCCGTGGTTATATTCTGACTTGAAATAAGTTTATACCTACCCAAATGTTGTCAGAACAATTTAGCTTATTTCGACTAACGCGTGGTGAGAAAAAATTACATGTTCGGCCTCTAAAAATGGCTCGATACATTTTCAAAATTTTAAATAATACTAGTGGTTATATTCGATTTGAAATAGGAGATAAAACGTAAATTTTTTACTTCGTAAAATGGTATGTATTGTTTCTCAAGCATACATAGCATTTTATCTTTATTCATACAAAACACTGGTTGGGAAAACATATTCTTGGCCTATAACATGGTCTGAATAATATATAATTCCTGACTCATTTAGGGTGAGAATGATATGATGTAAATGTCAAAACGAAACTTCTCTTATCTTTGATATGTGTAAAATATGTTTAGTGTGAAAAAACAATCCTAAAAAAACATGTCTTTAAAATGATTGGAGGAGTTTTGATTACGAGTGATATAATTGGAATTTGAACATGGTATTGACCAAAAAAAAAATAAAAAATTGGACATGGTACTATGGTAGGTTGCTCAGTTTATCATTATTATAATACTTATATCTAGTATGTTTAAATTATCGTTATTTCAATGCTTATATTATCTCTACTACATCGAAATTATCGCCAAATATCTTTATTTCAATATGAATTTACAAAATATACTCATACGCTATGATTATTGTTTAAAAATGTCATTTTTTATGTTTACCCTAAACTTTTAATAATGGTTTGTTACATTGGCTCATAATTGAGAATGTGGAGGAATAAAGGTGTATTAATCCGATTTTGCGGATTGAACTCTGTACTCTTGAGGAATTCCCAATGAAAGTATCAAACTTGAAGCAGCACATTTAGATTTTGAGTCAAAATAGGAATCTCTTCATATTCTTCCGTGTTCGTTGATCAGTCCCAGAGGAAAAAGATTGGAGCAAGGAGGAGAAAAAAACAAGTTTTTTTTTTTTTTAATTTTTTTTTTTCTCCTTGGGAAACGACCATGTCTCTGGGGTATGCAGAGAAGCTTTCATATATTGAAGATGTGGGCAAGGTTGGCATGACTGAATTTTTCGATCCTCCTCTTATTTTGCTGGAAAAAGTGAGTTTATTTTTCACCATCTCATCTTTTTTGTCTTTTTTTTCGTTTTTTTTTTTCCTGTCATATTTGTTCTGATCATCGCTTTTTAGTATCAGTTATGCATTCAAGATAACAGTTTCATGCCCTTTGCATAAATTTAGTTCGTTTTAATTGTAAAATTTTCATCGGAGAACACTTCTTGCTGTTTGATTTTTTTAATAATTGTCCTGATGGGATCTGCTACGTGGGCTCTGGCATTGGGGTTGAATGGCTGTAAGTCTCATATTTTCTGGGATCCATTATTGGCATCATTGCGTTTTTAAGTAATGCACCACGCTACTTGCACACCACACCGAATTGACTTTCGGGTAGTCGATTATTGATTCAAAAATCGATATCCCGAAGGTCGATTGTGATGATCGACCTTTTTGAAGTCGATTCTTGAGTCAAGAATCGATTTCCTCAAGGTTGATTTGGTGCGGTGCCCTTGGTATGTGGTGGTGCGTTAACTTCAGAGTGGTCCAAATAAAGTCTGCCATTTTTTTTTCCTTTCCTTTTTGTGTTTGTTGAGTAGGTGAGGTTTGCTTTTCGTTGAAATTGATTTGGGAAACGTGGCTCATACGGCTGAAGTTATTCCTTGAACTTTTAATCTGGTTGCCATGTTTGAGGATCGTTTTTCTGTGGTGTTTAGTCATTTAAGTAGTTAAAGATGTTGAATTTACCTTGTTTCTGTGTAATTGAAATGGAAGCTCATAAAAATTTACAATTGTGGTTGCCCTTGATTGCCTTTTGATCAACTTTCTTCTAGTGACTATTGCTTGTGGTGTTTCTCTAGCTTTAAGTTTGTATATGTGTCTTTCAAGTTCCGGCTAATCAAGTGTATTTTGCAATCTTTCACAGTCTGCTTTTTGTCAATCTATTTACATTCTTGTTAGGATTTGATGCTTGTGTAAATATTCATTCATCATGATCTTTATATTTAGGATCAATCCATATAGAATGTATTATAGAATCTTGCTATTGTACTTGGCAACACCTGATCGTACTTTTACTGAAGTGTTCTGCATCATGGACTTAGCCTTATCAACACAAGCAGCATTGTTCATGATTACTTCCTTTTGTGGCATATGATGTTTGATGCTTGTGTCGTCTAAAGTGTTTTTCCTTTCTGATTAGGGTAATGATGAACTTGATTATTAATACTATTTTATTTTTTTGGAGATTCAGCTTGCTGTTTTTTTCATTAACTCTTATTTTTCTGTTTTTCGGAATTGCAGATCAAACAACTAGCTGGTATGTTAGAAAAGGTACAAGCTGGAAAGAGTTCTCTTTTATTGATGTCTAATTGGCTATATGAGCAGCTTTTCATTAATTGTAATCGTGTTGTTTTATATGCAGACTAAGCACTTAGTAGTGTTTACAGGAGCAGGTATCTCTACCTCATGTGGTATACCTGACTTTCGCGGTCCCAAGGGAATTTGGACTCTCCAGGTAAGTAAGGCAATAAGAAAAAACGCGTCTTCCGCCTATCAAACACAAGTATAGAAATTCGCATTTTTTTATTCCGCTACATCATTTAGGGACAGACGAATATTTTCACTTCCATTTTCTCTGCTACTGAACCATGCGTATTATCCATTTGTTACTCTTTGGAAAATGTGTTCATTTCTCTTTAACTTGACAAAATTTCTTCTTACACAATCATCTTGATGTTGCTTGATATAGCCAGAAAAATGCATGCACTTATGATCATTGTGCACTGATATGCAGAAGGAAGGTAAAGCCGTACCAGAAGCATCACTTCCATTTCATCGTGCAAAGCCAAGCATGACTCACATGGCATTGGTTCAGTTAGAAAGGGCTGGTATTTTAAAGTTTGTCATTAGCCAGGTAATGCTTTGCTGCCATGTATGACTCATACACATATATATAAGTATACGATTACGTACATATACATGTTGAAATATATGATCAAACCACTGGATTAGCATTATAACCCTTGTATTAATCTTCTTAACCCAGTTTTCTGGTTAGTTTAGTCCCTAACTAAAGCTGTCTGTTTTTACTATTTTCTAGTCGCTGCATCTTGCAACTAGCCATTGTAAAAGTAGATTGTATATATGTTTGTAATTCATATCGTACCCGATAAGATTATTGAATAAAATTCTCCTTTCCTCAGCTCTAAATCCTCCTCTCTAAGTTCTATACTATTATACAAATATATATATATATATATATATATATATATATATATATATATGCAATTGTGTATGTCTATGTATATGCATGTAGTGATGTCAAAATATAGATTGTATACACACTCTGACTTGATACCGGGTTTCTACTGGTATATAAGGTAGCCCCCCTCCATTTTGGGAAACTTTGGTTGATGATCGTCGTTATCTGTTTGAAGCATTTTTGTGCTCATGCTGAATGTTACTTCTACAATTTTATATGTCCTTACAGATAGTTAATTCATGTTAGGTTAGCATAGTCATCACTCATCAGGTGCATACTAATTCTTCCTTGTCAATATGCCAGAATGTTGATGGCCTGCATCTTCGTTCTGGGATTCCGAGGGACAAACTTGCTGAATTACATGGGGATTCTTTCATGGAAATATGCCCTTCGTGTGGGATAGAGTAAGATGAGATTCTATATTCCATATTTGTACTATGAGATTTTCACCATGTTTTCTGATGTTACTTTGAATATTGAACTTTCTGTTAACCATTTTTTTCTGAGTTTCTTATGATGTTGAGTTAGTGATTTTCTTGCTGAAGGTATTTTAGAGATTTTGAAGTGGAAACTATTGGACTAAAAGAAACTTCACGGCATTGCACCCGTAAAGATTGTGGTGCTAAACTGAGAGATACAGTGCTTGATTGGGAGGTAGTTGCTTAGACGCACTCTAGTAAATTTTCCGTTTCACTTTTATGCATAAGTGAAAACTTCCACTCGTAATTAGTTCAACGAGCTCCGTAAAAGATTAACCATGTAGACTACATAGTTGTTTAATAGTGTCAGCCCAATTGTAAACCAGAAATGGTTAACCATATATAACATCGTGACATTATGAATATTGTCATTATTTTAAAGTGGTTCTAAAAGATTTTTGATGCAATCCTCTCTTACCCTCATACAGGATGCTTTGCCCGTAAAAGAGATGAATCTAGCAGAAACGCACTGCAAAATGGCTGATCTTGTTCTTTGTCTGGGGACTAGGTAATAACAGGCTGCTGTGTTGATTTTGCAGCTTACTACTTACATTTTATAAGACTGTTTCTGGAATTTTCCTCCCCGTATTCTTGAGTACTTCTATAGTAATTGGTTCTTTCTTCCCCAACATTATAAGAATGCAATGCCACCCTACAGTGCTAGTTTTCTCCTTTCTCTGAAGCTATTCTTCATTCAACATTAGCAATAAATTCACATGCCACCATTTTCTTGCTTTTTGGCCTCTAGCTGCCGGGTGGCAGGTGAAAGTCGCCTTGATTTATCATACTCTACAATATCTTTATTATGTGCAGCCTGCAAATCACTCCTGCTTGTAATTTACCCCTAAAATGTCTCCGCGGTGGGGGAAAGATTGTAATTGTGAATCTTCAGGTATTTGCCTTTTCCCCTCCTCTAATACATCGTTTTCACCGCTAATATGAACTGATTGCAGCTTGATTTTAATGCTCATTAATACCAGTGAGATTAATGATCTCACAGAAAACTCCCAAGGATAATAAAGCAAGTTTGGTGATCCATGGGCTTGTAGATAAGGTACTTGCTGTTTTTCTAGATGCTGTGTTACTCCCTTTTTGACCCAACTCATCTTTTGACAATCTTTATACCATTTTTTCGTTTTTATTTATTATCATTATTATTATTTCTTGCCTGTCTTGTGTCTATTTATGCCTTAATGTATCTTGAAATTGGTTCAAGATTGTAGATACTTAAAGACTAGTTGAATGTAAAAAACCCTCAAAGCAACCTCTTGTTGCTCTTCCCACATATTTTTGGGGAACATTCATAATATGGTTATATTGCAGTGGTTCTATGCTGTATTTATCTAAGGCATATGAAGGCATTTTGGGTCGTTTTTGTTTCATGATTCATGCACTTTTATCCTCAATGTTTCATCTTGGCACTTTTACCCATCCACGTGTCGAACAAGATATGCTCCAACCAATAACAATTTGGCACGTGGAAAAAATGAACCGAAAAGGTAAATACCGCTTAGATGAGGGGTAAAAGTGCCAAGATGAAACATTGGGGGGATAGAAATGCAAAAATCTTGAAACAAAAGGGACCAAAATTGTGTTTGCATTTTTGTCTTATGAACTTTTAAGTTAGTACTGATAACGAAAACTATGATAGACTTGCTCTTCATTTTCATACTTGTTTTTAAAGTACACTTGCTTTTTATGCCCGGTTTGTGTATCACTTTGATCACTCTGAGTTTAAGACTGCCTCCTGAAAAAAATGAATCTTTTCATGAAGAAAAAAAAATAGCAACTTGTAGGGTCTATGATGTCTAAACGCGTGTAAATTAGTGTCATTCATCATAATTTCCTTTCTCTTAATGTTTCAATGTTATACACATGAAAGGTGATTGCCGGAGCCATGGACCTGCTCAATTTCCGCATCCCTCCATTTGTTAGAATAGATCTCCTTCAAACAGTTTTGACTCAGGCCTTAAGTCTAGGTAAATATACCACATCTTCATTGAACTTTTCCGTTCTGTATTTCCTTTGTATACTGTTATTTTTTGAACTGTTGTTTTCGTTCTCTGTTTCTGGTGTATGTTGTCTTTTTCTGTTTGCTTTATCACAGTTTTGACTCCTCCTATTAAATTTTGTTTGATAACTGTTAATATAGTTTCTGCTTTTTTTAAATTTTCGATCAATTTCTACGCAAAGTTTTCTGATTTAGCAGATAAGAAGTTTATCAATTGGAACCTCAGAGTTGCAAGTGTTCATGGGAGTAGAGCTCCGCTAGCTTTTATAAAATCCGTTGAGGTAGATCAATTGCTTTCTGATGATTTGGCAGTACTGGTGATTTGGTTTTTTTGGGATTTCAAGTTTTAAGATAGACGTCGATTTTATTTTGTTAAAGTTGTAGACTTGTAGTAACTTCATTGTGGTGAAACCCTAGGTTCACATCTCAGAACATCAGAACATGAAACCCGCTGTTCTATGCGAGCAACCTTTCAATCTGAAAAGGTTCTTTTCTATTCCCTATTTCTCTTGGTATCTGCATCTAATCCCTTCTGCTGGAAGATTTTGTGCGTATTTCGAGCCCTTTGCATAATAATCATAGGGATAAAGACACTTCTTTTGCTCCGATTTTGTTTCACGATTTTTTTGAATTTTCTATCCCTGTGTTTGAACTTGTCATTTGTATTTTCTTTGGCTATTATTAGGAGGACAGCAAGAACTTCGAATTCCTTTGATTTGATCCTAAAGTTGAACTTCAGTGAAGGGTGCAAATGTTCATCCACTCAGATCAAGATTCCAGTCGATTTTACGGTGAGAATGTTCATCAGAAACCAAACCGAACTATACAAACCATTTGTTTCATAGTGGTTTGGTTTGGGTTCCTTTTTTCCCAAACCAAACCGACTTATCGATCTGAACCAACCCAAACTTGCCCCTAGCATATTCACTATCTTACGTACTAAAATATCAATTTTACAGAATCTCTATTTGAAATGAATTAAAATGTTTGCAACTCATAATGTATATTTTGAGTGAACCTAAATGATTTAGATCAGTATATCCTAGTCAATAATTTCTTTTTTTGATGGGACCTTGTCAATAATACCTTTTTTTTTTTTAAAGGGGCTTGCTGATTCTTTTGAGGGTGATAAAGACTCCATCTTTCAGAGCTTGAGAACACGAGCTATGGAGGATCCGGGTTGCGGTCAGACTGATATTATCGAGAAAAGGGCAATCTTGGTACCCAAAAGTGATATCACGGTCCATGCGATTGTCACCAACGTTGTTGATTACGGAAGTTATTATGTATCAAAAGAAACTCATCACTGGATTCCCAGAAGAAAACGATCAAAACGCACTAAAAAGGTTTTTTAGGCCGTAGAAATCACTGGAAGTTGCTGACGGAACGGTGTCTTTTTTGGCACCAATATATTCATGCAGGACTGAGTGAATTTTGATAGTTTGCACACACAGTCTGCTGAAGAAAGCCTTTGTTTATAATACTGATGAAATTTGGTGTATATTCACTTTGAAATGACGGTCTTTCTAGGTTTCTATCTCTCATTATAAGCCCTTTTAGAAGACAATGAAAATATTTATTACATTTTTCTCATCTTCAGGATCAATTTTCCATAAAGAAATTATTACACATCATTAGCTTTTTTTTTTATACTTATAGCATTTGCAGTAGAATAAGAAAAATCTCTAAAAGTAATCATCTTCTCCAAGTCGTAAATGAGTGATTTTGGCAGCAAAAAGCAAGCAATATAATTGTACCATTTGAAATGACATCGTGATATTCGATGGTCAAAGAATAAAAGCACCGCAGCAATAAAATAATTGTCGTTAAACGAATATTTTTTTGAGAACAATCAAATATTTTTAAGTTGACAATTCGATATAATTTTTAATATTCGATAAATGAAAAGTGAATCCCGAAATCGGTGAATTTCATGTGAATCCGAAAAATAATTTCGACGATGAATTTTGAAAATTAGTGAATTTCGGCGGTGAATTTCATCGGTGAATTTAAGCAGTGAATTTGAACACAAAATAAATTTTGATTTAAAATAAATAGTTTTGTCGCTTTATGCAAAAGTTTCAAAAACTTCGCTTAAATTGATTTAAATATTTTTTCCTTCACCCTCATTCCCCTATTTTTTCTCGTCCCAGGGTATATTTATCGATGTTTAACCGATAATGAAGCAACACGCACGGTAACGGGGAAGATGCTCGAGCATTGAGAAAATAAAAAAGAAGATATTTCGGTAGATCATTTTTTAATCCGATTTGAATACAAATTACGGGTAAATTTAAGTTATGATATTTATTGTCTTATAAAAGTTTTTTTTTTAGATTTAGCGATAAATGTTAGATATTTAATTGTAGTTTTTTCCAATCATGACGTTTTCTTCGTAGAAGTAATTTCTCTTATTGTTTCCTCATATATTATTCATAGAACTCAAGGTTAGTTGATGTTCAATTTGTAATTCGACTCGTTCTTAGAGTAAAGAGTCTTCTTATCAAAATGTTACATTTTTAGTTTACTTGGTTTTGAATATTGTTCATGAAACCATACATGACTATACCTAGCCGGGTATCTGCTAAAGTGTTTTTAAGACGTTATTTTGTTTTCTAGTTACTTTCATGTAAACTATTTTGGGCGCTTTTTGTTACGAGTACTGGATATATGATTAGAGTTCGGCGTTGTTATAACTTTTGGATGCTCTCGTAGGTTAGATATGGATTTTAACGAGAAATCTATGTGCTTTGTGTGTTATTTACGTGTTTATGGTTAGTTACTTTGCAATGTATTACAAGAATACCGTGATCCAGACCCACGTCGGATGTATGATTAGTCGCATTACTCATGTCGTTCTCAAGACGATGTATTATGAGAGTACCGAGACCCAGACTCACGTTGGATGTATGACTAGTCGTATTACCCGTGCTACAACATGTCCTCATGCTCAATAAGAAACAAGACAGAGCAGTACATACATACATGTTAGTGAGAAAAAGGAACAAGACAGACAAAGACACGGATATGTTTCAGTTAGTAGACAAGTAAAATATGAATTAATAGATATCTTATTAAAGTTTGATCGGCAGGCAAAATATGGTAAGTAATTAATGAAATGAATAAGTATGTGTCAGATGAATTGAACGTAGCTATTAGGTCATGCTTTCTATGCACGGTTCAAGATGGGTTTTAGAGTAGTTTTCCTTATGTTTCCAGTTATGCTTTTAAAGGTATTTTATGTATTTTCAATTGTTTTGTTTACACAGATGAAGTATATTAATGTCATGACTTCAGGCATCCGACAAATATTAATATCTATTTTTATCTTTTTTCTCCTTACTAGGCAGTTGAAACCTCACTTCTTTATTTGGAATAAAAAGACATGCAGGTCAAAGACGAGTTGGACGAATGAGCATGAAGAGCAAGTTTATGAATGGAGCTATGGAGTTCGTTGTGTATTAGCAATCAGGGCCGGCCCTCGCTTTTATTAGAGCAAGGCACAAGTCCTCGAACCGCTTTTAGTTAAATTTTTTTTTAAAACATACTTATTGTTAGATATTTTTCATAAATAAATATTTTGGTTATCGTTTGAATCTGAGTTCAGTACGATTTAATTAACGTTATCGCAACGAAACGGCGTTCGACTTTTTTGGGGAAAAAAAAATATGTTCAGCGCCTCTGTTTGATATGTTTTTGTTTTTTTTTTTATATGTTTTTCTTTGATATTTTTTTAATTTTTTTATTTTTTATTTTTTGGATGTCATTTTTACATAATCAAATCCAATTCATTTTCAATAAATGTCCTTAAAAAGTGGGTTTATTTGGACTTCTTTACTACTACTGCTGTACATTAATGAATCTGAAAAAACGTCACCAATTTTTCGTGTCTTATAAGTATTTCCTTTGGAACACCAACGCCATCGCTGATCGACGTTGGTGATGATCGATTTTTACATAATCAAATCCAATATGCTCATTTTCAATAAATGTCCTTAAAAAAAATAAAATACAAGAGGAGTATTTAGGTACAAAAGTGTCATCAATTATCATTTTCATTTTCATAAAAATAAATAAATTTACACGTGTCCTAAATGAGAATTGTTTTGTTTTTCTTTCAAAATTTCGTTCCAATTTGAAAAGCAATTCCGCGCTCCAAAAGAAAGTCATTTCCTCCGCCGTAGACAGATACCTTTCTCAGTCGATCGGAGAGCAATCTGGGAGTGGATGAACTGCATTCCCCGAAGATGTCGACGTTGGAGAAGCTGTTTGTGCAGATTTTCGAGAGGAGGAATCGGATCTTAGAGCAAGTGCAGCAGCAAACCGATTTGCTCAAGCAAAATCTCGCTACTAAGGCCCTAATCGAAGGAATCGATCCGCCTCCATGGCTTTGGAACCCTAGTAATTATTCTTACGATGTTCCAAAGGGTACTGAACCTTCATTTACATATCTTCTGTTTTTGTTCTTGTTAGCTGTCTTTATAAGCAAGTTATTTTGACTAAGAGAGTAATATAAAACTATTTCTTAAGTTGAATTTTGTGACGGAATCACTGTAGAAGCTGCAAAACTGCATATACTGGGAAATTTGTGACAATGCAGGTGGAAATTAAGCGGATGCCCTTTTTGTCCTCTTGGTATTAGTTATGACACTTGTAGGTATACTACTTTACTTGCTAGCTTTTGACTCTTATTTCTTATATCCTACATTTTTTTAATTGAGTCTAGACGGAATAACATTCCGGCATTTTAATTCTAGAAACCATACTGTTTGTGGTTGGTTGGTTTGTATGAGCTAAGATTTTTTTTAGTGTTATACTTGCTTGAAGTGTAGGAGCTGGTCTCTGAAATATTTTTAGTTGTAGAAAATCATACTGTTTGTGGTTAGTTTTAGTGTTATACTTGCTTGAAGTGTAGAACAAGGAGGAGCTGATCTCTAAAATACTTTTAGTTCTAGAATAGTGTTTTGTCTTTTTAGCTGTCGTTATAAGCAAGTCATTCGACTAAGAGAGTAAATTGAATAATTTATTAACTGGAATCATGCGACGGAATCACTATATAAGTTGCAAAAACTAGTAAATTTGTGGCATATGCAGGTGTAAATTATGTGAATGCCCATGCCCCTTTTGTCCTCCTGCTTTAAGATATGGTACTTGTAGTAGGTATACTATTTTGTTTACAAGTTTTTGATTGTCATTTCTTATATCGTATATCTTTCTCTTGGATTTCGTCTAATGGGAAAATATTTTAGCGTTTTAATTGTAGAAAATCATCTGTTTTGTGGTTTGTAAGAGCTAAATATTTTTAGTGTTTTACTTGCAGTGCTGAACAAGGAGGAGCTGATCTCTGAACTATTTTTACCACACCCTCAGCCATCAGTTAGCTTCTCTGATTCCCGCTACTATCTATGCAACCAGTCAGCTGTACAAGAGCGTGGAGAGATATCGGACGGGTCATTCAAGGTCGCTCATGCTTGCAGGAATGGTGGCTCGAGAGATGAGCAGTCTCATGCTGCTTGTGTTGAAGAGAATAATGCTGAATGTGGGATAAATGCAGTTACTGAGGAGGAAGTTAGTGTTACTTCTCCTGAGGAGGAGACCGAGCCAAGAATCTCAGAAGTATATGCTACACAAGAACAGTCCTTATTTAGGATTCAAAGGTCCAAATCTAGACAGAAGGCATTGGAGATGCGTACAAGTGCATACGCAAAAAGAAAAAGCCTAATGCAGGAGAGTGCTCTTGTTGGCTCGTCTCTGCAAGATAGATCATCCTTATTTGGAAATAAAACGGTAGATCTTGTTAATGGCATGGGTAACATGGCTGAACCTTTTGTCGTTAGTCATGAAAGTGGTGAGGTTAATGAATTGAACAAAAGTGATGGTTGGAAGAAGGAAATAGAGATAGTTGTTCCATCTGGTGAATTTAGAAATGCAAGGAACTCTGTTGCAGTAACAACACGTGCCTTGGATGGTCTAAAAGGGGGCTGTTCTAACTATGAAAATTGCACGCAACAACAATGCAGTAAAGACATTTCTAGATGCCAGGGTAGTGGGAATAAGCTTATGGAAGATGTTGGTACTTTTAATGTCACAATCGACAGTCGTGGGGCATGTGAAGAAAGGGCTGGAGATGAGGGAGGTGACAGGGGAAATGACAGCAGTACTTGTGGTGGTAGGATACTAACTTCTAGTTCTAGTCAACGGCCACGTTCTCTTAATGAGCTCCTCAATCATAACAAACTCAGTCACGCTATGGAGTCCGAGGAAGGTGTAGTTCCTAAGTCAGGTGGGTGCCTTGCACAACTTTTTAAAGATGCTATTGAATCCACTTTGGTCAATACTTTGGCAGAACCTTCCAGTGCAGTAGCTCTTGAAATGACAAATTTGAAAACTAGTTTATGCAATCATGGGTTAACGTCCCTTCCCTTCGATTCTAGCTTGGGTCCTAGAGAGCGAAGGTCCGAATCTGGTGAGTCGTTTGCAAAGATGAATGAAAATCATTCTACTTTTATCGTGGAGGCAGAAATGCCTTGTGCTGGCTCCAACATGGTTGATCATGGGTTAACGACACTCTCCTACAATTCTGGCTTTGGTCCTAGAGAGCGAAGGTCCGAATCTGGTGAGTCGTTTGCAAAGATGAATGAAAATCATTCAACCTTTATTGGGGAAGCAGAAATACCGTGTGCCGGCTCCAACATGGTTAATCGTGCAGAGTTCAACTTTGCAGTTGTTAATAGAGATGAGCACATGCCAATTAGCTCTGTCAAAGATCTAACATCGAATTCTTGCTTACCATTAGAGAGTGCTAGGTTAGAATGTCTCGCCAAAACTTCCTTTGGTTGTTTGAGGTCTGTGGACCCAAAGCAGTTTAATTTTGATGATACAGCTGGTTGTAACTTCAATGGGATGTATTGCATCACTCTGCAAAGCGAAAGGCAGGAAAGTCCAGCTAAAGAAGTTTTTGTTGAATCATCGGATCCTCAAGTTTTCTGTTGTAATCCAACAGCTCAGGGGAGTATGCTGTTGGAGGAGCAAAAGACATTCCAAGAAAGTGAACATTTAGTTGGTTCTTCTGGATCTGCCTTAGAAGAGCATGCTAAGGACCATCTAAAGGAAAATAGCTTTTCGGGAAATTTCCATACCACTACCAAAGCCGGTCAAGATAATTCAGAGGTTCTTCATGTTCAAAGTGCAACCCCTGCGCATCAGGCAAACAATAAGCCTGTTGCTTTTCAGATCTTCAGTACAGGCTGTACAGCGAATCAATCGGATTTCTTTTCAGAAGAAGGATGCAAGTTCACACCAGAGTTGCAAAATGAAGTATGTCTGGAATCACCTTAAAGTTTCTATTAATACTCTTAAAAAGTAGTTGTGATAGCGTTTGCCTATTTGTTAGATGTTAACTGTATTATGTTCTGGTTGTGAAACTATTGCTTTATTTTGTTTTGCCTTTGAATGATCATTTATGCCGACTCAAAGTTGTATTGATTGAAATCCTGGTCTGCTCGTAAGGTAATGTTAGGAGGGAGATATTGCAGTAGCCCTTGATGATGAATTGTAAAGATTCATAAGCTTAGTTTTCAATAAAAGTTCAGTAATGGCAGAATTTCATAATGTTCACTATGCTATGATAGTTTTTCCACCTTTTGTCTATGTGTGTGTCCCCTTCCCTTTTTTAGGAAACTAAGTCATACATTCATCATTAATCACTATTTCCGGGGATAGTGTATCTCTTATGGATAGCAGTATCAACAATCAATTCTTCCCCCCTTTCTCCTCTGGGCCAGTGTAGATTTATGTTGTGGGAAATGTGCAGCTTTGGTGGTTGATTGCTGTATTGTTCTTGATTTATTTGGATATCCTTGCCACACCTTCAACCTCGGACAACTTCTTTTATTGATGCTCATCTTATTGTATTATTTTTTTGTTGTCAAGACTGCTATGATCACCAGACTTGTGTTTCACATGTCATGACAGTACCATGGAACTGCTGAAGGAAAGGAGAAAAGTGCATCAATTCCCCATGCTCTTGAAAGAGAACATTCTAAGAGTGATTATCATGCTGAGAAGGATGACTCTGTGCTTAGATCAGTTGGTTTTGCAACTGGAGACGATAAGGATCTTGATCCTTTGAAATCAGTGGAAATCCAATATCCTCAGAAGTTACATTCAGTGAAGGGATATTCATGGCATCAAAATAAGAGGAGAAAAATTGAAGATCAAGAAACTAGTGCATTTTCTGCGTCGCCTAGTTTTAGGATCCGAACGGAGCAAATAAAGGCAATAAATTTAAGTATGAATTTGGGAGGTGAAAAAGAAACTGTGCTTGAGGAATCAGCCCCAGTGATGTATCATATTGATGGCAATATTTATCCAAAGGTGTCCTGTCAACTTACAAAGACAACGGATGCTTCAGTTGAGACCATAAGTTGCGAGGTAATGTTTTACATTCTTAAATTTTATTTCAGGTACACCTATTACACAAGTCTTTCAAATCTTGGATTAATATGCACAACATTTGTCTCTGTGGAGCAAACCTATGGGCATGCAACATTTGTCTATGTTGAATATCGATGTTTGAACTTGTGTCCTTCTATCAGATCATTACCATTATTGATTAAATTTGAGAGGGGGTCAGTGTTGGCATGTTTAGTTTTTACAGCTGTACTATGTCTTTGATCATGCAGGGTAGTTTGTATTCTGAAGTGCTGGCTGAGAATGAGAATATGACGCCTTCACCGAATCTAAATCAAGAAGATTCCATTCTCTTTTCATTCAAAGACATAGGTGGACTTTCCCAAGGATGCTCACTAAATAAAGTGGACTTGGCAGGTGGAAGTTATAATGTGAGAGAAGATCAGAAAAATGGTCCTGAATTTGAGGCTTTTATAAGAACTGAAGATCTGATTGACACAGAAATTACCGTTTTCAATGGATATTACTTCAATGCAGATAGCGGGCTTTCAGGTGATTTGGCAAAATCTTCGGCTAAAATAGACCTGGAAACGATTGGAGCTGACCAGACAATGCCTGCGCTTGAGGGGTTCATCATGGATTCTGAAACATTGAATGAAAAAATGGATATTCCTGGAAGTGAAAACATCTTTGATGAACTTGAACTTACAAGAACTTCAATAGAACGTGCCAGCATCCTGGAGCAGATCTGCAAGTCAGCTAGCAAGCAAACACCTTTTACTCAGATGTCATCTTCATTTCAATTGCAGAGGATGGATACATGTCATCTGTCTTTACCAAATGGTCTAATTGAAGGCACGAATATGAAGGGTTTTTCAACTTTAGATGGAAATGTCTATGATTGTATTAGGTCCAGATGTGTGGACGAGACAAAAGAGATATTCCATGCTATGACGTATCCTGATTGTCTGCCTAATTCAAAAAGTCGGTATGCTTGGGATTTGCGAAACCCTTTCACGTTCGCATCTCCTGTTGGAAAGCTTTGGGAGAAAAGCTCTTTGCATAGTGACAGCTCAGAGAAGAGATTGAGTTCCAATCCAGATCTTAGATGCTTTCCCATTGAAGAGGATCCTGACAATAGTGAGGAAAGTGATGACATTTCTCTGCCTGATCGAGTCGAAGAAAACATTGACACTGGGGTATATACTTGTGCAGAAAGAGAACCCCTTGCAGCCATAAGTGCAGTATACCCCAATGGTACTTCTCCAGTTCCAGTGGCTGAGAAGTGTGCTAACAAATGCAGCTCAAACCCTGTTGCTACAGACGTCAGTGTCAAGCGGACTAGCAATAAGTTCAACAGGAAGGTGGGAAAGCTTAGTAAAAGTAGAAGTGATGAAAAGAAGAATGATATTCTGCTTACTGGAGCAAATAGAATGAACAAATCTGGATATTCACTTAACAATAGTAACTGTAAGAAAAGATCTTCCTATGCAACTGGTTCCAGGACACAGCAGCGTAAGCTTTTAGGAAAGGAGAACAAGCGAAACAACATTGTGTCAAATGTAACCTCATTTATTCCAATGGTCCAAAAAGAGCAAGCTGCTGCTCTTTCCAAAGGTACATGGTGTTTAACTGAATATTGTTTTCATCAATAGATCTTGTTGCAATGATGACCTTGAGTAATAACTAATGTGTATCTCATGGAGGTTATTGCTTGCTGCAATTTCAACCATTAGACAATACTGATAGAAAATAAATTTCCTTTTTACTTCATCACTGCTAAATTATTGTATCCTTTTTTTTACTTATATGGTCTGGAATGTGTTTTATTCCCAAGTTTGCATTATTTGCTGCAGTTGTTTACCATCCTCAATATTTTTAAGACATTATTGATTTTATAACATCATTATTCACAAGTATTTGAACGCATTCTGGTTTTTCTTTTTAAGGGTATATACTCATCATGAATCTTCCAAGTTAAAGGTTTTACAAAATGTGTGATTTTCATAATGCAGCAGCCTGCAGTTTAGTTGTTCCTGGAAGTGAGGCCATGAAAGATTTGTGATTAGTTTTACAATCTTTTTACTGTGATTATATGGAGAGTGCAACCTTTTGACCAATAGCTTGTGTGCTATTTTTGTGCCAATTCAATGACCAAAAGATCAATATTTGTGCAATCCCTGGAATTAGTTGAAAGTACTAGTGGATTACAAAGTAAAAGAGAGAAGAGCAGCCCCGTGCATGGAGCATTGATGGGGTGGCTCGTGAAGGGACGGGCTATTTAGCATACCAAGTATCGCCTTACCTTAAATCTCTCTAAGAGACTAATTTGGTGGCCCAAACCCATGACCTCTAGGCACACCGTGGCAGCTTTTACCGTTGTGCAGTGGCTCCCCTTCTATCTTGTGAAACTGTGCTGAGCTTTATTATCCATTAATAGTTGAAGTTCCCATTTTATTACAGCTGCAGGTGGTAAGAGAGACATAAAAGTTAAAGCTCTAGAGGTTGCTGAAGCTGCAAAACGACAGCAGGAAAAAAGAGACCAGGAGCGAAAGTTGCGAAAAGAAGCAATGCAACAAGAGAGAGCTAGGGTTGAGCGAGAAAATTCGAGATTAATGAAGCTAAACAAGAAAAAGAATGAAGAACAAAGGAAGAAAAAGGATGCTGAAATTGTAGCTAAGAAAAGAGAGAGGGAGGAAGAAGAAAGGAAGGAAAAGGAGAGGAAAAGAAAACGTACGGAAGAAGCAAAATCACAACGATTGGAAGAGGGAAAGTTTGTTGGTGACAAAGTAGATAAAGAACAACGATTTCCCTTATTGGTAACAAGTAGTTATCAATTATGTAAATTGTTCCTATTTGCCTATGCTGTGTCATTTATAGCTTGATATTTACTCTGTAGGATGGAGATGATAAAAAAAAGGATGCAAACAATGGATTTCAGAAGCGTAAAGATTTGTCCATGGAAAGCAAAGATCATGTTACTTTTGAGAAGCATGCTACAAAACTAGTAGTCAATGGGCCCACAAGTGATGACCAGCATGCAAGTCTTTCACTTGGCGTGTGTGGTACTTCCGGTGATTCTTTACATGACATGAAGGTAAAGATTCCACTCTTTGAAATTTGATGATGTATGAGTCTACATAGGTATACCTAGTTACTATATTTTTTTTTGTAACAATCTTTGTTATGTGTTTGTGTGTGTGTATATATATATGTATGGTGGGGCTATATACACACACACATACATATGTTTTAATCCTTGAGCCTTTCACCCTTCATATTATTCCGTCTATCCAATACATTTGAACAAACAATTAAAAAGAGTTTGATAATGTTGAGCTCATTTACTTTAATATGATTTTTATCATTCTTTCTCAGGTGACGCCAGCCATCACTAAGTATGGTGATGCTAATAATTTGATCCAAAAGGTTCAGGAGAAGTCATATGAAATCTCTCCTTATCAAAACTCAGATGAAGAGGATGACAATAATGATGATTATTATGTGCCCAGGGAAAAATATATTCCAACATGGGCTAGGTACGAACATTCTCATTGGCTTGTTAATTTGCTGTTCAACATTATTTCAAAATTGTTCCTGGATCTTTTTGTTGTTGTTGCTCCAATTGGTATATTTACCTAATCTCAACGAATTTTGGTGAAAATAGAAAACTTGGTAAGATTTGTTCGATATCTTTGCAGTGAAAGCTGCTTGGCCTTGGCTCTACGATTGCAAAAAGATATCAAGCCTGATAAATTTTTCCTCCGGACAGCTTTTGCAGCACAAGTGAAAGTAAGTTTCTGTTTTCTAGGAATTTGCCGTGATAACAAAGAGGTTAACCCTAACTGAATCTTATTCTTTGCAACGTTCAGTTGTTGTCAGGCGGAGGTGATCACTACTGATATTCAAAGTAGAGGTCTTACAAGGTGCACCTGGAGACGTTTAATTAAAACAAGGACATGTTTTCAGGACTGGATGAAACTTCCCTTCCAGACCAAGGTGGCTTCTAAATCTGAAGAACGTTTCTTTTTAATTTTCTTCCTTGTGCACAGTGCAGTGTTGTAATTAGTAAGTGATACGTCTAACAAGATAGATTTTTGTTATCAGATTTGTTTTTTGGAGGTGAGAGCTTGAATGCTTGTTGTTGGAGGTAATACTTGAGCAAAAAAGTATGCGTTTCTGTAGATGAAATAAAGCATTGATTTTTCGATCAGTCTGTAACCATAAAAAATTTTAAGCGATTCAAGAAATGTAAGGGCTGATGTACCTCATTTGTATTGGTGTTTGTGAGTTATTCAAGTTTGAAGCCTGAAAAATCCTTTATTGCATATTTTTGATAATTGACCTATCTGATTATATCAAAGAGTTTATGTATTTGGGGATTTTCGGCTTCTACTGAAGGAAACACAGAGATGCATTTCAATGATAATTGGATGTTTAAAACTGAAGGGTGTAGTCCCATTAGGCCAAGAATTCACCCTCACTCTTGGTAGTATCTGATAACACAGTGCAGTGCCCGTTTAAACCTGGTTCTTGATTCTACCAAAGAGGCATCATACAAGTGTTTTCTTGGGTCTTGGCATTGCAGAGCCTGTGCATTGTTTTGTGCTGTTGTTGTAATTTTTGGTTGGGGATTTACTACTTTCAAGAAAATGGAAGGGAAATAATTAAAATAGAGAAAATCCTTGTCACAGGACAAAGAATAAATTTATCCACTAAAAAGGGTTGTTCTAGGAGGACATGGCTTTTTTGGTACAAGTTTATAAGGCCATCCTCACAAATTCAGGAACCATCTTGGCCGTTAAAACAATCTTCTTAACTCACTTTTGGAATTCTCATTCTCATTCTCATTCTCAAGGTGGGGGATCTTGTAAGAGGAGATGAGGAAATTATTGGTTATTTGGTCCTTTGATTTACTTTTGAGTTGAAAATCTGGCAATTCAACTCTCTTTATTAATGAACGATGTAGATGCGCTAGCTGTGAAACGAGAAGAATCATACTCGAGTGTAAGAGGGTGTGACGCTCACATTTTTTCACTACATAATAGAAGCGTGTAAATATGAGTTGAATATATCACACCACTCTATTTATTATACCATTCGGATTATTTTTGCATCTTAATTTTTTTCCCCACTTGAAAATGGTATACTACAAGATCAAGAGACAATAATTTATTTATTCTACATAAAGAAGCAAAGAATAAACAATTGAACAATAACGATGACATGTGTCTATGAGTCCCAGACATGATAGCATCTTCAATAAAAACACTACTTCATATCACATTCTAAACATCTCGTTTCAGGTTGACCTTTGAAACGAGGAAAAAAGTTATATCAAAACGATTAGTTTTGTTGTTAAAAATGTAAAACACACGCCTCCGGTGGACCTTTGAAATTGCCCCGTGCCTTCATTCGAATTTTTTTTCCGGATCCGTAACCGCTCCAAATCCTGAAAAAAAAAAAAAAAAAAAAAAAAAAAAAAAAAAACACTTGACATTATGAGTGTAACTATAGAGTATAGGTGAAGTGTGTCGTCTTCTTTTAACTGTACGTCTACCACTGCTGCCCTGCTGCATGTTAGGTGAAATAGAGTGAAGAAACAGGAAAACTTAATTAACAAGAAATATGATGATGCTATATATAGCCTGTTGTAAACCTAAGAGAATGAAATGAAATTTGGGAATATTTAAAAAAAAAATTGTTCACGTCCCCTCCCCTCCCCTCCCCATTGAGATTCGAGAATATATATTTTTATGAAAAAAAGAAATGATTCACCGTAAAAAGATATTGTAAATATCATTTGTGCCATCGATCCCGGCCCAGTGCCTTCACCTGAGCAGTGACCAGACTAAACTGCAACGGACAAAGTTGACAGAAGAAGAAAAGAGCACAATCCCACGAAAAGCAAAAAACTTATTATTTTACAAATGGCGGGCTGTGCTCTCTCTCTTCTGTCAACATGCATCATCGATCACTCCACCATCAAAGCTCCATCACCTTTCTTCACCTTATTCCTGCATATACATATATATATATATATATATCTATATTCTTCCTCTTCCTTATAATATATTAATATATTAATATTATATATATATATAAAACTAAAGAGATTGTAGGAAGTTAATAAAGAAACTTTCGGAACCCACATGACATGACAATCCTTTTAAACATTGCATGACATGTGAGCATCATGTGATCTTGTTTCCTTGTAGTATTATTTTTCACCCAAAGGAAACAAAATATTATTAATCGGACTACCACCGAAATGATACAAAACGGCCAGAACAACACCGGAACCACCCGTCCACCGCCGGAAAAGCAAACCTAATGCTGACCAAGAAAACCTTACAACATATAACACTATATATAATTAATCTTTTGGCAAATATTGGCACCTAGGCTAGTTACTTGTTACCCAATTTTTATAGGAAGTGGCATGACATGACATCTCAACCATTTGGTAGCTAGCTTCATTAATTGTGATGATGACACTTAACATACACATTTATGTAATTAATAAATAGTTTATGGAAATGATGTTTGATACTCACATGCAAAGACAATAGATCTTAAGAGTTACTGGATCTATTATGATTCAAGTAAGGTCGTTAGACCTAAATTTTAAAATGTTACATGTAATATCATATATAGATCATTGTGAAATCGAACTAAATGTCACGTCATGATAGACGATGTGACCCACCTTTCGAATCCTTCAATATGGTACCAACGAGGACACCGGTTCCTTAAAGGGTTATGTCACTACGACAACCACTCCATGGCCTATGGGCATTGAGAATTCCTATGTACCGTACGCTTGGAGGATACTATAATGCTCGTCAAGAGGCGTCGAGAGCATTGTTCTTTTACATAGGAGATCTTGGTCTCCCATGCTAAGCGAACGCAATATTAACACTATTTTGACTTTGTGCCCAGTACTATAAATGCTCGTCAGAGGCCAAAACAACCCTTCATTGTAATGGGAAGCATCTTGTGTCACTGATAGTATCTGAGCAGTTGTGACGATATGATTAACTTTTTCTTAATCGGAAGAAGGTAGTATCCAACTTTTTTCCTTTTTCTTGAGACCGTTTTTTTGACGTCAACAAAAGATACACACACGCACCATTTTTCGCCCCAAGTGAAATTTATACCCTGGTCACTGTGAGGTTATGACCTAGTATTAACCACTAGGCTGATACATTGTTGGTACCAATTTATGCTTCATTGTTACATATTTCCTCAAATTGCTTAAAAAATATCCAATTTCACACAAAGAAAGCTGAAAAACTGAAAGTGGCTTATGCTAGCCAACTATTCTCAGGAAAATAGAACTCCATCAGATAAAATGATTTTTTTGTGTTTTGACAACTTCATCAATTATATTGAAACAAAAGGAGTGTGTAATTAATATAAGCTCATTTTCGGTGTACATTTATTGTATTTCATTGGAAATTAGCCACATTAATAATTCGATACGGTGGTACATAGAAATACTTTGGCCACATACACATTACTATTACAGACACACACATTCATATGTATGTATGGACATAGACATAGTTGTGACATATACAAAATCTTTGTTTATATGCTATTAGAAGTTTAAATCCAATGTTGATGTCGCCTTCGAAGAAGATACCAAAGCTATATGAAGGTTGTTACGTAAGAGTCGTGGGACAATCATACACAACTTTTCCAAGAACTTTGATGGAAGATATGACACCATAGTGGGTGAAGCTTTAGTAATCTATAATACCTTGATCTACGCTTTATCTTGGGGTTATTTCAAAGTGTTGTTTGAAGGAGATTCTCAATCGATCTATCGTCGTCTAAATGATCAACTAGAGGATCTATCGAGCTTAGGAAAGCATCATTGAAGATTGCAAAACTCGTCTTCCTACTTTTATTACTGTTTCATTTTCCTTTTAAAGAGACAAAGAAATGTCCATACTCATCTGTTAGTTAGAGAAAGTCTCCATCATCTTGGATGTGTAGAATGTGGTTCATCCTCTTCTCATGTGTTACTTGCATGTATTGTTGACTAAAAAAATTTGCTAAACCTTCCAAACATAACATTTACAATTGACACTCTTTATCCCCTGGATATGGCCTAGTGGTAAGCGGTTGAGGTGGTGTAGTGCCAGCTGTTTCTTAAAGCCGGAGGGTGGGGGTTCGAGTCCCGTAAAGGGCCGGCCCCTTTCGGTAAGAGGATATATTAAGCAGCCTCAGCCCTGAGCTACTAGGTCCAATGATTAACCTCTCCTCGCACTCCTGTGGGATCGGGGACGAGGGGGCCTTACGGTTAGGGTTTAACAGTTTTTATAATTGGCACTCCTTCTCAAAATTTGTATGTACAGCTAAGGAAAAACTCTTTGTTTGGTCCTGAGAAAATTATGGAGCTATAAGAAAACAGATTGCAGAAAATGAGAAGGCCATAAATCAACTTCATGTTGCAACCTACATGGATATCCAAGAATAAATTAACCTTACGCAAACAAATTAATCAACCATCTTCAACTGATTGAAGAAGATTATTGGAAACAATGTAGTAGAGACGATTGTTTAGAAAGAGGTGACAGAAATACTGCATTCTTCCATCACAAATAGAGCTCTAGGGAAAAGAAAAATTTCATAGCTTCAATCAAAGACATGGAAGGTAAGTTTTTTCTTCCCAAACCGACATTAAAAGGATAGCTCGCTATTTCCTTCTTCTCAAAACTTTTCACCTCTCAACTCCCAAACCAGCAATCAAAGTACTCTCCCACTCTCTCCTCCCCCTTTCAATACTTTATCAGACCAACAAATGACGTCCCTCCTCTCCCAACCCTTCACAGAAACAGAAATCCTCGAAGCCTTAAAACACCTTTATTTCACCTAAAAAATCACCCGGACCAGACGCACGTATTGCACGCCATTTTCATTCAGAGGCACTGGGATATTCTTGGAGCTAAGATTACGGAACTCTCTTTCTTTCCTTAATGAAGGAGGTGATCTCACAGCAGTAAATAATGCTTTCATTTCCCTTATTCCCAAAATTAAAGAACCCACTCTAATATCTGAATTTAGACCTATTAGCTTGTGTAATAATATTTATAAACTTATCTAAAAAACATTAGCTAATAGACTAAAAAAAGTTCTTTCACATGTCATTAGTTCTTCACAAAGTGCTTTTATTCAAGGAAGACCGACGATGATGGATCTCGTCAAGAAGAAAATATGGGCCAAGTGTTACCCTAGTGATAGTGAACAAGAACAACCCTAAAGTTTGGAGTGGTGCTTGATTATTTTTAGACTGAGCTTGGAACAATGTATCTCAAGTTGCCTACATATCCTATGTTTCTTTTAGGAATCAAGTCTCTCGTAGTTACTTGGGATTGTTTATTTAGAGGACATCTCGTCCGGATTACGTTACGCCGTAGTCATTACGGATTTCTTTGCGTTAATCCCTTTAGGATTTAATTAAGAGATAATTATGAGTAGTTTGAATATTTGAATAAGAGTCCCATGAGATAAATGATCCCATCATGTTTATCTTATTATTTGAACATGTGCATATTTCGGATAAGGGAGGCTCTGGTCGACCTACGTCGAGCTCCCTAGGCCAGTTTGGCTCGAACTGTGTTGGCCCAAGCTCCATAACGACCGATCTGACATGCGGTGGTCTAAGGAGAGAACATGACAGATCTCCCATATGGGGCTTAGATCTGTCATTAGGCACGAGGTGGGCTCTTGACCCTCATCCTTTCATTTCTCTATCTTTATTTAATGTTCAGTCAATCAGGAGATGACACGTGGCGAACGTAGGTCCGACCTCCGTCATAAGCCTCCTAGACCTGTCCGAGAGATTTTAAGGTCGAAGAAGATAGGTGATTTGGGTTTTAGGGTTAGAGTTATTGATTTTGAAATTGGGGGTAATTAAATCAGAGGCAAATTGGGTATTTTGCATGGAAAAGGGTATTTTAAAGAAGATTTTGTTTCCCAACACTATTTTAGAAAATATTATAGTCAAACAGTTCTTTATTACTGGAGTTTATTTAATGATGAGAGCCACCAAATAATTGATGTTATTAAATAAAATCAAGTTAATATCCGTTTGCCTTCTCTTATATATAAAGAAATAAATAGGAAAATGTCGTAGAAGACGGATTTCATCTTATTTGTGAAAAAAGGACAAGAAAGAAATACACTGGTTGTAAAGGACAGAAAGTAATGTATATCCAAAAATACCCTTAAATAATATTTTCCTTTTATTTCCTGCTGAAACCGTTCAAACTTCATGCGTATATCATGCTCCACTTTTAGTTGCGTAGATTGCTCCTGATTCTAATCTAAAAGATCCAAAAAAAAAAAAATCTCGCTGATGAAGAACAATTAGGGTTCTTCATGATTGGAATGAAATTTCACAACGGAACAACAAATTGATCACCATCCGACAAGGAAGAAGTAAATCACGATGCTGATATTGAAACCGCCGGGAACCGATCCAGCCGGAGTAAACCAAATGCTGATACTGAAACAGCCAGAAGAAGGAAACCGCTGTCCCTTTTGTTTAGCGAAATTCGATCAAATTAAGACTCCTATTTGTCCCATTTGTTTAGCCAAGCTCCAGCCGGGAATCGATCATTGATGATGCATTGTTTCTGCAATCCAATTGTTTCAATGAATATTGTTGTTGTGAATAATCAAATTTAGATATAGGAAAAAAAAAATTGGAAGTATTTTAAGTCATTCCAAGCTTATTTATCCAACCTAATTATATTTGGCAAATTTTTTTTTCGGTTTTGCTGCATTTTTGCAGTTTTTTTGAATCAATTGTCTACAAGCATTTACTCACCCAAGGTATTCATCTTTATTGGCATGTATGATCAATTGTTGTTGTCATGGAATTATCAATTGTTGTTGTATGAATCCTACGGTCTGTATTTTTGTTCTTGAAGAATTGTTGTTGAAGAATTATCAATTGTTTGTTCTTGAAGAATTATCAATTGTTGTTGTATGAATCCTACAACATGTATGATCAATTGTTGTTGTATGGATCCTACGGTCTGTATTTTTGTTCTTGAAGAATCCATAATTCGATTTAATGCAGAATCATGGTAGTAAAACGATTCAATCAAAATATGCAGAATTTAATTCAAGATAAAACCCAAATTCAATCAAAGAATGTAGTAACACCACTATGCACATGACCTTTTCATCATGTAGTAACACCAGTTGTAACACATGCCTTTTTCATCATGTAGTAACACCACTATGCCCACTCCATCCAAAGAATATAGTTACGCATAATGTAGTATCACAGTGAAAGTCCACATATGAAATAACACGTATTTCATGTTAGCTCCGTGAACACCATCCGACGTAGTAACACCACTATGCAAACACCCTCAAACATAGTGACACATAATGTACACCCCAAACCATGAACATTAAACCTTAAACACAAAACCCTAAACCTAAATCCTAAACCCTAAACCCTAAACCCTAAACCCTAACCGTGAACCTTAAACCCCTAAACCTAAACCTAAACCCTAAACTTGAACCCTAACCTAGCAGTGAAGGTTTAGGTTTATGGTTCGTGTTTATGGTTAAGGTTTAGGGTTAAGGGTTTAGGGTTCAGGTTCATGTTAAGGGTTTAGGGTTCATGTTTAGGTTTCAAGGTTCATGTTTAGGTTTCAGGGTTCAGGTTTAGGGTTTGGGTTTAATGTTTACGGTTCAGGTTTAGGGTTCAGGGTTCAGGTTTAGGGTTCGGGTTTAGGGTTTAGGGTTCAGGGTTCAGGGTTCAGGGGTTTAGTGTTCAGGTTTGGGGTTTAAGGTTTAGGGTTTAGGGTTTAGGGTTTACTTCTAGTCATGTAGTAACATTAACATCCTGTAGTAACACATGTTGTAACACATGCTCTTTCCATCATATAGTAACACCACTATGCACACTCTATACAAAGAATATAGTTACGCATAATGCAGTATCACAGTGAAAGTCCACATATGAAATAACATGTATTTCACGTTGGTTCCATGAACAACATCCGACGTAGTAACACCACTATGAAAACACCCTCAAACATAGTAACACAAAATGTACACCCTAAACCCTGAACATTAAACCTTAAACACAAAACCTAAGCAGAACCTAAACCCTAAACCCAAACCACAAACCTAAGCACTTGAACCACTAAGCTTTGAACCCTAAACCCTAAATTTGAATCCTAACCTAGCATTTAAGGTTCAGGGATTAGGATTCTGGTTTAAGGTTTAGGGTTCATGTTTAGGGTGTATGGTTTAGGGTTTAGGTTTAGGGTTCAGGTTTAGGTTTTAGGGTTCAAGTTTAGGGTTCATGTTTTGGGTTAAGGGTTTAGGGTTCAGGTATAGGGTTTAGGGTTCAGGTTTATGGTTCAGGTTTAGGGTTTAGGGTTTAGGTTTAGGGTTCATGTTTAGGGTTCAGGACTAGGGTTCAGGGTTCAGAATTCAGGTTTAAGATTTAGGGTTCATGTTTTGGGTTTTGGGTTTAGGGTTTAGGGTTCAGGGTTCAGGGTTCAGGTTCAGGGTTCATGTTTAGGGTTCAAGGTTCATGTTGAAGGTTTAAGGTTCATGTTTAGGGTTCAGGGTTTAGGATTTAGGGTTCAGGTTTAGGGTTTGGGGTTCAGGTTTAGGGTCCAAGGTTTAGGGTTTAAGGTTTATGGTCTAAGGTTTAGGGTTTTAGGGTTTAAGGTTTAGGGTTCAAGGTTCAGGGTTTAGAGTGTACATTATGTGTTCCTACGTTTGAGAGTGTTTGCATCGTTGTATTACAACGTCTAATGTGTTCATGAAACCACTGTGAAATACGGGTTACTTCATTTTTGGACATGTTGTACCATTGAAAATATATGTAGTTACACCCAAGAATATGTAGTAATACATGTGAAACATGTTGTACCACTGAAAATATATGTAGTAACAACTAATAAATTAGGTGTAGTTTCAGCAATAAAATGTGTTGAAACACATACAAAGAATGTAGTCACAACAAAAAACCTTGTAGTCACAGACATTAGATTAGAGTAGTATTAGACATTCTATAATACACGTAGTTACACCCGAAAAAAATTGATATATTAATAAGTAGTAAATTAATATACATGTGTGTTAGTGCATGAGTTACTACAAATGTAGTACAAACTTAGATTAGGTTTAAATTTAACGTAGGAAAATATGTAGCTAACATAGAAAAATAAGTAGTACAACTCCTTTGGGTTACTGTGTAATCGTACGAACTTATATCAGTACTTTCTAACTACCTCCTGCTTACGAACGCATATTTGGGTTACTGTGTAATCGTACTTATACCACATTATATGTTAGCAAGACCGGTCGGTGTTTGAATGATGGGGTTACTACATATACATCAAAGCAAGATGAAAGATAACCAAACACAATGTAATTTTTGTGGCATTGCAATACATAACAACTTGTGAAGTAATAGTATTCATAACAGAAGCAACACAATCCAAATTATTCATGAATAATGGTCCATAAAGGCCTGTTATCTTTCTTAGAAAATTCACAACAATTGTCTGTACTTTATTCTAGAAAACTTCAATACTTTCAGAATGAGAAGGGCAAGGTGTCTATCATGACTGAGTTCACAATCATCTCTTTTAGCCTATGCAATTCTTCATCTGTCCACTTATGAGGAATGCTCTTGCCTTGGGACAACTTCAATAGGTAGTGAATCAGATAAAATGCACAGTCAGCCCTGCATTACATAAAATTCAGTTATTAGCATAGTGTATTTTGTAATGTCATGTGTATCAGAATGCTTTGTTTTTCAAGATAATTTTAGTTGCAATATATCAGTTTATGTATGCAGCAGCAGCACAATATGTCTCCAAAATGTTCCAACACATTCATGGATTTAAGCCACATGTAGTAACAATAGTAGTAACACATATGTTGTCCATCTTGTAGTAACATCACATAAGCAATCTCAGTTATGTTTGGAACTTATAGTGCAGAACAACCTATTTATGTCTACAGCAACAACGCATTATGTCTCCAAACTGTTCCTAGACATATACGGATTTACACCAAACGTAGTAAAACTAGTAGTACATATACACGTACCCACACACAAGTAGTAACATATACATTCGCAATGATGCTAGCTACACACACGTACTAACACGTTGTTATACCACCCCAAGATGTTTCAATACATAATTCCATTTACTGCATGTAGCAACAATGCAAAAAATTGTAGTAACAAGTCTTTCCTAACATGATCCCAATTGTGTAGTAACACGTGATTTTCATCAAGTACATCATCATTAGGTATCACACAAGACAAGTAGGAAATGCACACGGATATGTAGAAACACACATTACACTTACATTGACATGTAGTAACACACTGATGGACGTAGTAACACATGTAAAACATTTTCACACAGTATCCATTCTGTACAACAAAGAGTTCATGTCATTCAAAAGGCAACTGCACAATTGATTATGCTAGTACGTAGTAGCTCATTCTACACCGATTAACACTGCATCCAGTTACACCGTGGACAAATCAAACAAAGTAAACCACGATTCTTCAACAATGATATGCATGCTAAAAAAATCAATTTTGAATTCTGCTAAAAAAATTCGAACCATATTATAATCAATTGAGAATTCTACTAAAAATCAATTGAGAATGCTGTACTACAAATAGCACACACAATCAATTGAGATTTCTACTAAAAAAAATCAAAAGGAATTAGCCGATGCATATTATAATTCGTCCCTGAGTAGAAAAAAAAAAAACAAATCTTACCCGCTGTTCGTTTTTCCCTCTCCTTTTCGCCATGTTTCCCTGGCAATTCACTTCTTCATGTTCGGCCTGTGATTAATTTGCAGGTACTTTGCAAAATTTCATTCAAATCGCCAAGAACCCTAATTTTTCTCCTTCGCCTAGATTTTTTTTTCCTATTCCGTGGTCGAGTAGATTAGAAGCAGGAGCAGTAAGAGAAATTTATGTTAGAATCAGGAGGAATTGATCTTAATGGCGTGATTTCCGGTGGAAGATATTGACTCTTCAGTTATGATTTCATTTACCCGACTTTTTGGAGAGAAAAAAAAAAAAAATGTTTTAAATTCATTAAGGGTGTTTCTGAACATCTACTTCTTTTTTGTCCTTTTGAATCATATAGTTTTAAAACTGTCATATTCTATCATTTCCAATATTATTTTGTCCTTTAGGCCCACCGTCCGAAAAATAAAATGAAAGTGATCTCTATTAAGCTCGTACTAGCATTCTCTTCTAAGATCATTGATTTTTATATGAATGACTTCTATTTTGAATTCGTTACGATTCCTCTAACCGTAGACTTTGGAATTCATTGGGTCGACAAAAAGATGAGATTTTTGGGTGGTATCTGATGTAGAAGGCTATTGAAATGGAGATTAAAACAAAGCTGATACTCTCAGCTCTTCGATTACAATAAGGAAAATATTCAAAAAGTGTCTACAAGTGTTGAGACTTTTAGGTTAAATACCTTAACCCTCCAAAGCTAAAGGACAAAACTAACCTTCTTAAAAGAAATAAAACAAACAGGATAAAAGATGGCAAAAAGATAAGTTTAACATAATAAGCTATTTAACATAATAAGCGTTGTAAAAAATATCAGAATAAAAGGTTTATACAGCTGCATCAGTTAAAAGGTTTATTGTTGGAGATACCCTAATAAGCTAAATATCAGATTAAAACTACGCTGCATCAGTATCTCTTTAGAGCGGCCCTAATGGTGATCGGGAGATAAGGCCATTTATTGGTGTTGTTTGGATGATGTGGAGAAAGATGAGTGGAAGATAAATATAGAAGGATTGTAGGGATAAATTGTGTGTGATGTGATGTTGTAATGGTGATAAGATGGAATAGTGGTGAAAATTTGTTTACTTCTCTCTGTCATATTTTGTATTTTATTTAGATTACTTTATCTTTTTTATATTCTTTTTATATATGTTTTTTCACGTTGTTCTTTCTTGCAGAAGTAAAAGAAACAATAATGCTCATTTCCTGGGAAATTAAATGCAGGGGCATGGAGAGAGAATTGTCTATTGCATTCTCTGCAGATTGATAATGGTTTAGAGAATTCTTAGAAATTCTTCTCTATTTAACCTCCATTATTTTACATTCTTCAATTTTTGTTTATCTATTAAGCAACTTTTTGTCTAGAATATATCTAAAAGCAACCCACTAGGGTTGCTCTTAAGTGGTGAAACGACTATCTAAGTGATCTGGACTACACAGTTTATATTATGGATGCAAACTGTGTGGTTTAGATCATTAAAGTGGTCACTTCGCCGTATAGAAATATACTACCTAAAAATTCCCGACGAAAAGGCACTGTACAAAGATGACGACATTATTTTGTGTTGAGGTGAAATAAAAATTGGATTGGTGACCTGTCATAGTTACGCTTGCTCAAGGGCAGATATCCTCGTACATTGTAGTTGTTCAAGCGAAGCGCTAGTTCAATGCTAAACCCGCGCCATGTCTTGCGTTTTAATGTCATGGAGAACACATCACAGAACAATCAAAATTAGAGCTTTTTCTCAAATGGGAATCTCCAATAAACTTCCAGTAAGATTAAAAAAGAGTACCCAAAGCAGAACATCAAGCAGCACGTCATTATCAGGCAAGAATCCTTCCTTACCTGCCTCTCTTTTCTTTGCTCTTTTGTTATTCATGCATCTTTTGCTCAAATGCATAAAGTTTCGAACTTTACGATTCAGGTGAAGAAGTAGGCAAAAGTATATATACATTTCTCACAATAGGGCGTTGGGAATCTTTGAACCATATGGACTATAGAACAGCTTCTTTAAGGCCTATTCATGGAAGACTAGCTTTGAAATTTCTCAATTGGATGATAGAGCTACCTAATTTGGAGCTTTACCATATAATCCATGTCTACTGCATCACAGTTCATATACTTACAAGGGCAAGAATGTATGACTATGCTAAGTCCATTTTGATGCGGTTAGCTGGAATGGGTATCGGGTCGAGGGACGTTTTTGATCCTTTAATGAGAACATATACGCTATGTAACTCAAATCCTGGAGTTTTTGATCTTTTGATTAGAATCTATGTTAGAAAAGGGATGATTGGGGATGCCTTGGAGACGTTCCGTTTGACATGTTCACGGAGGTTTAGGCCATCGATATATACTTGTAATGCGATTTTAGCTGCAATGGGCAAGGGCAGAAGTGTTGGGGGTGTTTGGTCCTTTTTCAAGGAAATGTTGGAAAATAGTGTATGCCCAAATGTGGGAACTTTTAATATATTGTTACACGCGCTTTGCGGGATTGGAAAGCTTAATAAAGCGCAGTATGTATTGAATATGATGGAAGAAAGTGGTTATGCTCCTAATGTTACCACTTACAATACTTTGCTTAATTGGTACTGCAAGAAGGGGAGATACAAAGCTGCTTTGGAGCTTATTGATAGAATGAGTAGTAAGGGGATTGGGGCCGATATCCATACGTATAACATGTTGCTTAATTATTTTTGTAAAAATTGTGAGAGTGCAAAAGGTTATTTATTGTTGAAGAAAATGAGAAAGAGAATGATTTTCCCGAATCAAGTAACGTACAATACACTTATCAATGGGTTTGTCAAAGAGGGGAAAATGGGAGTTGCTTCGCGGTTGTTTCAGGAGATGTTGAGCTGTGATGTTTTTCCGAACCGTATCACTTACAATGCTTTGATAGATGGGTACTCAAAGCAAGGCAATTTCGTAGTTGCTTTTGAACTTCTAGAAAGCATGGAAAGAAGAGGACTGCAACCTAATGAGATTACGTACGGATCTATTTTGAACGGTTTATGTAAGCATGGAAAATTGCATTCAGCAAGAAGTTATCTTGATAGAATGAGGCTTATGGGTGTGGTTACTACACCAAATGCATATGCAATGATAATGGATGCTCTAAGTAAAAAAAGAATCCTCAAAGAAAGCGTAAAGTTGCTTGAGATGATGTGGGAAGACGGTGTAATTCCTGATGATGTCACTTATTCGATTCTTGTGAATGGATTATCTCAAGCTAGAGAGATGAATGCTACTAGGGAGGTAATGTGCAAAATGTATAGATCTGGAATTGATTTTAACATGGCCATGTACTCTACATTGCTGTACCATCTTTGCCAGCAGGGAGATATCAATAGTGCATTCAGAATATACGCATCAATGCATCGTAATGGACATAAACCAAATCTATTTATCTGCAACATGTTAGTCTCTTCTCTTTGTAGAAGTGGAAATGTGAGAGACGCGGAAGATTTCATGCATCACATGGTCAGAATCGGCATTAAACCGAATTCTGTTACATACGATACCGTCATCTCTGGCTATGCAAGTTTAGGTGACCCCATTAAAGCTTTTTCCTCTTTCAACGCAATGCTTGAATCAGGTCATTACCCTAGCCCATATACATACAGCGGCCTTTTAAAAGCACTATGTAAAGGAGGAAACTTTGAACTGGTTGAGAGGTTTTTTTCGTCAATCTTGCGCATCCCGTTTGCTGTAGATGTTGTAACCTTCAACACATTACTTGTTGAAATATGTAAAACGGGCAATTTTGTGATGGCAACAGATCTTTTGGATCAGATGATACAGCATGATGTGGTTCCTGATTTATATACTTACACAATATTCCTTTCGGGTTTGTGTAGAAAGGGAAAGGTGGCTACAGCTATTCTTTTGTTAGGAAGAGCACTGAGAAGAGGATTCCCCTTAATAAATCCGGTAACATACACTTGTATCATTAATGGGCTTTTCCGTGATGGACTTCCAAAAGCAGCTAGCTACTTCTATGATGAGGTGGCGAAAACAAGTCCTGGTATTGATATGATAACAGTAAACACTATGATGGATGGTTACTCAAGAATAGAGCAGACAAAAAAAGTCGGGCATTTGTTTTCTACGTCAAAAGCCAAGGTTTTATGTCCGAGTTTAGCTACTTGCAATATTCTATTGCATAGCCATTCAAGACGACAAAATGTAACAGAGTGCTTTGCACTATATCACACCATTCTGAGGAACGGTCTCTGCCCGGATAAATTGACTTATCACTCCATGATTTTAGCACTGTGCAGCTCGGATATGGCGGACCTCGGTATCAAATTTCTGGCAAAGATGATTGTCAATGGGGGGACTTTGGCAGATAGTAAAACATTTAACGTACTTATCGCTAGATATAGCGAAATGGGCAAGACTGACAAAGCGTTTGATCTGTTAAACATTATGGCTTTTCTTGGAGTTCCTCCTGATAGAACTACCTATAATTCCCTTCTCAATGGGCTAAATAGGTCACATGATTTTCAAAGCTCTCAAACGCTGTTGCATATTATGTGGGAAAGCGGCATTATTCCTACGGAGAGACAATACAGTAGTCTAATTAAGCTCATGTGTAAAGCAGGAGATATACGTGGAGCGTTTAAGTTTAAAGACACGATTGGAACACTTGGTGTAGATTCTAAAATGATAGCTGAAGGTGCTATGGTTAGAGGCCTAGTGCTACGTAAAAAGACAGAGGAAGCAATGTTCCTTCTTGATTGCTTGTTAAGATCACAACTTGTTCCTACTGTTGCAACATTTACGACCCTTGTGCATAGGTTTTGTCAAGAAGGTAAATTCTCTGAAGCACTTAGTTTGAAAGAGACAATGGAACATCATGGTAGAATGCCCGACGTTGTGGTATACAATGTTCTCATAACAGGGCTTTGTATACATGGTTATACCGATCAAGCGGTTAATCTATATCAAGAAATGAAAGAGAGGGGTGTCTGCCCAAATACTACGACGTTTGATGTGCTTATTAATGGAGTTTATCCAGAAAGTGATCCTATTTATCTAGAAACGCTCATAATGGATATGGAGAAAAGAGGATTGCTTAGTCAAGATTCAGATGCTCAAAGTCTGTCTGATAAATTGTTGGCTGCGAAGAAAAAGTTGAGTTTTTTGAGATTTAAAACCAAGGGAACAGGTGGGTGGAAAAGATGAGAAGCTGGTAGTTTTCAAGAGCAGACGGTATTTCTTGCACACTGGTCATGGAATTTTCGATTGGGGTGCATGATTTGTGCGTAGGGGGCCTTCTTGTATAATCAGGTTTTTCTTATGAATGCAACCTTATATATACATTTAATGCATGCATTTTTCAGTAGAGTTATTACAGGTGTGAGAGACAGAGGTTAAATGATTACTATTTCCTAGTCCTTGTGAGAAGTGAAGCTTGAAAAGGCTGTAAGAATAATCTATCTTTAGCCCTTTGGTTTTCGTATCAAAGTGGTTTGCTGCAATGCTTGTTCTTCCACGATTGATGAAGCTTAACTTACGGTATTGCTTTTACTTGTTTCACTGCATGAAGCCCATTTGTTTGAGAAATTTTTGTATGAAAAGCAATTATTGCATCACACCGTTGGATGGATGACATGCGTGTATTAAGAATAAAAAATTGGAAGAACCGTCGATACAACGCTTTTTGCGTACATTTTCTTAGACTGTGTATCACTTCGACATGATCTTATCTTTTGGAACTGACAGGAGTATCATTTATCTAAAGGGAGCTCGTTTTGAAGCCAGAGACGCGAAACAGAGGAAGCAGTTGTACAAAACTGCTAAAATTCTTCAATGGAAAACGAAGAACAAGCTGCTCAATATCTTTCCGGGGGATTCAGTTGCATCGTATCGTATGTACGTATATATGTACATTTGTTTCCGATTATATATATGACCGGCTGTTGTATTGTAGATGTAGCCTCATTCATTTGAACATTCACAACTCTTGTGCACAAACGGCTTTACCATAATAAATATAAATAAACCTCTTACTGCACAGAAACTACTGCAAGTCTGCAACTTCATTTTATTCTTGGTCATGAGTTTGGAAAGGCCTTCACAGGTAACCTCTTGCATTTCTACCATATTTCTTGAATCTCTGGATAATTCAAGTAATCCCTAGTCTATAAAAGGACAGTCATGTGCATGAAATTATATCGCGTATATATACACGGGGCTAGAATATTCAGGACATTTCAACCTATATAATACAGTCCCATCTTATGTTTCAATTAATAATCCAAAGGATCTGCTTATATATTTTTTTAACCTTTTGACAAATGAATACTGTACTAAGTTTTGAGCTGGACTTCATGATGCCTGAAAGAAAGTTTTGAATTTTTCTTTTTTATAACCATAAAACTCATACTTACAAGGATATATTGGGTCATATTACATATGATGTTTAGTAATAGATATTGGTGGTCTTTAATGACATCACTCGAAATTCACCGTGACATCACTCATCTTTGATTCGACCTTTCAAAAAAGCCGACTTTAGACCAAACATAGATAATATGTGTGATGTCACAATAGTAAATTTGTTGTAGTGCCACCAAAGGCGCACGCGTCTGTGAAATTTGACTAATACTTGTAACCTTTGACAAACAAACTCTCAGAGGCCAATCCACCAGCGCCACCACCAACATACTTCCCCAATGAAGCCTCGGAATTAGCCTTGCACCTAGCCAGAAAGGTCTGCTGAGCTTTCTCAACATTCTCTTTCTTGCCACCCCATGTCTTAAGCGTGCTTTGCTGCAATGCTCGTCCAAACGAGAAAGACAACGTCCATGGTTTCAATACCTCCAATTTGTTCATAGCATTTAGGTTCACTGTTGCTTCTTCCTCGCTTTGTCCCCCTGATAAGAACACAACCCCTGGAACTGCTGGTGGAACCGTTCTTCGTAATGCTGTTACTGTGTACTCCCCTATCTCCTCTGCTGTAACCTGAAACTCCAAACATTACTTAGAAAAAAAAAGACGCCCCTAAAATTTTATCATCATTGGGATAGTTAGAGGGTTACCTTGGGGCTATCAGAGCCAGGGGTGACCATATTGGGCTTCAACAGTGTTCCTTCAAGCAGAACATGGTGTTCATTCAATGCCTTATACACAGTTGCCAAAACAGTTTCAGTAACTGCTGCACATTTCTTCAAATCATGATTCCCGTCTGTTAAAATCTCTGGCTCTACAATTGGAACAAGCCCATTCTCTTGACAAATAATCGCGTAACGAGCCAACCCTTGTGCGTTTTGTTGAATCGATAGCTCAGACGGTTCGTTCGGACCGATTTTAAGAACCGCACGCCACTTGGCAAAACGTGCACCGGCCTTGTAGTACTGAGCACAACGTGCTCCAAGGCTATCTAGACCTTGAGTAGTGGTTTCTCCATTAGTCCCTGCTAAATCAACAACGCCTTTATCAACTTTTATACCTGGAACCACATTGTTCTCTGTTAGGACATCCACAAACAGCTTCCCGTTCGATGCTTTCTGGTAAAGCGTCTCTTCGAAGAGGATCACACCGGAGATATACGTCAATGCCCCAGGTGTAGTGAATAGAAGCTCACGAAGTGCTTGACGATTTGCCTCAATGTTTTCAACGTTGATGCTTGATAAACGTTTGCCTATGGTCCCAGTGCTCTCATCTGCAGCTAAAATTCCTTTACCAGGTGTGGCTATGTACTTGGCATTCTTGATTAGTTCATCTGCACCCACAACTGTTTTGTTAGCTCATAACCATCACATTCTTGTAATACAATACAGATATACATACGTTTTAATGCGTGCATGCAAACTTAGAACGTATGGAGGGAAATTAAATAATAATAAAAAAAAAAAAAACAAGCCACGAGAACAGAAATACAGGGCGTTTTACTGGGCACCACATAATATCTATCACTGGGTGAGATTTGACTTTTCAGATATTGAAAATCACTATGGTGTCACTAAAAACGCCCTAGATATAAAACGAGAAGCGCACCGGCGTATTTTCCGACAAAGGCCGACATATTTCTTGGGTCTTTGGCTAAAGATAAATGAGGTGAAGCAGACAACAGTACTAAGTAATTTTGTGAAAAGCAAATATGTGTATATATACATACACACATATATATATGTGTGTGATTTCTTAGGAGAATATTCCAATGTTAATTCTTCTTATCCCATATCAACACGTGTAGAGAGATTAGCCCAACAAGAGTTATCCTACAGAGGATAGAGGAATGAGTGACCAGAATTTTTTATTAGCTAAATGCCTACTATTATGCATCCATAACTTGTGTTAAAGGAACTTCTCCTCATCCCCCAGTTTTGTTCTTTTCAGCTGAAACCTTCCAAAAGATCATTAATATTGGCTGCTTCTTGGGCCCCCGGATCACCGGGTTCTGAACCGTGTCATGCGTATAAGGCAGGATATTTTTACATGCTCTAAAATACCGATCCTTACCGGATCCATCAGAGAATGATATATATAACTATATAACTCTTAAGTCACAATTTTCTGTTACACAATCATTATTTACAGCCGTTGATCTCCAAGACTCAGTTTATTGATCAATGATCGTTGTGAAAAAATGTAACGTAAAACAATATTTATTTACTTACATAAACATAAAAAAGGTAATGTAACTGATAAAAAGAGAAACAAATAGCAAGAAAACAACTTTCTGCTATCTGCTGCATTTTCCCAGACTTAAATAAAGCTAGCAGATTCTGAATAAAAACACATAAAATGATGATAATGTAAATATATATATATATATGCTTTAAATCAATTGGTATAGTCTTCTTCTCCAAAAAGAAAGAATGATTTTGTATTGAAGCTCTTCTTTTCTTTTTTTTTCTCAAAAAATAAAAATAAAAATTTAGTTCTCTCTGCCAAGATATGGCTAAAAAATTTAGTTCCTCAATAAAGCAGAAGGGAGAGTTTGCAGGAAGTTTTAATCATCATCGGTGCCAAAATATCTGTCGCCGAACTCCCCCATCCCCGGGATGACACGGAAATCTTCGTTTAGGCCATTTTCAATCTCAGATGTTACAATCTTTATTCTTGGGAAATGTCTACATACCATGTGAACACCTTGAGGTGCCTGGATAAAGTTGACATTTTTAAGATAGAAATTAATGGCATCAACTTTGATTATAATTGCGGGTTAACACACACACACGCGTAAATATCATAATTCAGGCAACTTACAGAAATGAGATTAAGGAATATGATATTTGACTCTGGTACCCCCTTCTTTACAAGTAAAGATATAGCTTCAACTGCCGAATTTCCTGTTTAAAGATGATGATGAGTATTTGAGGGCAACATTGTGTCGGGGCACATCGCACATTTGTAGACACTATTGATTGATATGGGGGCGACTCGATAATAGTCGATATGGGTCCCACTAGTAGTATGGTCTTCATTTCGACCCAAGAAATCGCCTTGAAATAGAAGGAAGGACTAACCTGTGCCAAGGATAGGATCTAACAATAAGACATGTCTTTCAGAAATGTCTGTAGGTAGCTTTTCATATATCAGCTGCAAACATGGTATAAATGAAATATCATCATCAAAAAAAATTCTCAAATCAGAAGACAAAACCATTGCAAAATGTGTATATATTCCTAGGAATCTTACGTTCTTTCCATTATCGCCTTCCCTGTGAATCAAAATCTTGCCGATCTTGATCCCCTTGCAACATGCTCGTAAAGCATTTTCCATACTCTCACCACTGAAACATAGAATGAAAGTCACAATGCATTAGAAGAACGTAAAGCGTTAAAGAATACTTGAAAACAATAAAGCAAATGCATCTTAATCCATTAGAAGCAACCGTTTTTCACCTTCTAATAATGGAGACACCGCATAATCTCTTAGAAAAATCCACCCCGCAGTAAACTGATTCTGAAATGATAAATATTGCATAAAATCGCGTCCAAAAGTCAGGCTACTAGTTTAAGCCAATAGGCTATGAAGGACGCTCTTAGTATTACATTCATATGTGAAGGAGGAATGGGTAAGTGCTTTAATATCTTAAATTAGTTTAATCTTTTAGTTGATCTGAGAAAAATAAGATGACACAGACTTACCAGTAGGCGTGATCACCTGCTTTTCTGTAAATGGCAGATGTCCAAGACCATGTTCTACAACCTGAAGAAGATGACAATTCGCGTAATATAATACTTATATTCAAAAAAAATCAAACTCTTGACCTATGAAATAACACAATCACAACAGCAAGAAGTATATACACACCAAACGGATCAATCGATCAGCATAAAACACAAAGTCATGTTTTGTTGTTTGAGCATCCCTTATGAGCGTGTGCATACCGCGTATCTGCATGACAGAAACAAAAATCACCAGAAGAAACAAAATAGCCATCATCAATCACAAAGCATGCATGAAGGTGATTGGGACCTGAAAAGTGGATTGAATGGCGTATAGATTAGGATATATTTTGCAAAGATCATGTTGACCAAGTTTGGTGCAAATATGTTGAACAATCAAATCAATGGCAACATGGTTGTCTCCTCCTCGAGGAATGATAATATCTGCATACTTTTTTGTTGGCAGTATGAAGTCGTCGAATGCAGGCTTCACAAATTTCGAGTACTGAAAGAGGATGTAAAGTCTTTAATTACTGGAAACTGATTCATTTATTCCATATATATAAAGCATTGCAATAGATATTGATAAGCTTTTACCCACCTGATCTAATACCATTCCAATGTCCCGACCCTTTTCAACTGTATCACGTCTTATTCTCCTCGCTAAACGTACATCAGAATCTGCACTGAAAATTTTAGATAGTCAAGCCACGAGTGTAAAACAATAAAAAAGAAAGCTGCAGTGATTCACAAAGAATAATATACAGTTGGATTCAAAGCAGAAAAGTTCTAACACCACACCGAGAACAATTATTTTAAGTTTCATGTGAAAATGGATGGATTAAAGTGTATGAGCATAAAGGACAATGACAGGACTTTTACAGTCCAATCTTACGTTGAATGAGTGACAGGCAAAAGAACAAGAGAATAACCTGTATCTACAAATATCTTCATGTTCATGAGGTCTCGAACACGAGGATCATGAAAAATCAGTATACCCTCCAAAATAATTACATCTGAAGGATTTACCTGTCAAATAATTCCGTGTTATTTGTCATATTGCATCTGAAAAATGCAACGAGGATTCATAAAGGCATACCATATACAACACATAATTCATCTGGCATAAAGCATGGAAATTTACCCTTCGAGGAGGAAAAACATCGTTTTTGTAACTCTTGTAATCATATTTCGGCATATCTACAGCTTGGCCATGCTTCAATTTTTCCATAGCAGACAATAACTGCTCTATGTCAAATGCATCTGAGCAGAAAGATAAAAATTAAGCAACACCGACAAGGATAGATAGAAGGGCACAACCTCAAATGGAAATGGGAACTCCGGTCTAAGCAAAAAGATTACCACTTTCATTGTCTGAGGAAACTTTATTTTCAAATGCTTAATTCAATTACCACTAATTTGATAAACTAGAGATGTATCAATAGCATACTTTAGCACAACGAGAAGGGAAGCCATGATGCAGTGGGAAAGGGATCCTTTGCGCAAAGGTAAAAGTTGTCAATGTGTAACCATAATAATCTAAAAGATAGTAACACTTGAGTTCAAGCAAATAATAATGCAACAAGATGAGGGAAGACAAAATAGAAAAAGATGGATTTTTCAAATTTTAAGAAAATTTACCAGGATGATCAAAGTTGTATTCATGCACTCTATTGAGTTCTTCCGGTGTCAAATTATAATAAAAAGAATCCTGCCAATCATGAATATACAATCAGTGGATTAGGCTAAACCAAGTGTCACGATAGATATATATATATATACACAACCAGTATTTCGTACGAAAAAGATTTGGTACCTGGTTCACAACTACAACACGTTGATCATGAAGCTGCTCGATTATCATATCACAGACAGCAGTTTTACCTGAAGCTGCTCCTCCAGCAACTCCTGAATTAAAACCACGACTTTTTTTTTTTGTGACAAGAGCAAAAAGTGCTTCTTGAATTGCTAGTCACATTTTCTATGGCACGATAAAACATTCCCTGCACCGAGACATACCTATAACAAATGGCTGATTGGGCAAATCTTTAGTAGGGGAAGTTGTAGTTTCCTCTATTCCATCCATATGGAAACCTGAAAAATGAACCCCTGATAAAGACTTCATTATATCCTCAACTGGCTTTGCACCCATCTCTTTTTCCTGCATTTTTATTTTTTATTTTTTATCTCTTTTCGGTAAGCTTTGGCACGAGGATTGAGGATTATACAAAGGTATAAACTCTACATGATGAATCATAGAATACCAAAGTTAGCAACTATCTATGATGCACGGATACGTTTAATCCATAATGTCATCTCAAAAACAAATAAAAAAAGCTTTGCTTCATGAGAAGGACACCACACTGAAAGATCATATGCTGGCATGATCTAATGCTCATCAAATCGGTGGCAGAGGACGGTGTCGTAACCGCAAAATCGTCACTAACCAATACTTCAACAACAATATATGACTAATAAGCATCTAGATACATGTCACAATGTTAGTCCATATGTCAATTTTCTCCAACTGGCATTAGCTTCAAAAGTTGCAACAACTTAAAAAGGATGGAATTGGCCAAAAAAAATAAAAAAAATAAATAAAAGCAAATACACTACAAACAAAGATTGCTAAATAACTGCAATTATTACTTATGGGAGTCAACTTAAGAATCCAATCAGACTATTTTTTTTAGTTGCTATAGAGAAATCTCCTATGTATCTTACAGCATTCTCTATCTGAAGCCCAACCAAAATTCAAGTAAATTATCAAAATTTCCACTTCTGGGATTGGAAAAATCGAATCTTTAACCAAAATAAATCTGAAAACCAAGAAATCACGATGCCAACAAAATACATTGGGAAGGAAAAAATAAATAAGATAAATATTATAGACTATATGAATAAAAAGGACATTTTCTTTTCAATGTATATATTGATGAATGTACCTTGTGAGATGGAATTGGAGCTTTGAAAAATGGAGTTTGGCCGCAGAAATCAGAGGAAAAAATTGATGAAAGAGAGGGAGATTTTTAAAATAGTAAGACACGTGTGTACGACACGGACATGATGAATTTACAGGGAAGAGCGCCTGCTCGAAAGGCCCATTTAGAGCGACCCCAATGGTTAAATTAAATTACACCTTCTAAACACATCGTTTTCCGTTTCAGTTATATTTTTTCAACATTTAAAAAATAATTCACTCAAATAAGCAACTTTTATACATCCTTTAAAAATATTTTATGCTTACAAAGTGATATTTGAATACGTCGCACAACGGTAAAAAAAATAAAAAAATGTCGTATCCGTACACAAAAAGAGTTCAAAATAAAAAAATAAATATTTGGACAGATTAACTTTTTTTTATGGAAAAAATAGTATATATAATTTTTTTTCTTCAATGATGTATATCACCGTTGTGATACTACCGTTGTGCTCATATCATTACTCGATACATAACGCATTATTATATAAATGATATTGATGTGTGAAATTAGTGAAATTAATTTATTGGGTAAAAATAGAGATAAATTGTGCTACTGTTCATGTTAGCAGGCCCTTCATATTTAGGGTGAACCTTAGTTTTATTTAGGGATAGGATGTTGGGTTGGGAGCCATTGTGGGCTTAAAGATGAGTTACTCCCTTTATATTAGTTTTAGGGGGGGATAAATCCCCCCCATTGGGGTCACTCTTATATTTCGTTTATACTTTATACAGACATATGTGTGTCTCTCGATGTAATTGAGCTTGTTTGATAATAAATTAAGGACAAAAAAAAAATTTACTTGGAGCACTTGCATTATACTACTTTCGTCTCATAAAAGATGTCTACTTTTTTAAAATAAATTGTCTCGTAAAAATGTTAATTTAGAAAACCAATACATCATTTAATGAACTTTTTCCCAACATACCCCTATAATAAGATTTATTGTTCATATAATCATTTCATATTCCAATAGAGCATGTATTATATGATAGGGGTGAATATGTTCATTAGCATTTAAAATACAACACATTAATTATTTTTTTAATCTGTGTGCACCATAAAAAATGAACACTTTTTATGGGACAGAGGTAGTATATTTTAAAAGCTTTAGTTTAGAGATTTAAAAAAAATTGCAACAGATTTTCTACTCCCTCCGTCCCGTAATATAAGTCTTTTTAACTTTTTTGTGGTGTCACATAATGAAGAGAGTTTGAAAAAGTGATAAACACTAGAGTAAACTTCAACTTAGTTTATTCATCATAAAAGAGTGAGTATAAATAGGTACAAGTAAGTGAGAAAGGTCCTAGTAGAGTATAAGCTAGGAGAGAGCAATTAATTACTAGAATTAATTAAGTATTAATTGCTAGAGTTATCTATTACCTAATAAGACAAAAAGAGTTACTTTATGATTTTATGACATATTAATTGTTTATACAATACAATTAATATGTCTTACAATTAATGTGTCTCACAATTAATATGTTACACTAAAGTAACGTAATATTTCCACACCCCTCAAACTGGGTTGTATATGTTAATCTGACCAAGTTTGCTACTCAATCGGTGAACATAAGCGGTGGAATTGCCTTGGTGAGAATATCAAGCATTTTGGTCTCATTGAGGAACATATTGAAGTTGAATGATCTTGGCATCAATCTTCTCTTTAAGGAAATGTCTGTCAATATCCACATGTTTGGTTTTATCATGATGGGTCGATCCTCTCGCCATGCATAAAGTGAATTATTGTCACAGCAGAGTATGACAAGTTCTTGAGGGTCTCTGTCAAGATCGAAGGACTCTTTTTCACCATAATGCTTCACAAATGCTCAAAACCAATGCCACGAGTTCAAACTTCAAAGACTACTTACAGAGGCGAGAGGTTGTTTCTTGCTTCTCCAAGTGACCAGATTACCCCATACATATGAGCAATAGCACTGGTAGATCTTCGTCTATGTGATACCACCCAATCAAGATCAGTGTAAACCTTGACAGATCTCTCAAAGCAGACTTGGTGAAATGTAAGCCTTGGCCAGAGAGTGGACTTGGTACCTCAAGATATCCATTCACAACATCCCAATGTTGCTCAAGAGGGCAATGCATGAACCAAGCTAACCGGATCGACTCCATATGCAATATCAGGTCTTGTATGGGACATATAAATAAGTTTCCCTACAAGTATTTGATATTGATCCTTTCTGACAGCAATGTCACCATGCAGCAGGGTATTACTGGGGTCTACTGGGGATACAACAGGTTTGCATCCCAAAGATGCCGATTTCTTCAAAGCAGTCCAAAGACATACTTCCTCCGTGAGACAGAGATATACACCTGGCCTGTTCCTTGCTATTTCCATACCAAGAAAGTACTTGAGGTAGCCCAAATCTTTAACTTGAAATATGTTGGCCAGCAGGGTCTTCAATTGTTGGATCTCAGCAGGGTCATCACTAGTAAGGATGATATCATCCACATAGACAATAAGAATGGATATTTTCTGATTTGTTGTTTTGATAAACATGGTGTGATCTGAGTTGCATTGATGATATCCAGCAGCTTTAACCACAGTAGTAAGTTTGCCAAACCAGGCTCTAGGGGACTGCTTTAGGCCATATAAAGATTTCCTCAATTTGCAAACTTTCCCTTGAGTGTTAGTGTTGGTAAAACCAGGGGGCACATTCATATAGACTTCCTCAGTGAGGTCATCATTTAGGAAAGCATTCTTGATATCCAATTGGTGGAGAGGCCAGTCAAGTTGGACAAAGAAGTGAGATCAAGACTGACAGGTGTTTAGCTTTGCCACAGGTGCAAAGGTCTCTTTGTAGTCAAGACCATATGTTTGAGTGAATCCCTTGCAACTTGAGACTAGCTTTGTATTTGTCAATAGTACCATCAAGATTGTACTTGATAAAGTGAGCGACCATTTGCGGTGATTGTCTTCTTTCCGTGTGGGAGAGTGGTGAGATCCCAAGTATGGTTGTCAAGGAGAAGCGATCATTTCAGTTTTAATATTTGCGCTTCCACTTATCATGTTGGAGAGCTTTCTCGTATATTCTTAGGAATAGAGTGAGAATCCAAGTCTGTGTAAACATAGCAAAAGAAGGTGACAAGTGATCATAAGACACATAAGTATGAATAGAGTGATTAGTGCATGATCTCTTTCCTTTCGGATGACAATGGGTTTGTCATCAATATCGAGTGGAATGAAAGCGGTCGGTGGCTCGGAGAGGCTCGTGAGGTTGATGGTTCGATGAGTTTCTTGAGGTTCGATGAGGCTCGATGAGTTCTTGAGGTTCGATGAGGTCTTTGGGGCTCGATGAGTCAGTCGAGGTTCGAGAATTTTTTTGAGGTGCAAGACCCGGTGAGTATCGTGAGTCTTGAGGAGTATTTTGAGGATTGTGGTGATCTCAATATCAATAAGGTTGCCATCTGTGGTTTGTCTCGATGGGTTTTTGTAGTAAGGAGTTTTTTCAAAGAATTTTACATCCATAGAATTGTAAAATCTTTTGTCAGTGGGAGAATAACACTTGTAATCTTTCCTGTCATTGGCATAGCCTAGGAAGATGCATTTATGAGCTTTGGAATCAAGTTTGCTTCTGTGTTGGGCATGAATGTATACAAACACAGTACATCCAAAGATCTTTGGAGGCAAGTCAGCAATGAGGTGAGGACAAGTATGAGTTGTCAACTGAGGGTTTGAATGGGGGTCTTGAATCCTAACACTCTCTTTGGGTAACTTTGTTGATCGGTATGTGGCGATTAATATAGCTTCACCCCACATATATTTAGGCACGTGTGTGGTGAACATGGTGATCTAGCCATCTCCAGTAAGTGCATGTTCTTCCCTCAAGAACCCCATTTTCTTTGAGGTGTCTCAACACTGACTCTTGGTGTGAATAATCCCTTATCATTCGGGGAAGGTCTTGAGGTTGGACTCATAGTATTCAGGGCATTATCTGCTTTTAAGATTTTAATCTTAGTGTCAAATTGAGTGGATACCATATTATAAAATTCTTTGAAGATGGTTCCAACTTCAGATTTATCTTTCATCAGAAATAGCCATGTGACCCTGGTGTGATCATCTATGAAGGTGACAAACCACCTCTTCCCTGTTATACTTTTAACTTTTGAAGGTCCCCATACATCACTATGTATTAGAGTAAAAGGAGTGGAAGGCAAGTAAGGTAATTTAGTATACACAGACTTAGTAAGTTTAGCAAACTGACAAATATCACATTGAAGGTCACTGAGGTTACATCCTTTAAACAGTTCATGAATTAAAGACTTTAAATAACCAAAACTTGGATGACCTAGCCTATAATGCCATAACATGATATTGTCTAAGGTTTGGAGTGTGCAGGTTGAGGCGCGTTTCAATCTTCAATCTTCTGTCTTCAAGCAGGTTGACCATAAACTTGATCTGGAAAGGGCTTTAGCTCTCCCAATCACCTCGTGAAGAAAGATCCTAGAAAATACATCGATTGTCATTAAATAAGATTGCCCAATTTAGGTCTTTAATGAGTCTCTTGTGAAATGAGGTTCTGATCTAATTTAGGAACAAATAGAACATCCTCGAAGGTATATCTTATCAGTGAGTTTAACATTTCCAAAGCCTTGTGCACATGAAATAGATCCATCAAAGCAATTCTAATATTGTGGGTTTGATGACAAGGCCTAAAGCGAGATATAAGACTCTTGTTACAGTCATATGGGATGAGGCCCCGAATCAACAATCCAAGTATCATTCTTGAGAGGTGAGTGGAATATACTGTTTTAGCATGAGTAGCTATATCGGTGATAGGACTACATTCCTTTTGTTGAGCAATGAAGGCTTTGAAGGCAAAAACCGAGCATTCAACATGGTATCTTTGTTTCCTTCCTCTTTGACATGCCCGCTACGACTCTCCTCGGTTAGTTTGGAGGGTTTAAAGGAGTTAGGCTTACCATGTAGTTTCCAACAAGTGTCCTTGGTGTGATTTGTGCGTTGCAAAGTGGTCACGAACAACTTTCCCGCTTTCTCGGTAGGGTTCTGTAAGTCTCGGTGACCTCAAAGAGCTTCCCGATCACCAACATTGCCGAGCTATCGGTAGGGTGATCGGCAGAGGTTGCTTCCAAAGATTACTTTCCTCCCGCTTTCCTCATGTTTGACTTCAAACAAACACAGATTTGAGGTGGGGAGAGGTTTAGTAGCAAGAACTCTACCTCTAACATCATCAAGGATGAGTTCGATCCTGTAAGGAACTTGAATACCCTCTTCTTCTCAATGATATCCTTGTATAAGGCATCATCCTCTACATCCTTCCATGAGTGAATTTCCAACATATCAGGTGTTGCCATGCCTTAGATAGTTGGTTGAAATCTTGAGTTCTGAGCAGATCCCCTTGTCTGCGCAATTTTGATTTGAGCTTCAAGATCATGACCTCGGATGTATTGTCCTTTTTGAGTAAAGGTCTCGGCATTGTCCTGAGATCTCCTTTGCGAGATCATACATCATGAAGTTCTCATCGATCTCTTTTGTCATTGACCTCGTGAGGATGGTCATGACTTGGTTATTTTTCGTATCCCATGCTTCAAACTTGGGGGTCGGTTTTGAGGGCGAGTTTGGAGCCAGACAAGTATCCCATCTTGCTCTGGCCTGAGATATACATCTTCATAGATCTTGACCACAGCAGGTAGTTGTTGCCGTCAAGTCTGTGATTTGTAAATGAATGGTTTTCAGTGACCCCAGTCTGCTGAGGCAGCTGGGACTCTACTGAGGGTGAGGAAGCTTCGGATAATGAAGACATTCTTGATATGAGATGAGAAGTTACAAATGAGGTAATGAGATTTTGCAAATGGATTCAGGAGTTTAAGTCTACGATACCATGAAGAGAGTTTGAGAAAGTGATAAACACTAGAGTAAACTTCAACTTAGTTTATTCATCATAAAAGAGTGAGTATAAATAGTACAAGTAAGTGAGAAATGTCCTAGTAGAGTATAATCTGTAAGAGAGCAATTAATTACTTAGAGTTAAATTTAGTATTAATTTGCTAGAGTTGTCTATTACCTAATAAGACAAAAAGAGTTACTTTATGACTTTATGACATATTAATTGTTTATACAATACAATTAATATGTCTTACAATTAATGTGTCTCACAATTAATATGTTACACTAAAGTAACGTAATATTTCCACACATAATATAAGTCTTTCTCGCATCCCAATTCAATATTAAATGTATTTTTTTCACTTTCACGTTAAAAAATGCAATACTATAGGTCAATCTCAAAAACAAATACGATAATTCATTTTGATATTTTAAAAGCAACTCATTAATTAACTTTCTTAAACTGTGTGTAAATCAAGAATGACTTATATTACGGGACGGAGTGAGTATTTTTTTATCGTAAAATACAAATTTGTAAAATTTTCTTCGCATCTACCGCATTCATCCAAATTCTCTAAATTTTCCCTTATATCCGCCGCATTATATAAAATAAATAATTTCATGCATTTCATCTTGAATTGAGATTCTATAAATTAGAAAAACATGTATTTAAAATCGTAAAATAGAATATTCGTTAAGAGTATTTGATAGGATTGATCTTATATTATGAGACAAATCAAAAAATATATGATAATTTATATTTAATTTGGAACGGATCTAGTACCATTTTAGAGCATCCACTGGTCTATAGCTTCATTCACCATAATTTAAAAGAAAAAAATTATACCGTTCTACTTAGGCTATCTCCAGTGATAAACCTTTTAAAAGGTTTATCATCCCTCCACATCATTACATTATAAACATTTTCTTTATAAACCTTTTTTCTACAATCATAAACCTTTTAAAAAACCTTATAGCATGGACCCACTACACATAAACCTTTTTTTCTACTCCATACCAAAAAAAAAAAAAAAAAAAAAAAAAAAACATGAAACATGAACCGGTTTGTATCTACAAACCTTTTGCAAAAACCTTTTCACCCCAAAAACCTCTCCAACAAGCAAAAACCTTTTGCAAAGGTTTTTATCAAACAAAAAACCTTTTCACTATCTCCCATTGGAGATGGTCTTACTTGCAAATTTTAGCTTAGCTAAGTCTACGTACTCCGTCCATTTTTTTAATCTGTCGCATAGAGAATATTCATACAGATTAAATTTTTTTTTTTTTTTTTTTTTTCGAAACGAAACGAAAGATAAATTAAAGACAAAGAAGGAGAAGATTACAGAGCCCTAGCTATCTCTTCTTCATGAACCAGGCTATTGATCCATGAAGGGAAACTACTGGAGTCAAAATTTAGAGTAACAAGTTTTTAGCAAAATTTGCAACTCTATGACTAATAATGTTTAAAGATCGCTAATATGTACAATGTTTGCAAACATCAAAAGAGTTTATGAGAGTCTTTGAATATCTTTGACAATCATCAAAATATCGAGGGACGGAGTGCTGGGCCCCAAGAACCATCCGCAAAGCATAAGGGAATCGAGTTTTATAATCAGGTTGTCCCAACCCTTACTCTTAGCAAGCTGCAGAGCCCACCTCACCACCTCAGCTTCAGATCTTAAAGCAGAACATAAGTTGTGAAAGGAACGGCCCCAGATTTCAACCAGATTGTAATTCTTGTCAAAAACAGCGACACCACCACCTGCTGCCAAAAAGGAATCAGACCAAGCAGCATCAGTCTGCAAAATTGTGGCTTGCTGCAAGGAAGAGGGATCAATATCAGCCATAGGAGAAGGTAACTGGTGGCCTGCTAAGGCTATACTACAAGAAGCATCAGAATCCAAAGTAATAGAATTAGCAGAGTGAAACTCCCTCCAATCCTTATTAGCCATGAAAATAACATCAGAAGATTCACAAAAATTATGGTTGAACACCCAAGCATTTCTTGACTTCCAAATATGCCATAAAATAAATATGGTGCGCTCAATTTTATTTTTTAGGGTGTTAAAAGAGACATCATTAACAACAGCATGCCACCAAGAAGTCAGCACACAAGCAAGATTGTCAAAAAGGTGCCAAAACACCGGGGACCAAGACCAGATATCTCTTGATCTAGGACAAAAGAGAAGAAGATGCTCAATAGTTTCCTCAGAAGCACCACAAAAACAACAAAACGGGGAATATTAGAGAATTTCAATCATGGGATAGATTGCTCTGCAAGGGAGAGAGTTTTAAGACACTTCCAAAAGAAGTGCTTGAGTTTATTGGGAATATTAAGGGCCCAAACTGATTTCCAAAACTTATCAGAAATATTAGAAGACGTAGCACCATTTACAGAGTTATCGGGGCGTGATAAATTGGGATTAAGTTTACTAAAAAAAAAAGAAAGAATCTGCAGATTTTAGGGAAAAAGCCCATTTGAATAAGGCCTCAGGACAAGGGAATCACTATGATTGCAATCACTCAAAGGCAAGGACATGATCGATTAGCATCAATCGGCCAAAAATGCTTCGATTCGATCCTCATTCCAAAGAAATTATTCGAAATAAGATCCTTAACCCAAAAGATATTATGGGAGGAAATGTGAGGGGTAAAGGGTTTACAGTTAGGGTTATTGGGCATCCAATTGTCCTCCCAAATCCTCACAGATTCCCCATTTCCAATACACCAACAAGAGGCCTCTTTTAAGAGAGGGAAGACATAGAAGATGGACTTCCAAAAATAAGAGCAACTAGAAGAGCAAGGAGCCTCAAGCAAAGGGCAGTTAGGGAAATATCTTGCCTTTAAGACTCTAGAGACAAGGAGATCGGGGAACTTTAAGATTCTCCAAACCTGCCGAGCAAGATAAGCAAGATTGAGAGCCTCGAAATCTCTGAAACCTAGCCCCCCCAGACCTTTAACCAGGCAAACCTTTTTCCAACTGAGCCAATGAATGCCCTTCTTTGACTCAAATTTCATTTCCCACCAAAATTTAGCCATTAGGGCAGACATTTCATTGTAAAGACCTTTAGGGAGTTTTAGGACAGACATTGGGTAGGACGCAATCATAGTGACAATTGATTTGAGTAAGATCTCCTTACCCCCCCTGGCTAAGTAAATTATTCTTCCAATAACTCAGTTTTGCAGAAATTTTATTTTTGACATATCTAAACGCATCTTTTTTTGATCTTCCAATAATAAGAGGGAGCCCAAGGTACTTACTATGAGAGGCCACATTAATACCAGCAAAAGTATCCAGGATGACAGATTGTAACTGATCATTCACATTTTTGCCAAAAATACGCCGACCTGCAGATTAATAAGGTCGACTGCACCATTGATAAGTCTCAAGAAGGTTCAAAGGTTAATGGCTTGATAAGGATCACCTTACACAACAAAAGACTATCATCAAGAAAAAATAGGTGAGAAAAACTTATGGAGCGGACACGGAAATTTTACACCACGAATAAGGCCATTTCTTTCAAAGATTGTTAAGAAGAAGACTCAAACCCTCAACACAAAGCAAAAGAGGTAAGGAGATAAAGGATCTCCTTGCCTTAAGCCTCTAGAAGGAACCACCATGCCAGTTCTGACACCATTGATAACAAAAGAAAAGGATGTAGTAGAGACACACTCCATAATTCTATCCACCCAGTCATTGCAAAAACCCAACTTCACCATAACAAATTTGATAAAGGGCCATTCGACTCTATCAAAAGCTTTGGCCATGTCAATTTTAATGGCCATATACTTATCACCTCTACAGGTTTTTGTGAATTAAGGCATTGATGATTTCATGAGCAAGAATAAAATTATCGTGATATACCTTCCCGGTATGAAAGCGGTGATCGACATGGGAAATACATATATCCAAAGACTTTCTTTAAACGATTAGCTAAAACTTTAGAAAGAATTCTATAAGACACATTGCAAAGGCTAATAGTGTCTAAAGTGAGAGACCTCAAAAGAGTGGGGGTGTTTGGGGACTAGAGTGATACAGTCCGATTTAACTCCCTAAGTATTCTCGCGAGAATGAAAGAACCCCGAATCATAGAAAAGCAATTAGGCTTGATGAGATTATAAAATTTCTTGTAAAAAAGAGGGGTCATACCGTCAGGACCAGGGGCAGAGTAGGTCTTCATGTCAAAAACAGCTTTTCTGATCTCCTTTTCTGAAATTGGAAGCATTAACATCTGGTTCATGGTGGGAGTAATCCTGGCCTCAAAGTTACCAAAGTGCCTGTTAAGATCAGAAAAATTACCAGAAGAGGAAAATAAGTTAGAGTAATAAGTAACAAATTCAGAGGAAATGTCTTCTACTGATTGACACCAGCCTGTTGAACTTGCTTTTTTTAAGGATGAGATAAGGTTCTTCTTTCTTCTACTAGACACAGAAGCATGAAAAAACCTAGTGTTTTTATCCCCATTTTTTAGCCAGCCAACCCTAGCTTTTTGAGCCCAAAACAACTCCTCACTTTTATAAGCCTCTTTCAAGTCATAGGCAAGATTATCAAGCACAATACCATTAGCACCAGAAAGGACAGCCCTGTCAAGATCAGACTTGAGTTTTTTAATTTTATTGGCTGCATTAAAAGTGTTACTACCTTTCCATTTAAGGATCTGCACCCTGGTAGCCTTAATCTTCATTGGTATCGTAAAATGACAGATAAATAGAAACAAAAAAATTCTAAAAAATGAAAATGGAAAAAAAAAACAGAGGGAGTAGTCGTTATTGGGGCGCTTACCTCCTTAGAGCAACCATAGTGATAAATACTATCATAATCTCTATTCACTAAATGACAGGCCAAATGGCATGTATTTATTGGACACAAAATTTAGATAGTTTTGGCTTTGATTTGATAAGATAACGGTGATAAATTTTCTCAAGCAAATAATTAAAAGAATAGCAATTTCTTGTAAAAAATAAAATATAAAACAGCAATTTAAAACAGAAGGCAGATTTTTCTTTGGCGAGGAAAGGTATGAGTCGGCTTTTCAATACTTTTTGTCAGAGAATATTGACTACATGGTTGTCTTTGTTTAGAGAATGTGGTAGATAATACTCTAAATTATCTCTCTATTTACATTAAATTTTAGTAAATTGGTCTATGTATTCTGACATATTAGGAAGAAACATTGGCTAGACCACCCTCACTAGTGTTGCTCTTAGAGCAACCCTAATGAGGCAATTCTAGAAGACTTCTATTTACTAAAAGCGAAATAACAACAACAACAATCAATCTAGTGATTTTAATAGACAATATCTCTTTCATTATCTACAGATAGAGAAGATGATAGAGAATTTCTATTTTCTCTCTCTTTGAAATTCTCAACTTTTTTTCATCGTCTTCATCCTCATTGCCTTTCAACCTCCCCAATTTCTTTCTCTGATTTATTGACTCATAGCAAACTGACCCTAAAGCATCCAAAAACAAGAGAGAATTCAGAATTCATAGATTCCTAGCCATTGCCGGGGAGGAGACGACCGGCAACCTCCACCATCCCAGTCTAGTCATCGGTGCTACCGTGCTAGCACCAGTAGATCTATCCGGTATTAAAATTTCAGGTATAGTCAGAGGTTAGATTGATGGCGGTGGGTTTATGAGAAATGGTTCTTCCCTTTCTCTAAATAAAAATAAAAATTGCAGATAGTTCTTTGATACTGTTAAAACAAAAACAAAAAACTAAATATTGAGCTTTTTTTTTCTGTTGGGTTTTCAAGAGTTAAACAAGATGGACTGACTTTTTCTGGGTGGGTGGTGGAGATGAGGTGGTGGGATACTTTATTTAAGCACCATTGTTGAATGACAGGGTAGTGGAAAAAAAAAAAATTAACCACTACAACATCTCATCATATATAAATACATTTACAAACTCTATCTAAACTTTTTCTCCAATCCTAGATATCCACATGGCGTGATTTGTCAGCAACAGATTTCCAACCAATTACGGTTGCTCTTACGATGCAATCTTTATTGTTAATGGAGACTCTTTATCTTTTAATTAATTGAATTTTCTTTTACAAAAAAAAATAAATGTACCGTAGACGTGGGCGTGGTTCCGTCACCCTTCACTCCCTACCATTTTTGTTATTTTATTGAGAAATGATATATACACTACATAAATTACATAAATGTGTAGTGCATTTTCCTCTACATATGTAGTGGTCCTTGATTAAAATGAATAGTGAAATGTTGTGATGGGTCCCGATAAAATATGTGGTGTTGATTGTGTTGTATAGAATGTAGTGGTAAAATGTGTAGTTGGTGTATCAATACTCTATTTTATTTACAACAATTCATTATCTCTCTCATTGGCCGTGAAAGAATGAGCTATAGTGCATCCAAAATGCAATATGTTAAAATAATAATTATCCTTAAAAAAAATATTAATTAAAAAACGGTGTCACTCATCCACGACGAAGAAGAAGAGTGACTATAGTGGATGCTCTGACCTCTTAGTACGGCTACCTTTCACACTGGAGTGTCGTGTGTTGTGTTTGGTATTATTTTGACACGACACGTATTATCGTGTGTCATATCCGACATTTTTTCGATACGAGATGTGTTCGACACGTCTACGTTACCAATGATGTTGACGTGTTAGTTATAAATAAAATAGCATGTCAATTGTAATGAGTCACGTTATCATATAATTAAACATCAGTTTTGGACACCTTTGGAAACTCATGATTTAATTTGGTTTGGTTGCTGATGAGGTCGGTTTTCACCAGTTAATACTTTCGGGTTAACGGATCTAGTGGTAGTTCTCCGATCACCAGTAAACACTGAAAAATGGGGTGGTTTGTGTGATATTGTGACTGAACTTGAGTTGGTCTCAAGCTGCCTACGTATCCAATTAGGTCTAATTGGAATCAAGACGGCCGTAGTTCTTGAAGGGGTTTATATAGGGAGTGTAACCATAATCCTGCCATATCCTCCAAGGATTCGGTCATATTTGAATTAATTAGGATCATAACAGATCCCTGATATTTAAGAGATAATATCTTGTTTGTAGTTAGTGTTGAATCAGAGCCTTAATTAGGCTGGATTCTTCCTTCACGTCTATCTTTACTTTATGGAAACGTGTATGTAGCTAATCGAGCGCTCGACCTATAGGTTGAATCCTTACGGTCATGCTCTGTGCGCCCTCTACAAACTGAGCCGTCCTGTCAAGATGCCCTTCACACCCCACATGAGCTTAACCCATATATTCGTGACATGTGGCCAAGGCAGAGCCGATCCCCATCATAAACCCCCCAGGTCGACCTGGACTCTAAGTCTAGGGCGATCTGTTAACGGGACGTGTTCTGACACGTGTCAAAGACGTTATTTAAAATCAACATTATTATCACGGGAAACGAGGCGTCACTACCTTCTGACATAAAGAAAGTCATTACTTGAGGCGTCGTTTAGAGTTATAACCCATCTCCTCAAACGTCCCTTCTCCATTATTGTTGTGTTAAACCCAAGTTCGGAGTGCAAGCCAACGTCTCTCTACTTCTTTCCATTTCTGCAAGTAAGTTCTTGTTTTTCCTTCTTTTGGTATTTCAAATTACAATTTTTAGTCCTAGTATTTATGAGGGTGAGAGCCTCTACTCCATCTGACGGTTCCGTAGACAAGGAATTAAGCCCAAAATCTGTTGACTCTAGAACGGAGGAATCAATTCTCCCTCCTACACTCCATCTTCTTCTTCTCCGGCAGCGTTTCCGGCTATCCCCCCTTCTCTTTCTTCAGCGGGGCTTGATGTATGTGTATTAAAAGAAAGTATCCAAGTATATATAATTTTGTATGAAGATATTGAATTTTAGAAGACAATTCTGGAGGACGAGTTCAACAAATTCAAGTAAAACGAGTTCGGGTGATAAATTAAAAGAAAAGATACTTCATATCTTATGTTTATTGTTGAGGAGACGTTTTTGGCAGTTATGCGAGAGAATTGGAGTTGTCAATTCAGAAAATTAGTGGAATTGAAGGTATAAGTTTTTGCTATCTTGCAATTGTTCTTTTTGTTATATCCTTTTTATCCATTCGATTAGCCAATACCCGAACCTGACATTACAAGATTGCAAGTCCTACCCGACCTATCTTTTTGATTCCGAATACCTCGATTAGTGGAGATTGGTATCACTCTTAAGCTTGTGGTTTGCATTTATTAAATCCAGTATGCATGATTTTTAGATTGGTTGAATAGTAACAAAAAAATGAGGAATGTCCGTCCACACACTACACTATTCTCTTAGATAGCAGAATAACATGTAATATTTAAATTTTGATTGGTTGCATCATCTAGTTGAACCTTCATTTCTTGATATTGTACAACTATCGGTTGTGGCTTTAATCATTTTATCGCATCTTTGCTCTAGGACGATCAAAGGCTAAGTGGGGAGTGGTTGATGTATGTCAACCAGATGATGTATTTTGCTATATTTTAATCTCATTTCTTAAGTTTTTAGTAACGTTTTCATATCAATTATAGTAAATATTGTGATGGTACGTTTTATTTTTGTAAATAGTAGATATAATAAAATCCCACTATTTTGACATATTTATAGGCTTATCAGCCTATTTTTATTATCAGATTTACCCGTGGTTTTTCTCGTTTTGTTTTGTACAGATACCACGCAGTGAAGTCTTGAAGTAGTGACAATAAGCCCGGCAAATCAAAATTTCGATTATAAAATCTTTTATGATTTCACAAAGATTCGGCCAAGATTGGGAAATATTAGACCTGACACAAATTTGGCACAGACCGGAGAATTCACGGTCTACGCCGGAATATAGAAAGATTTGGCAAATTTATCACATTTATGGCGCATTAACGGCTCTGACAATTGACAGAAATTGAGATTCCGGCGCAAACCGGGGGAAACACCGGCGTACGCCGAAAAGGGACGTGTGAATTATTTCCTTATCTACTATTCACATACAGAGACGGTTCTATATATATATATTTGGCATATCACAAAAGGGGAGACTTGACCATTTTCTTTTCCTTTCTATCTTGCAGGCAACAACATATAGGCTATCAAGCCAAAATATTCCATATCACTTTAGCTATTTCATTATCATTATAACACTTAGAATGTGGGCATCAAGTTGTGATAGTTGATAAGTAAAAGCTAGGCTTTTGGTGCAGATTCAGCTAATGATCACCGGGTACGAGAGCAAGCTGTCCTTAGCTAACTCAACGGTTATAGCCGGTAACATTCTAATATTATTTTGTACTATTAAGCTGATTATTATGAATGCTAAAATAGAAATATTAGTAGTGATAATGAGTAGCTAGACTTGTAACTAGCCAAAGCATGTAATTGAACTATTTTAATCTCTTTTGGTTGCTCGGATGATGATTATGTATTGTAAATTCCATTTTCGATTATGTTGAAGCTTTTTCTACTTATATTGATTATTAGCTTGTGTTAGAGTAATTAACCAATATTAGCACACACACACACACTTAATAAATACCGAACAGAGATATTAGGTGTGAGAACGAGGTAGAAAAACCGGAAGGTAAAGTTGACCGTTTTCGGAGTTCAATTTCTTATCCGGGGAATGAACTAATTTGTACTTCTATTCTAACAATTTCCCCTCATACGAGTGTACGAAATTTTTCTATGCCTCCTTCTTGGTTTAAGAGCCCTAAACCTAATGATTCGACATGGTAAATTCAAATTGTACCGGGTCAAATTGTAGTCTAGTCTAGTGAACAAGGTCGTCTCCTCAGGGAACACGTAATATAAAGTGTGGTTAAACACCAATTAACTATGATTGTCTTGATCTAAGTCGCAGTTTTAACAGAAAATTAATTGTTTTATGCTTCTAATAAATTTAACGATTAATACTAAAGATACTAACCAAAGCAATTTTATTGAACAACAATCTCTTTTGGTTTTATGGATGTGATCAATTGGCCTATTGAGGGTATCCAATTGTGTGAAACGGTGTACTCCTATTCTAACAATTTCCCCTCATACGAGTGTACGAAATTGTTCTATGCCTCCTCGTTGGTTTAAGAGCCCTAAACCTAATGATTCGACATGGCAAATTCATGAGTACAAATTAGTTCATTCCCCGGGTAAGAAATTGAACTCCAAAAACGGTCAACTTTACCTTCCGGTTTTCTACCTCGTTCTCACACCTAATATCTCCGTTCGGTATTTATTAAGTGTGTGTGTGCTAATATTGGTTACTCCAACACAAGCTAATAATCAATATAAGTAGAAAAAGCTTCAACATAATCGAAAATGGAATTTACAATACATAATCATCATCCGAGCAACCAAAAGAGATTAAAATAGTTCAATTACATGGCTTGGCTAGTTACAAGTCTAGCTACTCATTATTACGAATACTAATATTTCTATTTTAGCATTCATAATAATCAGCTTGACAGTACAAAATAATATTAGAATGTTACCGGTTACAACCGTTGAGTTAGCTAAGGATAGATTGCTCTCGTACCCGGTGATCATTAGCTGAATCTGCACCAAAAGCCTAGCTTCTACTTATCAACTATCACAACTTGATGCCCACTGATCGGCCTTTTCTAAGTGTCCAATCTCACCGGCAGTGTACCGGGTCAATTGTAGCCTAGAATTGGTGAGTCAAGGTCGTATCCCACAGGGAATCTGGTCAAGTACCAAAGTCGGTATCATCCATAGTTTAGGTCAACACAAATACTGAACGTGGTGATTTGTCAGATCACCGGTTCTAACAACTAAATATACAAAACAAAATAAAGATCTAAAACTATATAAAAGAGCTAGCCGAGCTATGATCCAATCTAATACTCACAAGCCCTATCTAAGTCCCGAGGTGTTCTTGATTCACCTAAACGTTCTCGATGTCAAGTAGGGTTTCATTTCCTGGCTCTAAGAATAGACATTAATTCAATAATCTACCTTCCTTGTCAGGTTCAACAGTCCGCCTTGATGTCACTCGAAGGGTGTCGATTCCTAATTCGAGAATAGACATTATTTCAATAATCTACCCTCCTATGTCAGGTTCAACAGTCCACTGACCGGATTTAACTGTCCTCACACGGTCTACGATTCATGAAAAGCTCGACAAGTCGATACAAAAGCTCACACACAAAACCGAATCTGAACAACTTAGTCGGTTTTACAGGGTGATCCTAGAACCCCGGTTCCTGTATCCTCTCGCAAAATACATATGTAAAGACGATACTTGTGATACAATTATCAAATGTCCAATTTAACAAACGTGGTAAGAATAAGTTCTAGAACTATGGTAGCATCGAGAATCAACAGTTAAACATCAAGAACACCACATGAACAAGCTAAGGTTCGATTTCGAAGACTATCACATAACTCGACTAAAAACGGATTACCTACTCATTCTAACAACAAAATACAAGAAATCAACAATAAAAGTTAACAAAAATAAATATCGAAAGCAAGAACAAGAAAGGAAACGAAATACCAAATATATATATAGCTGTAGAAAATCGAATCTCCGATCGAAATTCCATCAATAACGCGTCAAGCTATCTTCGAGATCCTCCGGATTACAATAATCTACAACTAAACTAATCTAATCTACCTACAAACTAATCTAAACTATGGAAAAGTGCAGAAAAATGGTAAAAAAAACGAGTTGGGGAAGAAGAGGTAGCAATCTAGTTCCAAAATGGGGGTATTTATAGTGTTTAATGAGTTCTGAACGCTAGGCGTGCGCCTAGGAAAGTGCAGGCGCACGCCTAGGATGCTGAAAACACGGACTGAAACTTCTGGACCAATTTAACTGCCAGGCGTGCGCCTAGCATTTCTCAGGCACGCGCCTAGCTGACACACCCTTAGTAAATCGGCCATAACTTTGTGTGTAGACCTCCGATTTGAGTGATTCAAAATATGTTGGAAAGCTGATTCAAATGTCTAAAACTTTCATGAAGATATCCAGCCCATAAAATGCCTCTAAGGTGGATCAAAATGCAGATAAATGGAAGGTACGGTTGTAGTACCAATGAGTTTTGATCCGTTTGAACGTTTAAGCTTCGGGCCCATGTTCCAATCCTCGTATCTCACCATCCGGACACCTCGAACACCTAAGTCCTGTACAAAATCACAATAAATACCACATGTAATCCCTACAGGACACTAGGTTGACCGAGAGTATAGTAAATACACCGAAAAAGACCAAGAATCCCGGACTTTACGTCCTAGGTCCCGAAATGATAACCAAGGTGTAAATACATCAAGATACAACCAAATGTCTCAGAAAACATATAAAACGAGGTATAATCACATAGTAAATGATAGCCAATTCGACTCTCATCACCCACATGTCTCAGAAAACATATAAATTATATACGTACGAAATACACACAGTTATACAAGACTCAGCAAAAACTACGCTACAACACTTCCCAGAAGACGACAATACACAGCTTCGCAAAAATCAACATATGGCAGACATGACACGACGTCACTAAAAAATTAAAGAAGATTATTCATCACAAAACGACAAACGACGACTCAGCAAAAGTCTTCCACTATGCAATGGCAGACATGACAAGACAAGAGAAGACACCACTCGCAAATAATGGGCATCACTTCAAGCAAGACGACAAAACAACAGCTCATCCATACCATTATGGCAGACACCACTCACAAAAGCAAACAAGACTCCACATTATTACACCACTACAATTATTCTATCTTGAATATAAATAGAGGGGGGAAGAGGGCAGTCTCTCAGACTCCTCAGATTACTAGAATACATTTTACATTTCCACTTTCAACGTTTCTATTTTCTGCAATTGTCTCAACAGAGTAGTTACAAAGCAAACTTTAGTTACATATTTTTACTAAGCAAATCCAAAGACAAGAGAAAGGAAATACATACTCTTCTCTTCAACTTCAACTTCAACAATTTGTATCTCATTTTCAAAACCTTTTAATTAAGGTATAAATTTACATGTTTCAGCATTCAATTTTATATATACATTACTTTGCCGTCCATTTAACAATTCATTTTTATAATTATTAGAGTATCTTTGCATGTTTCATACATTTGCCGTCCAATTGTTATAATTTCCGTCCAATTGTTATATTTGTTACAAATCTTTCATTATTGTTAGTTTGTGTATAACAATCCTTTCGTTGATCCCCTGGACGCTCATTGGTATCAAAGCCACACGAAGGGATAATTATACTTAAGATATTGTCCAAACCCACTTTGAGAGACACTCATATTTGCTGAGTGTTTTTGCCCAAGCAATAAGAGAGCAAGCCTATTGGCATTTTAATCTTATTTTGGGATTGTAGGCACGTATGAATTATTAACAAAGGGACTATGGATTCTATATTTCGTAGAACTACATCTTAGAGTGCGGATCAAGTTTACATTTCGGAAAGTTCAAAAAGGATTATACATACAGATGAAATAATAATTGAGGATTTTAATAAATCTCTTGACAATTCGAAAATTCCAAAGGTAAACAAAAGCCAAATATATGAATCATCAAGATTCATCAGTTTTAAATCAGATTTTACCATTAAAACAGAGGAAAGAGATATTCAATTATCAAAACCTTTTGAAACTATACAGCTTCTTTCTGAAAACTCCTTACAAAAACATCGACAAAAATTATACCAATATATACACATCGGTTTAATCCAAGTAGGAATAAAACCTCTAACCAGAGAAGGGTTAAACACTTCCATTTTAGCTGTTCTTAGAGACACAAGATACTTAGACTTTGAAGATTCACTTTTAAGTTCTCATTGAATCCAGTCTTTGTGCGGGTCCAATTACTTTTGATTGTTGGCCTAATATTTCTATTTCTCTAAATGACCCAAACATCCTCAAATCTCGGTGCTTCAAATAAAACGCACAATTACAAAATGTTAGAAGGATCAATTCCTATTACTATTATTTTTAGATTACACTATAAGGCCATGATTTCAGCCTTTTCTACAAAAGTAAGATGTTATAGTCCAAAAGGAGAAACACTTCTCCTACAAACAGATCTTTCAAGGTCTAATAAGTGTACTTCTAGAACCATCAAATGGAAAGATATTACTCTTCCAGATGAATGGGTCTTAGAAAATATAGTCCCAACACAAAATAGGTTTCAGAACCAAATTTCGAACTAAGACATGTTACTCAATTCAGCGATAGCAAGGTAAAACTTCTTTTGACAGGAAGAAGAAATACGAGTGCTAGATAATGCGATTCTAGCTTCAGATCTCAAGATACTTCGCTACAATTGATCTAGGCGAGTATCTCAAATACCATCGATTATAGGTACCTCGAACCCAAGGAATTCGATCTCCGATATCCCTGTTACAAGACTAAGGAACGTAGATTATGTTTTCTGATTCCAAAATCTTTCTATCATACGTAAAACGTAGGAAGTAATGACACAAACACTTCGAGAACCAACAAACACTCTCGAACCAACCAAATTTCTCATTTTCGTGCATTACCGATAACCTTAATGCATGAACTAAATATCATTGAAAAAGAGTTTACAATTAACAAAAAAAGTTCTTCAAAATGACTTTTACTCTGAAAGAAATATAATGAAAAGGACTTGGTTCTTTGACAAATTTATGTTAAAAAGACAAGAAATTCAAAATAAATACTATGACTTTGTAAATCAAAATAAAATTCATATATATTTCTTTGACTGGTTTGAAATTTACTCCTTCGAAAATCATATCGATTATCCTTTCACAACCATAATTAGTCCTATTACCATTAGAAATAAGAATCCGGAATGGGAAACTACTCTAAACTCTGAAAAAATAATATCTACTCACCCACCCTTCCAGGGAATAAAAATACAACACCAAGATCAATTTGTAGAAGCTTATCGGATTAAACTACCTGGAGAAGACGACAAGAGAAATATAAAAAATATTATTTCCCAAAATAATTATACGAATACTAATCTCCATACAATCGGAAAACAATTAGAGAAAATGCAAAAACAAATGAAGATTAGTCGAATAGAGAATCCTCAAACTAATGATTCCAATATAAAAAGCCCAACAACCCAGTCTTCAAACCATACCAAGTATCTTCTTCATCCATCAAAGATATACAAAAGAAAAAATCGGATTTATTCAAAGATTTACAAAACAAACTACAAAGAATGACAGCCAGCTCATCTTCTGAAAACCAGATAGCACCGGATACCCCCGCAATGACCCCCACAAGGCGACAACAACACTTCATATTAATACGATTGGGAAAGAATATGATTATGACTCACACACAGATACTGATATATCACTAGATAAAAATCAACTAAACAAAATAGGATGGAGTTTACAAAAAGTTCCGAAAAAACCTCTGGACATAATACCAGTAGAAACTCAAACTCAAAACCGTTTTAATGCATCCTCTGTTTACAATTGGAACTTAGACACTATGAACGAATATCAAATTCTATCATTCCTACAGCAAATGACTATGGCTGCAAATGCATACAGAACGCAGCAGGGAGTCCAAGATAGGACTACCGCGGAACTATTAATTGCAGGCTTTTCAGGACAATTAAAAGGATGGTGGGACTTTTATTTAACATCTGACCAACATGACCAAATACTTATTCATTAAAATATGATGAAGAACAAAATCTGATTCTTGATGACCAACTAGAACCTCTACAGGATGCTGTATCCACTCTAATACATACTATTTCAATACATTTTCTTGGAGATCCGGCAAAATTAAAAGAAAGAAATACTGAACTACTTTCAAACCTACGCTGTAAGAAACTTAGTGATTTCCAATGGTATAAAAATAATTTCCTCACAAGATTAATGCAAAGGGATGATTCCAATCAACCTTTTTGGAAGGAGAAATTCCTAGCAGGACTACCAACCTTATTAGGGGAAAAAGTTAGAAATAGAATTCGTGAGAATTCAGGTGCACAAATTATTGCATACGATCAATACACATATGGTCAACTCGTAAGTGTAATTCAACAAGAAGGAATGAAAATATACCAAGATTTAAAACTTCAGAAACACATAAAATGGGAAATGAAAAAGGCTAATTTAGAGCTTGGAACCTTTTGTCAACAATTTGACAACAATCCTTTTAAAAATATTTCCTCTTGTAAAGGAGATTGCAAAAAAACCCACTTTTCAAAACAAAAAACCCTATCAGTCTAATAGGAATTTATACAGAAAGCAAATAAAACGACCCTCGAACAATAATTTCTACAAAAATAAAAAATATAATACGTCAAAACCAAATTGGAAAAAAGACATTGAATGTTATAGATGCCACAAAAAAGGACATACAACAAATTACTGTAAATTAAAAAGAAAGATTAATGAACTAAGTCTAGAAGACGACATTATGAACAAAATATCAAACTTACTTATAGATTCTGATAGTGACACAACTAATGAAGAAAATACAGATAACAATGGAATAGCAAAAATAGACGATACATTAACAAATACTTCTGAATCCGAAAGAGACAATGAGAAAATGATAAATGTTATCTCCAAAGAACAACAAATATTTATTGATATATTACAATAGATTAATGACCCAGTTCTACAACAACAATATCTCGAAAAATTATTGGACACTTTTAAGCATGAACCATTAGCAACAAGTACTTCCAGAAGTACATATGATTTAACAATAATCCTAAATAGGAGTAATAATAATAGAAAAGATAAAATTACAAATCACGATCTCCAAAAACAAATTAAAGAAATAAAAAATGAGTTAAGAGAACTAAAATAAAAACATAAAAATGATTCTTCATTAATCAAAACCATTATTGAAACAATAAAAGAGAATAGTGACACGCATACTGAAAATGAAGATATTACTCAACAATTACAAAATATTACAAAATACCCCTAAATCGATTTCCTTTTGTTTTAAAAGAAATTACATCAAGAAAGTATATCATAAATATTACAATAAAATTTTTAAATGATTTGAACTTCATACCATCGCACTATTTTTGACACCTGGAGCCGACTTAAATTGTATAAAAGAAGGGTTTGTCCTATATAAAATTCTACAACAAACCCATGAAAAAATTTCAGCAGCAAACAAATCAAAAATAGTCATCTCTGCAAAGACAGAAGCTTCCATAATCAACAATGGGATCTCTCTGATGACATTTGTCAATGACATCCATCATTCCGTAATCCTTGGCAGTCCTTTCATAAACCTTATCACACCTTACAAGGTTTGTCCAGATTCCATTTCCTTCAAAATAAATAATAAAAAACATAAGTTTCCATTCTTAGTAAAACCAAGAACTAGAAGTTTAAATTTATTAAAAGCTTCATCAATACATGAAAACAGCATTAATAATATAATACACAACAAACAATTTCAGCTCAATGAATTGCAAAAACATGCCTCCTTACAAAGGATAAATAAGCTACTAAATCAACCTACTATAAAAGAAAAAAATACTAAGATTACAAAAGATATTTACATCAAAAGTTTGTGCTGACCTACCCAATGCCTTCTGGAATAGAAAGCAACATATGGTTGATTTACCCTATGATACATCTTTTCATGAAAAAGATGTACCTACTAAAGCACGACCCATACAAATGAATAAAGACCTCGAACAATATTGTAGAACAGAAATACAAGATCTTGAAAACAAAAAATTAATCTCTAAAGCCAGATCACCTTGGAGTTGTTCTGCTTTTTATGTTAATAAAGCCTCTGAGATTGAAAGAGGAACTCCCAGACTAGTCATTAATTATAAACCACTTAACAAAGCGTTAAAATGGATTCGCTACCCCATACCTAATAAGAAAGACCTTTTAAATAAACTCCATGATGCCTTCATATTCTCAAAATTTGATATGAAATCAGGTTTCTGGCAAATACAAATAAAACTCGAAGACAGTATAAGACAAGATTTACTGATTCCATTTGGACAATACCAATGGAATGTAATGCCTTTGGTTTAAAAATGCTCCTTCGAATTTCAAAGAATTATGAACGACATATTCAATGATTACTCAACATTTTGCATTGTATACATAGATGATGTGCTTATATTTTCGAAAACTATTGATGAACATTTCAAACATTTAAAACGTTCTTATATGTAATTGAAAAAGCGGTTTAGTTGTATCCAAATCTAAAATGTCACTTTTCCAAACAAAAATAAGATTTCTTGGGCACTATATTACTCAAGGAACAATTACACCTATCGAAAGATCTCTACAATTCACCTCAAAATTTTCAGATAAAATGATTGACAAAAAACAGCTGCAAAGGTTCTTAGGATGTTTAAATTATGTCCTAGACTTTTACCCAAATCTAAACAGAATAGCAAAACCACTTCACGACCGTCTAAAAACAAACCCTCTACCTTGGAATACAACACATACAAAAATTGTCCAACAAATTAAGAAACATGTCACACAAATTCCTTGTCTACACTTAGCAGATCCGGCACTACAGAAAATAGTAGAAACTGATGCTTCTGATATTGGTTATGGAGGAATCTTAAAGCAGAAACAAGATTCTAAAGAATTAATTGTTCAGTTTACATCTGCACATTGGAATGAAACCCAAAAGAATTATTCCACAATTAAAAAGGAGATTTTAAGCATTGTTTTATGCATTCAGAAATTTCAAAGCGATTTATTAAACAAAAAGTTTTTATTACGCATAGACTGTAAAAGTGCAAAAGAAATTTTACAAAAAGATGTACAAAACCTTGCATCAAAGCAAATATTTGCACGATGGCAAGCAATTTTAAGCATTTTTTATTTTGATATTGAATTCATAAACGGAGATACAAATTCAGTCCCAGATTTTCTTACCCGTGAATTCCTACAAGACAGATCCGATGGCCCCAAAAGTTGACAAAGGGAAAAACACAGCAAATACAAATGTTACAAAACCAAAAATGTCTTGGGCTGACATCGCAATCAAAGAAGAACATGACGCCAACATAGAAGAAACAGGATTTAGACAAATGCATTTATCCCAAACTCCACCAAACACACAAAAGCTCCTACAACTGCCTCTATCATTATCATCATCACCAAGACCTACAGCATCATCATCAAGACACCCAGCATCATCATCGACAAAACCCATTGTTTTGACCTCAAATTCATTCCAACCACTCACAAAACCTTCTACCACACAAACCACAAGAACACAAAAAACAGTTTACACAATTAAACCATACTCACAAAATATTACCATGGTTGAAGCCGGTTTCCAATGCCAAGATCCTTTTCAATCCATCCAACAATATTTTGGAACATGATGGTTTTACAAACCTTGGGATTTACATAAAACCCCAATTTTTTACCAAACAATCTTACAAGTTACCCAGTCAGCAAGTTTTGATCACAAATACTATGAAAATAACCAAACTACACCTGCATTTTCAACATGCAAAATTCATAGAGTTATTTCCCCAAAAGATTGGTATCTTCGCTCTCCTTCGCGCCTATTGCATTCCTGAGAAGAATATAAAGAATGACCTTTTTATACAATTACATTCAACTATTGGGAGTATCATCAGCCAGGCATGGTTTAATGCATTCTTCATACAAAACCAAAACAATCAACATACTTGGTTGATGCACTTTGATACAAAGACAGCCGAAATTTCAAACTTTCCATCATGGTGGGTTCAGTGGTGGGAATGTTTCGGTTCGATGTAAATACAAAAACGACTGTGCTCGAATCCTTCAACATTTTCAAAGCAAAGTACAAACCTTCCGAGGCAGAAAAAAGATTTCACGCATTCGCAACATTTTGTACAAGATTCTATTTACCATGGATCGTAAACTGGTATTTAGATTATTTTGATCATCCTATGCCACTTATCCGAAGAAGATTTAGGGTGAGATGGTGAGAGAAATGCAATATCATCAAAAGTTTACTACCATCAAACATGGAAGCATGGTTACAAACATTACAAAGACATCAGCAAAATAAGATACAACCCACTGCAACTACAAGATTTTCAGTAAAGAAAAGCACAAATGGCGACCTTGTTAGCGCGATCAAAAATCGATGAGGAGTTACAACAAATCCTATCGCAATATGCCTCTACTTCACAAACATCACCTATCAGTTCAACCGCATCAGTTAACGATGATGAGGAAGATGAAGATTATTCACCAATGCTCTAAAAAAAATAAAAAATCAAAAAGGACAAAAGAGTTACCTGCACTTTACTTTCTCACAAACACTCACATGCACACAAACTACTCCACCTAATACACAAATATATCCCAAACTCCACCAAACACACAAAAGCTCCTACAACTGCCTATATATATATATATATATATATATATATATATATATATAGGAACCGTCTCTGTATGTGAATAGTAGATAAGGAAATAATTCACCCATCCCTTTTCGGCGTACGCCGGTGTTTCCCCTGGTTTGCGCCGGAATCTCAATTTATGTTAATTGTCAGAGCCATTAATGCGCCATAAATGTGATAAATTTGCCAAATCTTGCTATATTCTGGCGTAGACCGTGAATTCTCCGGTCTGCGCCGGATTTGTGTCAGGTCTAATATTTCCCAATCTTGGCCGAATCTTCGGGAAATCATAAAAGATTTTATAATCGAAATTTTGATTTGCCGGGCTTATTTTCACAACTTCAAGACTTCGCTGCGTGATATCTGTACAAAACAAAACGAGAAAAACCGTGGGTAAATCTGATAATAAAAATAAGCTGATAAGCCTATAAATATGTCAAAATAGTGGGATTTTATTATATCTACTATTTACAAAAATAAAACGTACCATCACAATATTTACTATAATTGATATGAAAACGTTACTAAAAACTTAAGAAATGGGATTAAAATATAGCAAATACATCATCTGGTTGACATACATCAGGGCTTGTTCCCAGACACACTGTTCCTCCAGTGACAAGGGACTCGGCATTTATTAGACATCTTAAAGCTGTTTCAGCCACCAAGTCCATCATGGGTAGTTTTGGAATTGAGTCTATCATTTCCCCGCACACCATAGACTACCTTTGTACCCAATACAATATAGATGCCACTAGGTTTGATCCCCGAATTCCGATTAGTCCTCCATCTAGGACCAATGTGCGGGTTGTCGGCCGGTACGCTTCAGAGCCTCCCCTAGGTTATTGTGCGGTATATAAAGAGCAATTTGATTGCGGTATGCGGCTTCCCCTCTGTCCGGCCGTCGTGGCCACCCTCCGCTACTACAACCTGGGGATTGCTCAGATTGCTCCACATGGAGTCAGGGCCATAATGGGTTTTGCAATTTGGTGCCAATTGGTGAGAACCAGGTTCTCCGTAGATCTATTCAGGACGTTCTACCGGCGTTCTAAGGGTTCCTTCATCCCCGGGATGGTACTATTTCCTCCACCGACCTGGTCCTCTGGCGGATATACCGATTCAACACAAAAGTAAGACCTCATTCAAAAGATGGAATGAGAAGTTCTTTTTCATTCGTCATGAGGGGGCGGCCAGGTTAGGACGCTGGAATTCCGCAACTCTGGATAAAGATGAAGCCCCCGATGCTGCCGACCTGGCGGATTAGATCCGTGTTATAAGGGAATTGAACATCATGAATTATACTTCCGAGTTGATTTGTCGGGCTCGTCTTGAGGATGCTGGGCCCGAGCCTTACGTGCCATTTTCAGAGGGCGAGGAGAAAACTTGTAGGAATATACTTCAAGTTATTTGCTTGTTTTTGCTACTATTATTGTATATCTGACTCATTTCTTTTTGCCGTGGCTGAGTTAGCTTTCTTGTTATCCGGGGCGGGAGCTGGGATTGATGATGTTTAGCTTGAAGAGGAAGCTCCTGCAACTTCAGAGGCTCACTCTGACCACGAGCCTCTACCGACCCGAACGTCTGGCTTAGTGCTGGATGCTGAGGCCATAAGATCTCTGACGGAGCATTCTGATGATGATGTGGTCCATCCCCGAGGCCATGAGGATGAAGATGTAGATATCTCTGACCTTCCTCCTGGTCAGGTAGGGGTTTCTGACTTTGTTTCACAGGGTCGACTAGCTTCTACGGTTCCTCTAGTTATGGAGGAGCCTCCCCGTAAAAGGGGGCGTGCCAGCCTGCTGACAATCGGAAGCGGATCGAGCGAGGCTTCCAATGTACAAGAGGCACTCCACGCTATATCTACGGTGGACTTAGCTGAGATGGTAAGGATTATTATACCTTAATCAGATTTTTGTTGTTGCTCCCTTGTGCCAATAAATCAGACTTTTTGGCTCTTTTTCTTTCAGGGTGCCCGTATTGGGCGGGAGGTGTTCGGCGTTTGGCCAAATCTAAAGCCGTTGCTGACGAGCATGAGAAAGTTGTGGCCGAATTGAAGGCCAGCAAGAAGAAATACAAGGACCTGTATGAGTCTCGAAAGAAAGAGGTGAGCGACCTCAAAAAACAGCATAGGCGTGAGGTGCAGGCTCTGCAGACTAAGCACGCTGAGGAGCTGCAAGCTTTGCAGTCTCAAAGAGATGCTAAGAAGACTGAAGCGGCATGAAGTCTGGCCGAGGAGCAATCTGCCCGGGACGTTCCGGAGGGATCTATCCCTGCGCTCATTGCTAAGGGCATCCGGGAGTACTATAGTACCACCAACTTTGATGGGGTTCTCTCCGCTCTGATCATCCCCCTGATTAATCATGGGTATTCGATGGGGATTGATGATGCCAGAGCCCAGTTTGAAGGCCTTGACCCGGCCAAGTTAAAAAATGTGGGGATGTATAAGCCTGGCATGGGCACCGTCTATAATGAGCGTCTCCAAGAGCTCAAGTCTGGCGTCGATATTGCTCGTAAGTATGATACTATTCCAGCGCCCCGATCATCTGTCGGGTCTTCAGCGAAGGATGCTCAGTCCAATGCTTCTTAAGCCGTCTCGGCATTTCTTTTATGTTGTTTTGGTTGCGACCTGCTCGGCGGGCGTTTTGTAGTTTTATGTAATCTTCAAAACTTTTGGTGCAAGTAATTTGTAAGGAAATAAGTAATTTGTAAGGAAAGAACATTCATCTTTGCCTTTGTTTTCATCTTCTGCTATCCCCTATTTTACCCTCAATTAAGACATGTCTAAATTTCGACAAGGCGTAATTGAGAGATGGATACTGTTGACGTTAATCGGTATGCCCCGTAGGCTTAAAGAGTTGGCTTTGTCAAACTCATCAAGTCTATGTTTTACAGTTGTGTCATTGCTCGGTCTCCGAGTTTAATTTTCTGCTTTGGCAGTTCAAATTATTTTGTTCTTAATTAATTTTATGATCAGCCTCTGAGCTTAATCTGCTCTATGGTTTAATAATTTTGCGCTCAGTCTCTGAGCTTAATCTGCTCTTGCAGTTTGTGCTCAGTCTCTGAGCTTAATATGCTCTTGCAGTTTAAATAATTTTGCGCTCAGTCTCTGAGCTTAATCTCCAATTGCAGTTTTAATAATTTTGGGCTCAGTCTCTGAGCTTAATCTGCTCTTGCAGTTTAAATAATTCGGTGCTCAGTCTCTGAGCTCATTCTGCAATTGGATTTATCGAGTGCTCAATCTCTGAGCTTATACTGCACTTGAAGCTCTCATTTATCGAATGCTCAGTTTCTGAGCTTATACTGCTCTTGCAGTTTTGATTTGATGATCATTCGATTCCCTTGGAGGAACGCGTATGCGGATGCAAACAGGATTGGAAAATGTAAAATCTTATTGAGAAATTAAACTGTTGCAAAGGCAACTTATTACACAAACTTCATGTTTTAAATAACTAATAATTGAAAATAATAGATAGCCTAGAACCTGTCTTAGGTGTAGAACCGCCTTAGGTTGGCTGCATTCCAGCTTCGGGGAATAGTCTTTCCTTGAGCGTTTGCCAGCTGATATGCACCTTTACCGTGCACTTTAATGAACTCGTACGGGCCTTCCCAGTTTGGTTTCAACTTACCCTAAGGGTCTTGCCTGCTAATTTCGTTCTTGCGGAGGACCAAGTCTCCCACCTTAAAGTACGAGTCTCTTACCCTAGCATTACAGTATTGTGCCATCTGTTGCTTGTACTTGGCCAACCTTATGAACGTTATATCACGCATTTCTTCCAGCTCGTCCTTCAAATGCTTTAGCTCTGCTTCTTGATCAGTTTGGTTATAGAGCTCTGCTCGGGGTGAGGGCAATCCGATCTCCGCCGGAATTACCGCTTCGCATCCATATGCCATTGAGAATGGTGTTTCACCGGTGGCTGAATTAGGCGTGGTCATGTATGCCCACAGCACATTGGGCAACTGTTCTACCCAGCTCTCGCCCTCTTCTTCCAGCCTCTTTTTTATGCCAGTTTTGATCTATCTGTTGGCCTGCTCTACCTGGCCATTGGCTCGCGGGTAGCCCACCGACGTGAAATGCTGCGTTATTCCGAGTTCTGTGCACCATTCCCGGACGATTCTATCCTCAAACTCTATGCCATTATCTGATATGAGATTTTTTGGTATTCCATATCGGCACACCAAGCTCCCTCACATGAACTTTTGAATAGCCTTACCTGTTATTGTTGCTAGCGGTTCCGCCTCTACCCACTTGGTGAAATAGTCAATGGCTACCACCAAGAACTTCAAATTACCTGGTGCTCGGGGCAATGGTCCGACCAGGTCAACCCCCCACTGGTCAAAGGGCCAAGGGGACACTAAGGGGACCAATTGTTGTGAGGGCTGGTGTTTGAGGTTATCATGCACTTGGCATGTCTTGCAAGTCATAACCAATTCGCAAGCATCCGCCTCCATGGTTGGCCAATAATATCCAAACAGTCTACACTTCCGAGCTAATGCTCTAGCTTCCATATGACTTCCACAGATCCCCAAGTGGATCTCACGAAGAAGGTAATTCCATTCCTCCTTGGTAGCACAACGTAACCAGGGTGTTATAAAAGACTTTCGATATAATAAACCATTAAATAATGAGTACCTACTCGCCTGAAGCTTTATTTTTCGAGCTTGGGCTCTATTGGTCGGGACCACGTTGTCTTTTAGAAAGGCCACTATGTGGTCCATCCAGGTGGCATGTTGTGTGATCGGTTGGGCCTGTTTCTGCTCATAGCTTCGCTCTGTGATCTGCTCAATCAACATCTTTCTGTCAGAGAAGAAATTCGAAGCCAGTTTAGAAAGTGCATCTGCTCGTGCATTTTTAGACCTGGGAATCTGACCCAATTGGACTTCTTCAAATTGCGCAATCAATGCTCGTGCTATGAAGAGATATTTCTTCATTGTTTCTTCCTTGGCCTCATACTCCCCTTTTACATGATTAACCACTAGTTGCGAATCACTGAACACTTGTAAGCTCTGTACCCCTAGCTTTGATGCCAGTTTGAGTCCTGTAATTAATGCTTCGTACTCAGCCTCATTGTTAGTAGCCTTAAAATTGAAACGTAGTGCATAAGGGAACTCTTCTCCCTTTGGGCTACAGAGCAGAAGACCTGCCCCTGCTCCCTCTTTGTTGGATGCTCCATCCACAAATAACCTCCATTGCTCTGACCGTTCTCGTTGCTCTCGCTCGAGAGTGATCCATATTCCTTCCGCTATGAAGTCGGCCAAGGCTTGGGCTTTGATTGAAATTCTCAGAATTCCAAGTCATAAGCGGCCAGATCGATCACCCATTTAGTTAGCCTTCCCGATGTTTCCGGACGATCTAATACCTGTCGGAGCGGTTGGTCGGTCATCACTACTGCGGGATGTGCTTGGAAGTAAGGCTTCAATTTTCTTGATGCATGAATTAATATCAAAGATAATTTTTCTACGTTGGTGTATCGAATTTCCGGCCCACTGACGTGGCCTTTTCTAGTGCTAATACTACCCTTAACCGGCGATTGTATCGGGTCAAATCAGAAAAGTGCTAGTATGGTGAGTCAGAGTGTCGAATCCTCAGGGAACTTGGTAATTCTTCTAAGTGTGGTTAAACACCAAAGAGTTGTTATTAACTCGATCTAAACCGCAATTTTATAACACAGATCACTACTATTCTACTTAACATAAAATAAATGCGTAATTTAAAAGCTATTCTAATATAATATATATAGATATATAAATATATATAGATGTACATAAATTGCAATATATATATATATATATATATATATATATATATATATATATATATATATATATATATATATATATATATATAAATATATAGATACCAATATATAGTAACTAGCCAAAGTTTATATAATTGATTTATACGATCTTTTCAAGAGACGGAATGTGCTCGATCTTTCCTTACATATTAAGTCCAATTGAGTAAATGAAACGGTGCACTCTCGAGGTTAACAATTCCTTCTCACACGAGCGTATGAAATTGTCATATGTCATTGTCATCAGTTCAATCTCCACAACTGCCCCATGCTAATCTCAGTTAGTCTGAACAGGTACCGAGTACAAATCTACCCCGGATAAAAGAGGTTATTCCATTTGTCAGACGGCCGATGTTATTCAAAAGGCTCCGGTTGTCAGCGGATCGATTTAACTTTCGGTGTTAGTTTCAATTAAAGCTGTTGATTTTAACATTATTACGATCTCGAGCACAATTTTAACAAGATCCATCTTTCCCAAGACAAATCGCTTTCGGTTAGGAAATAGGATTCCGTAGTCACGCCAGACGGCCAATTTTACCCTCCGGTTTTTCTATCTTTTATCTCATATCCTAACTTCTCCGGTCCGTTCATCGTTAGGTTATATGGTGCGATTCATCTTGGTTAATTACGTCAATCCGAATATTATCAATACGTTCTGAATAGAAAAAGATTCAATTAACTCAATTTTAATCAATTTTACTTAGATAAAGACATTCCTTTACCTAAAAGATCGAAATAAAACAATTACATAACTTTGGCTAGTTATTAGATCTAGCCTAATAACATTATAAAAAGATTAAAAAAAAACAAACATAACAAACATAAATACTTAAGAAATTTTACCCGATTACAACTGTTGAATCAGAAGCTGTATTCTTCCGGATATTACAACGACTTCAACAACACCGATCTTCCGATAATTTCGAGCATTATAACGATACTACTTTATTTATGGCATAAGGCCTATATACATACTACTACTACTTAAGAAAAAGAGGTTAAGAAAATATATTGGTACCCCCTCATGTGTCTGCAAAGCTGCTCTTCTTATAGGCAATATTTTCAGGGCCGGATCGATCCGAGAAAGGGCCGGATCGATCCGGGAATAAAAAATCTTATCTCCAGGATTATTCTCTGCAGGACCACATGCTGGATAATCATTATGTTTCCTCGGATCGATCCGAGGTAAATCCGGATTGATCCGGGTAGCTTTTTATTCCATAACTTGATCTGAAACTTGATAAAATCATAACTTGAGCTATGGATCTCCAAATGACATAATTCAAAAAGCGTTGGAAAGTTCTTGAAAAGATCTATAACTTCCATGAAGGACTCTTCTTCAGAAAATGCCTTTTTGATGGGCCATTTGTTCGTCGAAAATATAATTTGATAATGGTGTCACGAACCATTGATCCACTTGAATTTTAAATCTCGTGGCACTTCCTTACTTCCTTCAAAAGATACGATCTTACTTCAAAAAGTGTCGTCACTCGGGGTCTTGGTTTACCTAAAATCTGCAAATAAAATACCAAAAATACCCACGTAAATCTGACACGACACTCCGGTTATTAACCCGGTACAAAATTTATAACTTTTTATCACTTTTACAAGATTTTTATAGTATTTAGATTTATTCATAACTATTAATATTTTATAAGATTATCGTTATAATTTCTTATATTTTATATAAAAAGATTCGATAACGTATATAAAATATCGTAATTTTTATCATATAAATGTTATACATCACCCACGTAGGGCCTTGCTGACGTAAAAGAATGGTCTCTAAACGTTGTCTCGGTCACTGACCAGGATTGCGCTCAGTGCTTCTTGGCATACCGACAAGTATAGAAATAAAGTCTCTCCTCCCTTTGGTGCGGTGAGAATAGGTAAAGTGGTTTTTAATTCTTCAAAAGCCTTCTGGCATTCCTCGTTCCAAGCAAAAGGGTTTGCTTGCCTTAAGATTTTAAAAAACGGTAGGGCACGCTGTGCCGATCGCGAGAGGAACCTATTTAAGGCAACCATTCATCCAGTCAATCTCTGCACTTCCTTTATGTTTTTGGGTGGAGCCATGCTTTGTATGGCCTCAACCTTATCCGGATTTTCTCGGATTCCTTCTTTTGATATCATATATCCTAAAAACTTTCCAGACCTGACCCCAAACATGCATTTTTTGGGGTTAAGCTTCATTTGTGTTGTTCTCAGCACTTCGAATGTCTCTCGGACATATTTTACATACTGCTCGAGATACCTGCTCTTGATCAGTAGGTCATCTACATACACTTCCATGCACCTTCCTATCCATTTCTTAAATATCCGAGTAACGGCTCTTTGATAAGTAGCCCCTGCGTTCTTAAGCCCGAACGGCATCGTTATGTAGCAGTAGGTTCCTCTCTACGTGATAAATGATGTTTTTTCCATGTCTTCTGGAGCCATTGCGATCTGATGATAGCCTTTATATGTATCCATAAACGCGAAGACCTCAAATCCGACCGTGGAATCCACTAACTTGTCTATCTTTGGGAGCGGGTAGCAGTCTTTTGGACAAGCCTTGTTTAAATCAGTGAAATCCACACACATGCGCCACGCGCCATCTGGTTTCTTGACCAAGACGGGGTTGGCTAGCCACTCTGGGTATAGCACTTCTTTTATTATATTTGCTTGTAACAATTTTGCCACTTTCTTTTGGACAACTTCCATCCTCTCTTGGGCGAAGTTACGTTTCTTCTGCCGAATCGGTCTCCGGGTCGGGTCAACATTTAATCGGTGCAATGCCAGGTCGGGAGACAATCCAGACATATCGGTGGTACTCCATGCAAAGACATCTCTGAATTTCTTCAACAAACTGATCAGTCCCTGTTTATGAGGCTCGGGAATCCTGGAGCCGATCCTGACCGTGAAATCTTTCACGTTTTCCCACAATTCTTCTTGCTTCACTTCATCCTCGGTTAACCATATTTCCTCTTCCTCAGGAACCAATTCTTCAATAAGAACCTGTTGTACCCTTATCTTCTGGTTAATAGTTGCAGTGTAGCAACTTCTTGCCGCATCCACGTCTTCCTTGACCTCCATTGTCCCCTCTACAGTGGGGAATTTCATGCTGACATGTGCAGGAGAAATAACCGCTCGGAGATCTATTAGGGCAGGTCTTCCTAGTATGACATTGTACGCTGAGGCAGATCGAACTACTACATAATCGACCATAAGAGTTCAACTCTTCAATCCTTGCCTGAAAGTGGTAGGCAATTTAATCGTTCCCACCGGATGGACCGGAGGTCCTGCAAATCCAAACAGTGGAGCCGAGACATGGGTCAGCTCTGAATCTCGAATCTTCATTGCATGACAGACCGATAGGTATAAGACATTTACTGCACTCCCTGTATCCACACAGACTCGCTTTACCTCATGTTTATTAATGACCAGATCGATCACAAGTCCCTCATTGTTGAGGACCAGAGGAAGAGAGTCTCGGGGCCCATATACTACCTCTCCGGATAACCTTTGCTTTTTGCCTGTCTCAGGCTATTGGGTTCTGCTATTGCTGCTATCACCTGGTGGTCTAGAACCTACCGGACCACCCGCAATTGTGTTAATCGTGTTGATGGCTTGTTGTCCATCTGCCCATCTGGATCAGGAGAAGGATCTCTCCTTCATTTTGGATCTGCTCGACCGTCGCCTCCTTGATAGTAGTTTCACCTCTTATACTCTCTTCTACCCCGCGGGTTGGGGTTCATGTGCGGTCTATCACCTCATCTATCTTCCCCTCCAAGGCCGCGGCATCTATATCTCTGATCAGTTCCCTACAATTCTCTGATTCATGCCCTACGTCCTTGTGATACTTACAAAACTTCATCTGGTCCTTTTTCTCAATTGGGCCTTTTAGAGGTGGTGGTGTTCGCGATATTCCCTTTCTTTCCATGAGAGCGAGCACCTGCTCGCGCGATCTGTTCAGTGGCACCAAGTCTCTGTCCTGGAGAGCACCATTTTTACCAAGCCTGTCGGTGATCGGGGTGGTCATTCTGTCCCAGACCTGTTTTCGACCCTTGTCAGGTTGTCATTCCGACCTTCCCCTTTTGGGGTCCGCTCTTTCCTGCTCTCTCTTCAGCCTATTAGCTTCTTCTCCTTGAAAATGTTTGAAGACCGTATCCACACAATCTTCCATAGTAAGTGGGGGTTTACTGTTCAACTTAGCATATAACCGACCTTCTCGTAATCCTGCTATGAAAGAGGTGACTATCAAGTGCTCGTCAGCCCCCTGGACCTGCCTGGATTCTTTATTGAATCTTTTCAGACACTGTAGTACACTTTCCTCTTGCTTCTGTTTTAGAGTAAGCAAGTGTGTGGCGTTCCTCTGGAACGGTCGTGCTGTGATGAACGCATGCATAAATTTTCTTGCCAGGGTGGCAAAATCATTAATGGACTTGGGCGGTAGCTTCTGAACCACTCCCGAGCACGACCAGTAAGCAATGCGGGGAATGCCTTGCACTTCATCTGGTCGGCAGCGTTATATAAAGTCATATGCGTCAGGTATTGGTGCATATGATCATTGGGGACTTTTGTCCAGTCATAAGATCTATCTTGGGCATCTTAAACCTGTTAAGGGTGATTTTATATGTTTTATAAGGATATATTTTGTAACAATTCTCTCCATATTCGTATGTTTCTCATAGAAATCGAGCTTTATATTGAAATATTGAGCAAATGAGTTTTAGAAGTATTAAAGTGCAAAATCGAGCTAATTATGTGATTTTATTGGATAAATATCTTTAGATGTAAGATGTTACAGTTTGCGTGTTTTTATCGTGATGTAGGTACGCTTGCATGAGGTGAAAGGAGCTTAAAAGATGTTCAAGTGATGATTTGCATGGAAGGAAAGAGATAGAGATGAAGTTGGAATGAAGATCAAGATGAATTTGGAAGAAAAAAGAGTCTGAACTGGCGTCCAAGTCCCGTCCAGTCTGGACTGGCGTCCAGGCTGAAAAGTTGATTCAGAGAGTTTGGACGCAGCCTGGACGGGCGTCTGAAGGAAGTCCAACAAGACCGAACGAGCGTCCAAAGAAGTGGACGGGCGTCCGTCCGCCGACTTAGCCTTGGCCAACTTAAATATCTATAAATAGCACGCTGATTCCAACCCTAAAGACAGACAATTCGATCCCTCTTGACACACAAACATTAGAGAGGAGTTTTAGGCGCCACCCCCTTTTGGGAGGTGGGGTATGTTAGATTAGGTTTTATTTTCGTTCTTTTACTGTTCTTGTTCGTCCATGCCGATGGTCTTCAAGTTGTGAACTGGAGCATCCATGGTTACACCAAATGCGTTTTTGATTTCTCTCTTGGATAATCTTGTGAGTTTAATTTAAAGTTTGTTTCTTTCCTTTGTTTATTTGTTTATGCAATCAATATCGGAAGATGAATTGCTTATTGATGTTTACCGTATGATGGAAATCGGTGTAAACCTTAGATCACCATAGGAAAGATTAGACTTTTAACCTTGACATAACGGAAGTTGATAGGTTAGATTTCTAGGTTGTTAGATCTAATAAATCTTGCACCTTGTTTTGAGAGCGTTAATCTCTATAGATCGGAAGATGATGAGATTGATAGGACGGATTACTTACGAAGTAGGAATTCATACCTTTGATTAGGTGAACCACAACTTTGATTGAATCATCATAAGATAATCTAGGGAAGAATTAAGGGTTCATGGGATGGTGGATCATGTTTGTTCTATGTTGATTTGCTTGATCATGAGTTAGTTTTATTGTTTTCTTAGTTGTAGTTTTATTTTATTTGCTTTTGTTATAGCGATATTTTCTGGCTTTGGGTGACAATCCTCTGTCGATTTATTTTCCGTTTTAGTTTAGGTTTAGGAATAATTGTATCAACCTTAGGAAAATTAATGAACTAGATACCCCGATTCCCTGTGATCGACTCCGGTATTAATCGCTATACTACGATCCCTACACTTGGGGAATACCGGATTTATAAATTTTATTACTTGTTTGCTTTGTTAGATAAAATCCGTGACAAAACCCAGAAGGCCTGGGATAACTCTCTACCTGATCGGTAAAGGGTGATTCGAAGGAAAAAGGGGTCTTATCCGAGATGGCGTCCAATTCTCTCCGAGCAGCATCTCTAACTTGATCTCTGACCTCCATTCTTCCCAGATTAGAATTGGGAGATAGAGTTTCAGCGTGATCCTCCTTAGCGGGATCAAAGGTTTTATTGTGGTCCTCCCTCAGAGGGTTCTCCTTATGTACTTCGTCCGTAGTTTCTTCACCTCGCACCTTGAACGCGTTCTCAACGATGGTTTTGAACGCCATTGTATTAAGACCTTATAGGGCTTCTACTAGAGCCTGTTGTGCCGGATCTGGGAGAGGTTCCACCTGCGATGGTGGTGTTGTGGTGGCTTCCTTTTTCCCTTATGGAGTTTTGCCCTCCGGCTTCTTTCTCTACCGGATTTGATCCACCACCCTGGATGGTTGCATCTGCTGTCTTTTTCCCCGTATTTTTTGGTGGCATGATGACTGTGGTGGTGATCCCTGTTGAAACTACCAATAGAATTGTACCCTCCTTCTAGCGCCAATGATGAGGTCGTTTTCACCAGTTAATACTTTCGGGTTAACGGATCTAGTGGTAGTTCTCCGATCACCTGTAAACACCGAACAATGGGGTGGTTTGTGTGATATTGTGACTGAACTTATGTTGGTCTCAAGCTGCCTACGTATCCAATTAAGTCTAATTGGAATCAAGTCGGCCGTAGTTCTTGAAGGGGTTTATATAGGGAGTGTAACCCTAATCCTGCCGTATCCTCCAAGGATTCGGTCATATTTGAATTAATTAGGATCAGAACAGATCCCTGATATTTAGGAGATAATATCTCGTTTGTAGTTGGTGTTGAATCAGAGCCTTAATGAAGCTGAATTCTTCCCTCATGTCTATCCTTACTTTATGGAAACATGTATGTAGCTAATCGAGCGCTCGACCTATTGGCTGAATCCTTACGGCCATGCTCTGTGCGCCCTCTACAAACTGAGCCCTCCTGCGGTGGTCTGGAGGAATGAGGCAGCTCGCTCTCAGGTTTTATGGTGGATGCTGGTCGGACTCCCGACCTCTGGTCAAGATGCCCTTCATACCCCACTTAAGCTTAATCCATATATTCGTGACACGTGGCCAAGACAGAGCCGACCCCCATCAATTGCATTTTGGGAATTTAAATCTTCCATGTGGTGGATGATTTCTTTTAATTACAAAAAGTGTTTGCTAAAAAGGATACTTTCCTATTTGGATTATGAGTCTAGGTCACTAGTTTTATGGCCTTCTTTTTTTACTATTTTTGTTCTGCTTTCGTCCTTCAAGCCTTCGAGGGGAAAAAAAATGATATGTGCACTACATATTTATGTAGTGTACAAACCATTACATACTTGGTATCCACCGATTAAACTGATTAATTATTTATTATGATGAGACCCAATAAAATATATGGTATTGATTGTGTTGTGTAAAATATTGTGATAGAAAAAATATTGAATGCATCGCTACTCAAAAAAAATATTAAACCGTTTCCCCTCAACATTTAAGAACTTTTTTTTTTTCCCTAAAAGGAAAAAACATTTTTCCATGTTGGTAGATTAGGTGGCAACTCCATAAAAAAAAATTAAAAACTCTGTTCCTTTCGTTTTCTTAACGTTCATTTTTTAGAATTGTCTTTTTTTTATTTATCTGTCATTTTACATTATCAATATAACAATTATTTTTATTTTTCCACATTTACCTTTTAATTTAATTATAATATATAAACAAAGTATTTACATCTCCAATAAAAAAATACATTCTCAATGCTAAAAACACTAAAAGTCAATTTGTCTCACCATTATCCAAGCATATACATATTCCCAATATAGTATATTAAAAAATTAAAGGACAACTTAGTCATTTTACAATTTTTTTCAGACACATTAATCATTTTTTTAATATGTGTAAATATTCTCTAATCGACAAGACCGAAGGAGTACTAGTTTTCAGAAGGAAAAAAAGAAGAAAAAAAACTCAATTTTACTACGAAATGTTCACCTGACATATAAAAATCAATTTTATATTATGAATATTCTATGATAAGTTTATTGTGTATATATTCTATAAGCATGCATCAAATATTTCGATGCATGTATTACACTCTAGTGACATTTTACTTTTTGTGCCAAAAAAAACATTATTGTCTCGGAAATTTTTGAGAATGCATTCACCCAATTTTTTAGTGTCAGCCCCTGTGGCTGACACGTGACACTTATTATTATTTTATTATTATTATTATTTTTAAGTAGCAGCCGGTTTTTTTTTTTTTTTTTCCTTCGGTAAAAATCGTGATTTCGGTTATCTCGTTACATATAAATCGATTTTTTTTTTTGTGCAAATTAGTTATAAGGCTGCCATTAAAGAATTAATGATCATTTAGGGCACTCCGAAATCTTATTTAGTTATAAGGACATTCTAATTTCAAGTGGATAAAGAAGAAAAATGAAGGAAGAAGAAAAAAAAAAGATGAAAAGCTGGAAGAAAAAAAAATGAAGCGCTGGAAGAAAAAAAAAAAAAAAAAAAAAAATGAGCTGATGTTTTTTTTTTTTTTATTGTTTTTTTATTTTAGATGCTTGATGGCATTGATGACTTATGCGATGGCATTGATGTCAAGCGATGGATGACATTGATGACTTATGCGGTGACATTGATATACGATACAAGGACATTGATGACTTACGCAGTGGTATTGATGTCGATGCGAGGACATTGATGTCCGATCGCGATGACATTGATGAATGATCTGAGGACATTAAGCTAAACAAGATCGTCAAATGATTCAAGATCGTGTTAAAGAATTGAGGATTCCACAATGAATCCAATTATCGAGGAGGGCACAAACAACGTGTGGTCATTACAAGAGTCATAGTGAAGAGTCTTTGTAGTTTCACCGAACTTGTACTTATCCATATTAAAAGCTCCACATTTGGAGAAATGCAAAACAAGAGCAGCGGTGATCGATCATGATTGTTAGGTTTTATGCGGTGATATTGACGACTTACGCGGTGACATTGATGTCGATGCGAGGACATTGATGTCTCAAGCGGTGACATTGATGATTTGTATTTACAATTAGATAATCGATGCAATGATATTAATGTCACCGCGATATACAACTTGATACACACATTTGATAACTTTGTAAAGTAACTTTATTTCTTTGTTATCTTTAAATATTTGATTGATGGTGGTTTATTTGATTAGTGTTGGTTTAAATTTTCGATAACTTTGTAAAATAAGCGTATTTCTTTTTGTTTTTTTTTTGTTTAAATGCATATTTTTACGACTAAAGATATGCATAAATTGTTACAATAACACGTCAATTGCATAAATTACAATAACACGTCGATGCATAATTCGATACAATAAGACATCATTTGCATAAATCGCTACAATAAGAAGTCATTTGATAAATCGCTACAATGAGATGTCATTGCATAAATAAACTACAATGAGATGTCACCGATCAAGGTTGTCAATAGATCGCGGCGGTCAATACATCATGGTAGCCAATGAATCGGGGTGGTTAATGGATCCCGGTGGCCAATGCATCCGGGTAGGTGGTCAATGCATGACGGTGATCAATACGTCACGTCGATTTTTATGAAGAAAAAAATTGATTTTATGAAATTTATTCGGAAAATATCAAATTTGATTTTAGAATAAAGAAGATGAAAAAATATGAATTTTAATGAAAAAATTATGATGATCCGAGTTTTAGATAAAAATATATGACCTTTAGAAATATGGTGAATTATAACACACACAAAAACAAAACAAAAAAAAAACATTTTTTTTTTAAATTTTATTTTATTACTTTGAACGTTTTTTTTTTTTTCCGCTTTTTTTTTTTTTTTTTTTTTCCTTCTTCCTCTTTATCCACTTGAAATTAGAATGTCCTTATAACTAAATAAGTTTCCTTCTTAAAATTAGAATGTCCTTATAACTAAATAAGATTTCGGAGTGTCCTATTACCCCTAATAAGTTGAAAATCAGTCCTTTTAAATAATTGGCCCTTCTTTTTTTTGACTTTCCGTTAAATAAATCGAACCAAAGTGTATATTTCGATACACTTCATTTTTAGTGCCTCCAACAGACAGTGCGAATTCAGTTTTACATTTCAATCAACCGAAAAATTTCGATTACTCGATTCGATTTCGACACAACAAATGAATATACACAACAAAGTATATATTTCGATACGGTTCATTTTTTTCCTATTCGGTAAAAACCAGGGATTTCGGTTATATCGTTATATATAAACCGATTTTTTTTCCGACTCTCCGTTACATAAATCGAACCAAAGTGGTTCATTTTTTATGCTTCCAACAGACAGCGTGGATTCAGTTTTACATTTCAATCAACCGAAAATTTTTTATTTCTCGATTCGATTTCGACACAACAAAATGTATATTTCGATACGATTCGTTTTTTTCCCCTTCGGTAAAAACCGGGATTTCGGTTATCTCGTTATATATAAACCGATTTTTTATCCGACTCGCCGTTTCATAAATCGAACCAAAGTGTATATTTCAATACGGTTCATTTTTAGTGCCTCTAACAGACAGTGCGTATTCAGTTTTACATTCAAATCAACCGAAAATTTACGATTTCTCGATTCGATTTCGACACAACAAAATGTATATTTCGATACGGTTCATTTTTAGAGACCTCCAACAGACAGTGCGGATTTAGTTTTAAATTTCTATCCACCGAAATTTTTTGATTTCTCAATTCGATTTCAACACAACAATTGAATATACACTACAAAATGTATATTTCGATACGGTTCATTTTTAGTACCTCCAATAGACAGTGCAAATTCATTTTTAAATTTCAATCAACCGAAAATTTTCGCGTTCGATTCGATTTTGGTACAACAATTGAATAAAACCGTGTATTTTTCTTATCAAATACTTTTTTTAAAACATCATTGTTAAGGCCATATTTATATGATTATTAAGGGTTTATTTCATTATTATTTTCCCCACATTTGCATAATTTACATGAGAATTAAGGGTTTAAGTGTAATTATTTAATAAAGATGATTTTAAGATGATTGTATGCAAAATTGATGATTTTAAGTGTTGATTTAATGGAATTATTATTATTTGGATTTTATTACGTTTTTGCATTGTTTATTTATCATGTAGGAGTTAATTTTCGTGCATATAATGAGGATAAATGAAGCTCAAGTCGAATTATAAGAGATAGAGTTGGAATTGGCTTGAAGAAATTGGATAAAGATGAAGAGATCCGATCTCTCAGTAGATTCAAACGGGCGTCATCGATCTTGAACAGCGGCCCGTAGTGGCGGCGCCCATGCGGCGTCGTAATCGTATTTTACATTGAGAGAGTTCGACGAGACGGAGGATGAAGCGGCGTTTACTCAGCGTCCAGGCATTCTCGGGCGGGCGCCCACGAGACCAGACGGGCGTTCAAGGCCGACTTAACCTAGCCGACATCAAATTCCTATAAATAAAGCGGCAGCCCCAACCCTAATTCATACCACATAATTGAGATCGCAATTTTACACCAAAAAGCTGCGCCACAAGCCTTTTACACAGAGATGAATTTCTCCAATCCAACAATCATCTTCAACATGATTGTTGGCTAAAAGCCTCTGCAAAGTGAGTCGACGGAGGAAGCCCATCATCAACACAACCAACTAGAGAGTTCGATGCTTAAGTTTAGTGAGTTTATTTCATAGTTTTTCATTACTTTGGATCTGTTTTGTATTGTTTAAGTTTTATTGAATTAAGATTTGATGAAACGATCTATGTTTAATTTATGCTTGAATAAATTTATGAAAATATGTTTATTTGAGTTCTCTTTTATTCAAAGTAATGCATCTAATTGTGTTTTAAGAGATTATGCATGATTAGTTGAGTAAGAGTTTGGAAACAATCTCGTGATTTTGTTTTGATTGCATGTTTAGTTTACTTGAAAAAGATAAACGAAACCCTAGAATTTGGTTAGAGATATCTAATTGAATTCGTGAATAAATCACTACTAAAAACTATGTTCTAAATCATCATCTAGTTGAGTTGTTGGTTGATGGGTGGAATCTGATCTCCTCGCTGTGTTTTCCTTTATTGTTTATTAATCGAATCATTAGTTTAATCTTTAGTTAAGTTTTAGTTTTTAAACTTTTAGATTTCTGCAACTTTTTTCGCAGATTTTCGCTTTGGGCCAGTAGTTAGACGCTCGTCCGCAATAGCGAGCACTTCGTCCATTAGATTCGTTTCAGACGCTCGTTCACTTTAGTGAACGCTCGTCCGTTTTTTGTTTTCTTATTTTCTGCTTGTTTTTATTTCCTGTTTTAGTTTTAATTCTTAGGTTTAGGTTTTAGTTAGTTTCAGCTTTAGTTTAGATAGATAGTTGTGACATAATTGATATAGATTTATATTTGAATCCGATAAACATTCCACTCCCTTAGGACGACCCGTAAACACCCTATACTACGATCCTTATACTTGGGGTGTTTCGGTTTATAAATTATAAAACTAGTTTTTACCGAACAATCATTTTTTTTGTTTTCCCTTCGATAATAACCGGAATTTCGGTAAGTGTTATATATAAACCAAATTTTTTATTTCGACTCTACGTTACATAAATCGAACCAAAGTGTATATTTCGATACGGTTCATTTTTAGTGCCTCCAATACACAGTGCTGATTCAGTTTTAAATTTCAAGCAACCGAAAATTTTCGATTTCTCAATCCGATTTCGACACAACAATTGAATATACACAACAAAGTGTATATTTCGATACGGCTCATTTTTATTACATCCAACAGACATTGCGGATTCAGTTTTAAATTTCAATCAACCGAATTTTTTTGATTTTAATTCGATTTCGACACAACAATTGAATAAAACCGTGTTTTTTTTTATTTATCAAATGTGTAACTTTTCGAATCATTTTTCCCCTTTTTTTTTACAGCAGTTACTTTTTTCCCCTCGGTAAAAACCTGAATTTCGGTTATATATAAACCGATTTATTTTTCGACTCTCCGCTATATAAATCGAACCAAAGTGTATATTTCGATACGTTTCATTTTTAGTACATCCAACAGCCAGTGCGGATTCAGTTTTAAATTACAATCAACCGAAAATGTTCGCTTTCTCGATTCGAGATCGACAAAGCAATTGAATATACACAACAAAGTGTATATTTCGATTCGGTATATTTTTAGTATCTCCAACAGACAGTGCGGATTCAGTTTTAAATTTCAATCAACCGAAAAATTTCGATTCGATTTCGGCACAACAAATGAATAAATCGTGTAATTTATTTTTACCAAACGTGTAACGTTGGTAGTTTGTGCAGAAAAGGAAAAAAAACGGAAAGACCGGCGGATTTGAAGTTCTACTGTGTAGTGTACGATAGAAGATGAGTCAATTTTAACTATAAAATACAACAACAAAAAAATAAGGGCAAACAAATATCCGCGTCAAGAAGGTATGCCCGCATGTGACCACGTGGACACCAAATTAAATGTTTTTATTATTTTGAACAACATAACGTCGGTGAACCGATGAGCGTTTGCAGTACGAACGTCACTAAAATTGACGTTGGAATACAAAATCACTTTTTATATTCTTCGGACCGTTTGATACGTGTTTTTTTTCCCACCAAATGAATGACACGAGATCAATGACGTATTCATTAATGATAAGAAAGAGAAATGTCGTATAGAAAATGAATGAAACGCATTTTCAAGCATATTAATGATCTGGAAGGTAAGGCGTCCCGGGAGATTTGACCGTATAGTTATGGTCCGTTTATTGTTTTTCTATAATGTTTCATTACGTAAAGTCGAAACTAAAGGGATAGATTTTATAACATTGTTCTCCGATACATCGTATTGTGGTTTATTTTGTAGGAAAACTCCTGATAGGGCTGGAAAAGAAGTGATTCACAATATTCACGTCTCTAAAAATGAGCCACCTCTTGCAGAGAATGTGATATGTTTCGGTTGCTCTATTTGTCTTGTGCCTTGAATTATTACGGTTTAAGCTTACGCGGTTTATTTAACGTTGGAGATCTATTCTTTGATGTTATCATTGATAACGATTTATTTTGGGTCCGCCGTGCCTTGCACGGCTCACGTTCACTAGTATATAAATTATAAAACACTTGTGCTATTCGATGTAAATGATAAATATGAAAAAACTCTCGCGTTATCTTACGTTAATAAGGCTATCATCGTCGTGTCAATATACCATATCTATAACCTCGTTTATCCGTCAAAACTCGGATTGATATTATATATGACATTGTCTTCGTATGTGACATTTTGTTTGTAAACTTCTTTTTAACGTATTTAATATCATGTATCGTGCTTTATTGTGAATTTTTCCTTGAAAATGACACGTAACGAGTTTAACAATAAGTCCTGAGGTTATGCAAATGAGCATCTTCTAGTGGAGATTCCATATTTTTTTGTTGATGAAATCACCAATATCTCTATTTGTCGTAAATGTTTAAAAAAAAAAAATCAGTTTTTCTTTTAATTTTAAATTTTGATGATACCATAAAAAATGGAAAAATCGTTGAGTCGACCATAGGAGGAACTACTGATGGTGCTCAATGCAGGTGATCCGGACTCCTTTAACATTGCTTTCAGTTTTGTTTGCTTAATAAACAAAAATAAAAAATAAAAAAATATTGTTAGTAGGATGGTTAGCCGGTTAGGCCAACAGTTACAGTTATGGGTCATCTTTCTTCTTCAGGATTCATTAGAATTGCAGCAAAAGTATTTGATTTTTGGTCACCATCTTAACCGAATCACCAACTTCTGCTTCTTGCTGCACCAACACTTTAAATGGCTCTTACCTTCATTCCTATTTTGTGTTCCATTCTCTTTCTCTTTCTCTTCTTCACCCAGAATCATCATCATATACTACTACTACTTGTAAAGACAAGAGCTTTTGTCCAGATTTTTCGAGACAAGTCTGGCCCTTGATCGATTGAGATTAATTTCTTGGGTTCTCTTTCTAATCCAAGTTAATTAGCTTGCTCTATAAAATATATAGGAATGAGATCTTACCATTTTATGGAAGTTATGTTTTAGGTGCTTTTTTCTGGTGGGTTGGTGGGTGGGTGGGGACTCAGGACTTGTTGTAATTAATACTACACAGCTGTTTGAAAATAGACCTCAGAAAGTCGAGCAATAAAAATCTCTGTGTCCCTCTAAATGAACAGTCGATATTTTTTTACACCAGAGTTGGTCTGCAACTCAGGTTTTGCAGATGCGATTTCTTCCATTTCTCCAATGGGAGAAGATCATACAATGGATGTAAGTGTAACCATAAGAAACAGGACACCTACTCACGGTCGTCCCTCTTCGTTTTTGACAAGAATGGCAATGAAGCTATCAAGATCACGGTTTTATAGCTTTTTGAGAAGAGTGTTTCGTTATCAAAGCGGCTTTAGAACAGACCCGGGTTCAAATCCATTGAATTCTAGGGTTTGGATGTTGACAGAGCTCATTGTATTGGCTGTTCAAATAAGCATCATTGGCTACACATTGGCAAATTCTAAGAATGAAAGGCCAGTTTGGCTTATGAGGATTTGGGTGTCTGGATATGGTTTTGGATGTGTTCTAAGTCTCTTACAACTTTGTTGGCGTTTTGTTTTTGCTGTAAATGTTTCTAATCTCGCAGATATCGAACACCATAGGAGCCTTGATGATCCAAGGTAATAATCTTGATTCCAAGTTGAGAAAGTTGATATAATGTATTAAACCACTTCCACAAGATACTGTAAAACATGGCAACTAATACAATGAGCTCTGCCAATACACGTTATGTAATGGACTTGAATGATTTGAACCCTTGATTTACATATTTACTTAGTTTTACGGTATCTACTACTGCAAGTGCTCTTGCATCTCAAAAAGAATGATGCAAGAACATTGACTAAATGGCTACTCTTGTTGATATCAGCAGGTACATGGAAAGCATGAACAGGTACAGGACGTTTCTTGAGCTGTTTTTCGCAATATGGTTCGTAATAGGAAATATATGGGCGTTTGATTCACGCTTTGGGTCATTTAATCAAGCACCTAAGCTACATATCTTATGCATCTCCCTACTTACTTGGAATGCCATCAGCTACTCCTTCCCCTTCATTTTGTTTGTGTTGCTATGCGTCCTAGTTCCATTGCTTAGTACCCTCACAGGATACAATGTGGGGTCGTCTGCAAATCATGGGGCGTTAGACGAACAGCTTTCAGAGCTACCTTCATGGAAGTACAAGGAAGTTGACAAGGATATGGGCATCCAAAATCACGTAAGCCCCCTGACAATACATGTTTTTCTTATTTTTTATTTTGTTGTTGGCCTCTGTGTTTGTGAAAATAGAGTAACCAAAAATGGGGTGGGGGTCTTTGTTTTGAACACAGGAATGTTGCATTTGCTTGGCCATGTATAAAGACAAAGAAGAGTTAAGGCAGTTGCCTTGTTTGCATATCTTTCATCTCAAATGCATAGACCAATGGCTAAAGATCATTTCTTGCTGTCCTCTTTGTAAACAAGATTTACAGAGCTGGTAGAAGAAGGGGAAATTGTTACCCGCACCCTCCGCTACCTACTGAAACTGTATAATATAGTATAGGCTAAGATTTGGATGCTGTAAATTTGTAATAAGAGTTCCACAAAACTTATGTTTATAAAATCTCTTCCAAACAAATTCTGTACAATTTCAAAAAAAAACTTGTTACAGACAACTGGCAAGTTGTAGCAAACCATATGTCGTAATCATAATTTTTACACACAAATCAACCAACGCGATTCTCCATCATAATCTACTACTACGTGCAGTTTTGAACGAATTCGTCTTCTACATGTCTTCCTTTGTGGGCCGGTTGTCAAAAACGAATTCCACATACAAATCTTTTAGCGCAATAACCACAGTGGTAATCAGTGGCCCCATTATTGCTCCCTGCAAGAATCATTATAATTGCAAACTTTAACAAACTAACTATATTAGCCAGACAGATGATGAAGATTCGAAACCGAATGTTTGAAAAATGTAACTTCTTTTTAAATACCTCAACAGCAGATGAGAACAGAGCCATACCACCAATGATGCTGAGACCGGTAAGATAAGCACTGTGACCAGGAATATCCTCGAGAATTTCTGATGTCCCGTAATCCATAAGAACAAGATGTATAACAGATAAAACGATAGCTAATACGTATCTCCCTTCCATAACCAGTTGCAAAGCAGCTGGAATGGTTGAAAGCCAGGAAGGGAAAATCGGCAACAAAGGGCTGATAAATGCAAGAATAGTTGACATATAAAGGAAGTGAATAGAATACAATGTAAATAAGAGCCAAGTTAGACACCCTTGGAAAAAAGCAACCTCAGCCGTAGCGAATAGTACACCCGAAATAGCTTTATCAAGAGCCTCCACACACCGTGTCCTTACAGAATGTGAAATGGGAATCATACACATTACTTGTTCTGTCACCCCACCAGACTCTGATGTGATAAGGTAATACAAAACCCAGAAAAACACCATCGATTGAGATATAAAATACAATAGACCTGCAGCTCCAGACACGATCGAATTCCCAATGAAGAACAAGAACTTTGCACTACCACCTAAAACAGATGTACTGCTAACAACAACACTTTGTGCAACATCTACCCCTTGAAGAGCAAAAGCTTTCGCCTTTTCAACCAAATCTTTCCGGGTCAACAACAATTCTCGGGAAAGTGCATATACTTCATTGTACATTTCTCCCCATTCACCGTCTTTAACCCTCCTCTTCATACTCAACACTTTTTCAGCATATGGATAAGGGTTAGCCAAAGCCATTGACCGCTCAGAAGAGTTAAGAGACGGACTTATAACAAAGTGTTTGAACCCGGTGACAAACTCTGTCAAGTTATACTGAATAGCCAAACTATCGATATGTTCAGACACAGTCTCAGAAAACTTGGCAGTGTACCTATCCACAGTTCCAGGCACATCATTTTCGTCCATCCATTTCCAGATACCAATCTTCTCGGCATAGTTACTCTCCTCTACATGGGATTTCAGGGCAATAACCGCGTCTTTCCCTTCAAGTCCAATCTTATAAGAGAAAAAAACTATGCCACCTAAAGTCCCCACACTCATTCCAATAATCAACCCAATTGCTACAATGGTCTTCAATCTTTTCAAAATCCTTCTAGTGAAAAATGCAGTGACTGGACTTCGACGAAAGCTCTGACTTCTGAAAGATGACACTGCACTCATAGTTGACTCAACACCATTAGATGTATACAAGAACCCGATTGCTATGAGGGCTATCGACCCGATGCTGCCCATTTGCTCATAAGCTATGACAAACACCCAAAAGGACACAAGCCACCTCAACAATTTAGAAAATCCACTTCTGTGTTGCCTCAAGACACTAGTAGATGATTTATTTTTCCTAAGAACGAATCCCAAAACAACTTCTCTAATTTCAACTGAAGTTCCGATAAATATCTTGAAAACAGCTATAGGAACAGCAAGAATGGTCTCAGTGAACCCTAATTTAAGTGGTTCAGACCAGAATCCAACAAGTGTTTGTTGAATGCCTCTGAGAGGTATAGAGCAAAGAACAGCCCATAACACAGGCCTTAAATATTCTTGAAGCAACTTGCAAACAGCAAATAGAATGAAGACTCCCAAAGCTACCCCAGCATGAGCCATGGCAATATACAGAGCTAGGCGTACCTGTGGGTCCTGAGAGAAAGAGTTGCTGCTTTCTTCATCCTGGGCTTTTGAAGGGATGGGCTGGGATGGAAGATCGGATCGTGTATTGGGTTTCCGGGTGGAGACTGATTTGAACATTTCTTCCCAAGGTACAGCAGAGGAGGTGGAATCTGATTTGGGGTCAGAATATGGTACAAGCTCCATAGAAATTTTTAAAGAAGACAAAGTGACAGAAAAGTGAAAAGGCTCACTTTTTCTTTAAATATGGAATGGAAAAGAGGATCTGTATTAAAAACTAGAAAATTACAACCAAGTGCAAAGCAAACAGCTATCTTTCAAAGTTGTATAAAAAACCATACTCCTCAATGCTATCTTTCACTTTCTTTTACGTTAAAACACTTTGGCACCAAACAGGGGCTAAATCTAAGCTCTTTTCCTTCTCTCTTTCAGGAAGAAACACGATGGGATGAATTTAAATTAAAAAAAAAAAGCCTAAAGAACATCGTAGCAAGATGTCATCTTCTTTGATCATGCACTTTCTTCAATGTGTGTGGCTACTGGCATATGCAAGAAGACAATGAAAGGAGGCAGAGACAGAGTGAAGCTGATCAGAATTGTTTGGGAAATCGGGAATTCTTTTCTAGGACCAATGGTATAGATGGAATAAAAAGAAAATCTTAGGAGAGAGCGGCGGTTGTTGCAAGGTTGCAGGTGGAAAAAGCTGCTGCAATGGGGAATGGGGAGCTCTGTCTGGTCAGGGAATTGGGGAAATGGGGAATTGTTTTGTGTGGGATTCAGTGAAGGTGTGACTGTCAATTCATGCGCTTCTGACCTCAACTCAACAGCTCAGCAACATGTAGTAATTCTTTACAATTATTTTCACGATGCATGTGGATTTCATTTTCTTTCTTTTTGACCTAATTCAAGACAAAATATTTATTATTCTTTCTCAATTTGAATCCGATTAGAAGTGTATTTTATAATTAATATCGGTTTAAAAGACTTTCCGATTAAATTTGACTCATAAAATTCTTTCTAAAATTTGGTTAGAATCAATGAAAGCTAAGAAGAAAAAAAAAAAAAAAAAAAAAAAAATATATGAATTTAAAAGTAGTTTAAAAAAAAGACACACACACCAAAATGAAAAAATGCCCTCGTCTTCTCTACATTTTAAGGAAGAAATATAGGTTATGTCTTTAAAATTTTCTTGGTTTTGAAGTTTTAGTGAAAAACCTTATTACACACACACCAAAATGAAAAGGTTTGCATGCCCTCTCGTCTTCTCTACATTTTTAGGAAGACCACGCATATGAAGGCTAAGTCTCAATATATTGCTAAGTTTGTGTGTAAAAAAGTTACGTTTCAAACATTCAGTTTCAAATCCTAAGTTGGACTCTCCTCCAAATATCATTTTAGATGTACGTACTCCTGCTTGGATTTGGATCTTAATTCCATATCGCAACATAAATAGCATTGAGTATCCGTTCAGGTTCAGGTGTGTTGTAACCGTAGATAGTTTAAGGGTTATGTTGTAGTTACCATTTTGTGTACTAGTACTCTCTTTAGCATGAAACATACAATTCGCCATCATCATCGTTTATTTGTCTTTCTGTCCAAGTAGGCGCATTTGTATTTGTGTGTGTGTCTGTGGAGTTTGCCAAAGATCTCTCTCTCTCTCTCACACTCACACACACACATTTGATGGTAAATTGCAGGGAATGGGGCCATTGATAACCAATGTGGTTATTGCACTAAAAGATTTGTATGTGGAATTTGTTGTTGATAAACCAAAGTAAATTTGATGTGGTGCCCCTAAAGAGCCCGTTAAATCATACTGATATACTCACCCACATTTCGAAAGCAAATGACTAAATCACCCCCCCTGCATAAATTCAGACTACAACAGCCAAAGAGCTAGCTAGTATCATACTGAAATCAAACTAATCTTCCACAGGTTTTAAAAAAAAAAAAAAAAAAAAAAAAAAAAAGTACAACATGGCAATCCATAGAGAAAAAAAAAAACTGCTGCTATGTCTGTTCAATTAATAGTAAAAAACCAACCACCACCAAATAACAGAGTTAATAAGGATGGCTACTCATGGTAGGAAAGAAAACTAATTATCAGCCGCCTCGGGAGCTTGAGCATTTGCGTTATTAGGTGTTTCACCGGTAGCAGCAGAAGTTGGCGCAGCCCCATGGTAAACAGGATTATAAAATGACGGGGTCCACTGGAAGGAGGCATTCCGATTGGTGGAGGAGCAGTCATTGACGGTGGCCTTTGGACATCAGTTTGTGGTGGTCCAGGTAGAGGACCACCACTGGGTGGTGGTGTCATCATCATCATTGGCATCGGCATCGTAGAAGACATATAAACTGGCCAAAACCGACAAGGAAAAAGGTCAAGTCTTGTTCGACATTACACCCCAGGAATACCCTCTTACGACAAGGAATGAACACGAAAAGCAATTGGTGATAATTTAAGTTGGCAATGATAAATAACATAAAAACTGGAAACGCAGAAGCTGCAGCGCATAAAGAAAATAGCTGGTACCTGGAGCACCAGGTGGTGGTCTAGGCAGAACCGGAGGCCTAATTGACATTAAATGAGCACCGGGAGGGAATGTTGTGGTTCCCGGCATAGGCATCATCGGAGTAGGTAAAATGGCAACACCAGGTCTCAGCTGGTTATAAGGAACTCCTAAAGGAGGGCCTGGAGGTCTAAATGCACCAAGATGTTCCTTCACTTTTTGATCAATCAAACTCTGGTTCAGTTGTGCTTCGTATTGTTGGTAATACAATCGCACGTTTGCCTGTTAAAAAACAATGTACATTCAAATCTATATCAGAATATCATCCAGAGTACACAATTTCAGGGGTTTGCATTTGCGGTGGGTAGGGGTGGGGGTGAGGGTGAGGGGGGGGGGAGGGAAAGGATGTACCTTGTGCTTATAACCAGCATTGTGTTGCTTTCTAACAGATGGCTGAAATAATACAAAATGAAAAAACAATCGTTAATAATCAAAGCTAGGCTGAAATGAACAGGAAATGCAAGATAATTCGTTTAAAGAAATAATAAATGAAGCTAAAAGCTACCAATTTCAAAAACCAGTCTGCTTTTAATTTATGGAATTCGGAAACAAGAAAACAAAATCAAAGAATGACTTACAGAATCGTGAGTCAAGTAAGTGTCGCAATAATCGCAATAATACCTGAAAACAAATCATCATTCCATAACCTTTAGCCAAAGCTTACTTACAGAAAAAAAACGAATAAATAAATAAATAGGAAAAAGCTTCAATATATAAACAAATTCGGAAATAAATAAGAAAAGGATACCGAGGCATTGCGTCTTATGATATATTGATCAAGTTGCTGCCTGCGCAAGTAAAAATTATACACATAAGTTGGGTATCATCGAAGGAGGATTATACATAAACAAACCCTAAATAATTGAATTTAAATATAAACAAGTTGTGCTGCGATAATTGACAAGTTTGAAGTCCTGGAAGAGAGATTAAAATTGGCGGATACAAAGAACAGATGAATTTGGGTGGGGAGTCTACAGAACCACAGATACAAGCGATTGTATGCTATCTTAAGCAGCTCAAAACCAATCGATTATTCAGTATGAATCTTCATTGGGCTATGTTAATAAAGCATAAACCTGGCGGCTGCAGGAATTTTGACATGGGGGTCGGAAATTTATCAATTTTTTTCGTATCACACATATATTTGTATATTTAACTCTATACATGTAATTATAGAGTAATAGATAAAAAAATAGGGGGTCAATGCATAAAAATAAAGGAGTCAGTTACACATAGATATGTGTTTATTAAAAAAAATCTCTACTGTCATACATAATTTTTTTTATTTTAGGGGGTCGGCCGCACCCGCTCGCTTGTGGGTAAAGCCGCCCCTGCCTACAATTGCATCTGTCCCACATAATTGCCACAATTGTTAAAAACAACAAACTGTTCTGAATTAGTATCTAATTGATCTTAGTGTATTACAATGTATCAATGAATCTCTTGACTTGATAAGTTTCATTCTTCAAATACATTGTACTCTAAAGAATTTTGTGACACCATCCCATATTCTTGTGCATTGCACAAGATTTAGGTTGTCAAGGCCGGCCGGATGCCCCGAACAATGCTGGGCCCTTAGTAAACAAGTCTTTGAAAACACAGAATCTACTAAAAACGAAATACCGGTTCCATTAAATTGACAAAGGTCAAAGACCAGCATGCTCAAGACACTTGTAACAACATGAATAAAAGTTTGTAATTGTAAACTTCTAATTGGCTACTACCCTGATATTGAGCAAGGTGATCGCTGTGCAAAGTAAAATATGTCTAATTTGTTCATGGATTTTATTCTTCTTCCTTTTGTCATTTCCCCAAAGCTTTCGTGATAACATTTACTCCTCCTAGAATGAAATTTCCAGATCAAATAAAGCAAAACTAGCTATATCAATCAAACTGATAAAGGTAAAGGTAGCTATAACAATTCTAAACTGGACCCAACACAAAGAAAAAAGCACAAGGATAAAGCATAGTAACAATTTTACAATTTCGTTCAACCAATTGACAGCAAATAGCATTTCATGTAATCAACTTCAAACCCCACTCGCCACCAGCACCAAATTTCAACTTCAAATTAAATAGCACGAAAAAAAGAAAAAGAAACAAAGAAAGAAATTGAACAGCTCAAATCTCAATTGACAAAGATTTAAAAGACAAGCCAGAAACCAAGAGAAGGAATCAAAACAATTTCCTTAGCGTACAAATATTCTATCAGGTATTATGGTCGGGCAGAGATAGATGAATAGAAAGCAACTATAAATTCTTACTGTAAAGACACAAAAAACGGTGCTAGATGGATGCCAGCGGTGGGACAAGAGGGGCTGCGCAGCTTCGGACAGTCGCACTCACAGCGGCGGGCGGCACTCGGCAGCGGCAGGCTTTTGTCCGCTTGGAGTCGACGAGAAGACGCGATGTTGATGGTATGGAGAGAAAAAGCAAAGCAAGTAGGCTCCCTCGAAAAATATCACTTTTTTTAAAAGAAAATTGTTTTTTAATAAAGCAAAGTAGTGTGGAGAAATTGTCAAAAAAAGAACGAAAAAAAAAAAAAATGACATTGAAAGTGGAAAATGGTGAGAAAAAAAAATGAAAGAACGAAATTGTCCTTGTCATATTTTACGATTTTAAAAACAAATTTATTAAAAAAGTTTAATATCAAAAAAATCCACTTTAAAAAAAAAGAGAAAAATTGAATAATCATTTAGTGGAATCACAACTTATTATTTTTATCATTATATTAAATCCACAAGACTAATCTTGAATTTTTGTCATTTTTAACATTTGTTTATATAATAAAAGTATATCATTTTAAAATATCAATACGACCCTCGAAAATAAAATTATCAATACATTATTAGTCTTCTAAAAAAATACATTATTATTATTTTTCAATATACCGTTTATTTATTTATTTGGAAGGAGTCATAATTAACTAGACCAACAACAGGCTTGCTTGAGCTAAGACATGAGCCGGTTATTGCTACTTCGCTTAACAAAAGAGAATGAGCAAGTCGAAAAAGCCCTCGTAATATTTAAACAATCCAAAACTAAACAACCGAAATATATCATTCGTAGACGATGCACTCAAGAAACTAAACAACCGGATTCCTTATTGACTCAGCTATTGAAAGCTAAATACTTTCGAAACTCCTATTTTATGGATGCAGGTAACGGCCACAATGGATCTTTTGTTTGGCATAGCATATTGCTAGGGCCGTCCTCATAAAACAGGCGCTTAAGCCAAATATTTTGTTTACCGATTATTTTTATTTCAAAAACTAAAATCAAATCAATATGTTAAACCATCTAGAAATACTCTAAATATTATAGGATAAATTTTGTTTACATTAGAATTGTTGAAGAATGTATCAGTTGTCTGTTAACAATCTTAGGAGCAAAACCACTAATTAAAAGCACCACATGTTAAAATGGATTCATATTCTGATATTATGTCATTCAATTAAACAAACACTCCATAAAAAAAAATTGGTAACGCTGGAATTAAATTTAAAAAAAATGATTATCACATCTGCAAAATGGTCATACTGAACCATTAACAGATTGATGGAAGCTAATGATTGTTCTTTTTTCACTTTTTCCTTCGGCCTTCGGAAGGTCAAGAAAAAATTAGACCTTAGTATTACTACATGTTCCATTAGTAACATCCCTTTGAGGGGTTACTACGTATTTTAGGGCTATACGGATTCGAACCGTAGACCTTTTCGGTAGGATCAACCTTATTCCGTGGCATTTACACGAGGTTCGTATCCAGGAAAAAGCAGAAAATTTGATGGATGGACGGGGAATCCTTTTGAATTTAATTAATTAGTGTAAAAAGTGATGATAATGTCAAAAAATGAAAAATATAATATTGGAAAACAGGGACAATGGGAAATTTGTTTGAAGACATTGATTTTGCCTCACATATTGAAAAGCAGAGACACAAATGCAGCTTGTGTTTTCTTATATTTTTAGATTAGAGTTAAAAAAAATTAAGTAGAAAGCTAAAGATACAATTTCATTGTCGGGTTTTTTTATTTATGAATTACTATACAGCTACGAATTTAAAAAATGAATGGGTTAAAAGAAAGGTTGGAACTAGAAGCGGGCTATGAGAATATAGCCAAACTAAATATAACATACAGTAAACATATGCAACCTAATAATACTACTAGATCATTTTTGAGGCCCTGAATTTACTACATTTGGGGGAGGCCCAGGGCTAAGGCCTCCTCACAGGGACGGCTCTGCATATTGCATGGTCGAGATCTTCTTGTAAAGGACTTGAGGTGGCGTATTAGTTTGGGAGAAAATATCTATGTTTTTAAAGATCATTGGATCCCAAAGGCCCACAACATCAAAACATGTAACACTTATATCGCCCTTCCAATGGATTACACAGTCAAAATTTAATGCTGCCGGGAAAGAGGAAATGGAATAAAGAACTCATCTCCTCCTCTTTTATGCCACATATTGCGGATTACATCCTGAATATAAACCTTGCTCCAAGGAATAGGCATGATAGACTTATATGGCATTTCACCACCAATGGCCTTTACTCGATTAAATGACGATATTCCATTGTATTAAATTATCCAAATTGCTGTGACTGTGACAATGTGAATATTGAGGGATATTCTTCAAGTTTTTCTCCTTTTTGGAAAAAGCTAAAGACGCAGAAAGTTCCACCACGGGTGACTCGCTTTCTTTAAAGAGCTACACACAATTGTATGCCAACGAGTGAGAATCAGTAGAAATGAGGCTGTTCGAATGGCATATGCAGTGTATGTGGAACATCCATTGAAACTATTGGTCATTGCCTTATTGATTGTACAATTGCGCGAAAAGTGTGGAGTATGGAGTCTTTTAGTAAGTGTTGGATGATAGCTGGACTGCACTCTTTTGCCGATGTGCTTGACTTGATTTTAAATATGAACGATGAATTCGCTCGTTGTAAGTTTTTATATATCTTTTGACTTATTTAGAAAGCCCGGTGCTCGTGGATTTATGAAAAGAAATCCGTTTATGTGTCATTCCTTTTAAAAGAGGCAGAAGTTGGTAGTAAATAATCCTTATATCTTCTGTTATTAACTCACAAACTGGCAGAAAGAAATCTTCTAATTGGCCAAAAGAGTGGAAGCCCCCCACCTCCCACCTCCCACCTCTTTTATCAAATGTAATGTTGATGCATGCCTCAAAGTAAATTCGCTCTCAGTTGGCGGTATTTTCCAAAATGAAACCGGGAAATTCTTAATGCTTACTCCTTCCACATTGGTACAAACATCTCCGTTCTTGAAGGTGAAGCTATGGGAGTTTCTCATGGTCTTTCATTTGCGATATCCTATGGTTATCACTGACTCATCTTAGAGGCGGACTCGTTAACAACCATTTAAAAACTACAGTCATCTGAAGAAGATTTATCGGATGTGACACAAATATTGGTCGCAAGCTGCAAAGATTTTTTGAGCTTTTTGATTCTATAATTTTTGCTTTTGTTAAACGCATGGGGAATGCCTCACGGATTTCCTAGCTAGCCATGGAGCTCTTTTGTCTGTTGGTAGTTATGTTGAATGGGGCGTTTCTTTCCTTTTGGATGTTTTTCATGCTTGCATTATGGATAGTGCCCGATAAATATCCTTTTCCACTCAAAAAGATAAAATATAAAATTGAATATTATTTTCTAGAATATGTATATATACTCTAATCACACAACCATCATGCCTTTCAACTTGGCAAATGGAAACCCCCACCTTTAGACTTGATAAAATTTAACGTGGATGCAGCGCGAAAAGTGTGGAGTATGTGTATCTGCTGAATTAATGCTGCTAGCTAGTACTCAATTAATTAATAATCAAAGATTGTATCTGCTAATCTTAGAACGAAGACAGAAATAAGCACAAATTCGATAACCAAGAGCCATGGCAAGTAAGATCCAAACTTCTTGTAAACCACCCTTTAAATTAACAGTATCAAATGAAGGTGAACTCTGTAGCGGTCTGCATCCCATCCCGTTTGATCTGCATTCGTATGCCTCGTCTCCTGTGTATTGTACCTTCAACAACAGCCTGAATCCGTAGTACATGAATGATACATATTTCAACCACCTCATGAACTTTGGTATGTGCTGCATTATATATGATATATATAAACAATCAACCCATGAATAGTCGAGATTCTCAACTCTAAAATCGACTGTTAAAAAGCCGATTGTAAGACGTTCAATATATATACATATACCTGGACGTAGTAGCCGCCCGTAAGAAGAAACAACATAAGTACCAAAGAAGCAACCATCCCAGCTTTTTTTATGCTCATTACTGCTGCCCCAAACAGTTCTCCAGCTCCCTATTTATATTCAACAAAAACAGGATATATATATTTATTACATACATACATACATATAAATTTTAGTCTACGGCCCCCGATTACACAGTTATGCCTCTGAATCTATTGGAAGAAAATAATAAATACTAAAAAAAAAAAAAGAGAATGTAATAAGTACCTGGCTGGTAATAGCAACAAGTAGGATAGCAGACAAAGTGATGAAGAAGCACTGGACATTTGCTTTAAAGCCAGCCATGTAATAGAGAATGGACATAAACAAGGTAGGGTATAATACATGTGCTATCATGTCACACATTGTGCTGCATACATAGTATACACTCAATCTGTACATATCTGCTTTCCTTTCTTTCATTAAGTATATCTTCTCGAATGGAAATACGTATACCGCTCCGAATAACGACGACGATGTCCAGAAAATGCATATATAGAACAACAGCCCAATCTGCATCAAAAAACACCCGACCTTCTCTCCTTTATATTACCATTAAAAAAAAGATTTTTCGTATGTCAGTCACGCACTCACACGTACTGTCAGATCAGATGGTGACACTTGTAGTGTCTACCGAAGAAGTCGGATGAGACAATTATATGAGTAATGCTAGCTACTACAACAATCATTCTAACACATTAGTTGTCACAACATGGTGCGGCAGTCGGCGTGACATCTCATGATGTGACATCATTTAAAGAGAGGGTCTACTACCATGCATATCATGGGTTAATTGTCTAAGTGACACATCATGTTGTGATATTTGTTGTGTCAGAGTGGTTGTGAAAGTAGCATTATTCTGAATATATTTCATGACGTGACATCTTATTAAAGAGGGGTTCAACTACCACATGATGTTGTATCGTAATGGTATTCTGACAATATGATGTGGCAGTGGCGGTTTCATTGTCACATCAGGTTGGTGACACTTGTAGTGTCTAGAGAAGTTGTGGCAAATATGAGTAATGTTACTACAACAATCAATATGGCGTACACAACAAATATCACAACGTCATACATGATGTGACAACTATTTAAAAGAATGGTCTCAGTGGTATGTGATGCCACAGACACATCAGACTGTGATATTTGTTGAGTTATAATGATTGTGACAGTAGCATTATTTTGACAATATAACGTGACAGTGTTGGTTTCACCGTCGCGTCGACTTGTGACACTTTTACCGTCTAGAGAAGTTGTGACAATATGAGTAATGTAACTACAACAATCAGTCAAACACAACAAATGTCACAACGTGATGTGGCGTCTTGTCGAAGAGGGGTCCACTACCACATCATGCGTTGCCCCACTCACACATCCGGATGTGACATTTGTTGTATTAGAACGGTTGTGACAACGACATTATTCTGACAATATGACGTGACAGTGCCGGTCTCACTGTGTCATCAGGTTGTTGTGACGATAAAAGTTTTGAGTAAAATATTAATTGCCTGGTCTCTAAGTTGAGCTTCAGTTTTAAAGGTAGATTTCCACCAAAGAAGACCAAGCAAGACTGCCACACCAAGTGCTTGTATGAGCCTTAAAACATCAAAGTAATCTCTATATCTCTCTTTAAATGTCCTTTTGAATAATATCACAAATTGATCCCACCAACTCAATGTCCAATCTTTCTTTATTTGAATCCCTAGTTGAAGATGTTTCGGTGTTATAGACGACTGTTGATGATTCTCATTTTTCTCCTTAGGCTCTATTTGTACTTTGTAATTCTGGTGCAGATACTGTATAGATAGAGAGAAAAAAGGAGTGTGTATATATATTGAAAGAAGTGATGTATATGTATATGTATATATACTGTACGTACCCGGATTACAATGCGTTCGTATTCGTCAGTTACTATACATCCATGATCTAAATCTTGAGGAATGCTCATGTCATTAACCTGTCCTGTTGCTAAATCCAGCAAGAATTCAGCTGGATTCATAGCTATTTGCGGTATAAATCTCAACGACGTGAAATATTCCACTGCTTCTTGTGTCAATCCATTGTATAATGGGAACCCTTCTGATAATAACAGAACTTTATCGAACGTGTAAAACATTCTGCTCGATGGCTGGTGTATCGTCGTGATTATCGTCCTCCCTGCCTATATATATATATATATACATACATATAAGCACACCCCACATCAAAAGTTAATAACTTTAACAAGTTTAAAGTATTGTTAAAGATAGTTACCTTAGCAAGGGCACCAAGGATTTGAAGGAGTTTACTTGAAGACGCGGAATCAAGCCCTGAAGTTGGTTCATCCAGCAATAATAGTGAAGGATCAACAAGTATTTCATATGCTATGCTTGTTCTTTTTCTCTCTCCTCCTGATACACCTTTTACAAAAGCTCCTCCTATTTTCGTATGGCGACACCTATTTATATATACACATACATACAGATATTTATACGCAGAACGTCGTGGCATATCAATTAATAAGTCTTGTTAAGAACATAAGTAAAGCTAACCTGTCTAAGCCTAATTCCTTGATGATCTTGTCAACTCTTTCGTACTTTTGTTGTCGTGTCATAATGTTTGGAAGCCTTAAAGATGCAGCAAAATTTAACGTTTCCTCGACCGTTAATTGTGGAAAAAGCACGTCGTCTTGCGTTACAAAACCGATCCTGTTCGTGAAAAAATGCAGATTAGAATTAATCAAGAACATGTTTGTTTAATTAATTAGCACTATGGAAAAACGGATGATATATATATTTTAAACAAACCTTCTTTTAAGAGCAGCAGTATATGGTATGTCATTGTATCTAACAGTCCCTTTAACATTTTCTTTCAATCTCCCACCTATGATCTTCAACAATGTTGTTTTTCCACTGCCAGATGGACCCATTAAGGCCAGAATCTCACCGGGACCGACGCTTCCCGTAATTCCTTTCAATATTTGCTTGTAGCCATCTTGATTTGTGCTTGATGTTTGTGAACTTTCTTTCAAAACAACTGTATTTATTGGATTCTTGCATGAACCATGTTTAGTTTTCACCTTGTATTCAACATCTGCAAACTGTATTGTTTATACTATAGGCAATCAATATTTTAACTCAATACAATGAAAAATATATAGTTCTAAAATTGTTCCAAAACAGGTAAGATTTAGTAGCACAAGTACAGATACGTGGGTACAGATACGTGGGTACAGATACGGGATAGATGAGTTATGAACAAACACAAGAAACATTACCTTGAGATATATAGGAAGAGAGGAGTCTTGATTCGGGGTCGGTTCGTCGTCTTGTATATCAATCTCAGAATCCCTGTTCATAAGGTAAGCTTGAGAGATGTAATCAATACCATGGCCTGCAAAGCCATTGATTCTTGAAATTTGCATGGACCTCATGGTTGGACTTGACAAATGCTCAATCTCATCTTCACTTTGAAGTTCCATTTTTGGTTTTTGTTTTTGTTTTTTTTAACAAGGTGCTGCATAACCAGATGCATTGTGAAGCTATATAGATAGATAGGGCACCAAAAATCTAACTTAAAAATTGTTAGGACACAATCTTTACATGGCTAAAGTAGATAATTAGGCTACTTAATTATTACTTTAGTTTAGTTGTCACACACTCTTTGTATTGACATTGACTTGCTCTTGGCAAGTTTCTTTTTTTTTAATTTTTATTGAGTATACAAATTATTAGTTAGAGCAGGTGGGCTTGTTGCTTATTGGATTGTATGTTTTGCATTTTAAACATTTATATGGATTGAAAATTTATTAATAGGATTATTAGAAGAAATACAAAGTTAAAAAAAATTGGATTGTATGTTTTGCATTTTAAACATTTATATGGATTGAAAATTTATTAATAGGATTATTAGAAGAAATACAAAGTTAAAAAAAATAATGCGGTGAAAGTGGATCGAACACCTGACCTTCAGATCTTCAGTCTGACGCTCTCCCAACTGAGCTATCCCCGCAGACGCATCATTATCAATAATGATGATTAATATCTTAGTTATAATTTGATTAAAACGTTACCCAGATAAGACAATAAAGGAACGATGTGAAAACTGAAATAAACTGTTGTCTTAGTGTGATTTATCACTTCTTTGCAAATAACATTTTGTTTCCACTTTTCTCTTTGAACAAAATAAATCTCTCAAGTTTCCATTTCTCAACAACAACAAAAAATTTATCATCAAAATCACAGCTAATTTATTTAATCGTAAAAAAAAGTTTAAAAATGTAAGATTTAATGACCCACAAATACTTTATAAAAAATATATAAAAAAAAAAAGACCCCCAAATACGATGAATCTTTAAATTTTAAACCTAAACCATTCAGCTTCCTTCCATTAGGCAGCTATAACTAAAGCTATTCATGCAGCTTGAAGCTGCTGTTGAAGCTTAAGCAAGTATAAGGTGGTTTTGTCATTGAGGCATTTCATCAAACACCTAAAGGCAGTTAATTAAATTAAAGTTATTTAGAGTTAGTTACTACCTAATTAGCCTATAAATACTATATAATTTAAGACTGCAATCACAAAGAATCTTAGTTCAATTTCATTGTTAAGCTCTCAATTTTCGAGTTGTGTATCAATCAAGAATTCCCGCATAAAAGGATTTCAAATTTGTTCATCATTGTTCGTCTTCCTCAATGAGATTCTGGAGGTGTTGTTACTGTGATTTTGTTTCGTTTTGTTCGTTTTACAACATGGTATCAGAGAGATAATCTTCTGCTTCGTTAGATTGTTGTTATTCTGGTACAACCTCTGTTAAGAGGATCAAAGAATTTCCATCATTGGAAGAGAGCTACTTCCAAGGCCTTATCATCTAAAGGCAAGCTTTGTTATATCAATGTCACTTCTACTATGCCTCCTGCTGATGATCCCAGCTTTTTGTAATTGGATGCAACATTAACGACTTAGTGACTTCTTAGTTGTTAAACTCCATATGGTTCTTGCCATTTCTGAGAGTGACCTTCAAAATAGGTTTGGAAGAGGTGATGCCTACAGCCTACAGGTTGTCTAACTTGAAAGAAGAGATTTAGAAAGTAAAGCAAGGTTCTCTCTCAGTTACAACAGACTATTTCACAAAGTTGAAGACTCTTTGGGATCAAAATAATCAGAGAATACTAAGCAAATGCTTACACTACCCGTTTCTTGAAAGGGTTAAATGGGAACTTTAGCATTGTTTAAGTCCCAGGTTCTTATGACTCAGACTTTGCCTGATGAATGGCCTTGAATCATGAGCAGCAAATGAATTACACTACAGCCAATACAGATTCTGTAATCTTGGCTACTAAGTCAGAAAATTCTGTTGCAGATGTGGAATGTTTCAATGTTGTAGGTCAGTCTAGGTATCCTGCTCAAGGCAGAGGTCAAGGCCAAGGAAGAGGTGACGGCAGAGGTTATCAAGGGAATTCAAAAAGGCCACAGTGCACTTATTGTGGCAGAGAAAGACATACAGTGGGAGTCTCTTGCATCTCCTATCAAACTTTGCATGTCATTTCATCACATATGGATCTGCAGAAGAAGGCAGACCGAACCAGAAGGATTAAAAGATGGCAAAAACCATTGGAGTTACAAGCTTAGAAATCAAACCAACCAATTTTACCTCATTACACAGACATTAATGTTTAGATCTGACTGAATACAATACAATACAAATACTAGAAAGCAGATGAGAAATTCCTATATAGGAGTTATCGCTTTGCTCCAATCATATTACGACCCCCACCTTCTAATAATAATAAAAAGGATAGAGGATGGGTTTAGGTATGAAAATAATGGAAAGCAAATGTCATGATGTGACTAAAGAGACCTGATAACTCCTCAATAGAGAGTCCAGTCTTTTGTACTACAACTTTTAACTTGTCTCTGCACAATGGTACCCCTTTGCTAAATGCACTGCTGCCTGTTGCTGCTATTCCATTTGTTCGGGGTCTGTACAGCGCCGCCCCGCCGACTGGAGCCAAAAACCAACCATGTAAACCGTTCCCATGTAATCAAACGAAGAAAACGTGGTAGAACCTTCCATTCTCATGAATCTGTAAAAAGCCATTTCCGTCCTTTTGACCTTTTACTATCATCTTGTTGCTCTTTCGTGTGCATTTTACTGCATTCCACCTTTATGTGTATCTTGTAAACGAAACCTCCTAGGCTTTGTCTGTATGAATTATATCATCTTGTATCCACTCTCAATTGAATTATTCCAAGTTGCTCATACCTCTGCTTTTTTTCTTTTTCTTTCTGGAGAGCTGTTTGAGAAACAGTACAGATTCCACCACTTTGACCACTAAACTCCTACCTAGTAGAATGATGTCCTATAATCGCAATCCAGGGTATTTTAGTCTAAAAATTAAACAATCTTATATATTCATGCCCGTTTTCTTTCATAATCACAAGAAGCTAGAGCTTAAATCTGATATGAACACCAACAGCAATATCCGCGTTCTTCTTTACCCAATATAAAGGCCTTTCCTATCTCAATAATCATCACCCACTCCTCCATTGGTATCACTCTTCCTCTTTTATCATGAGTGTCATCTCGGACCTCCATACGTAACATGTGCATCTAATGGTCGTCTCGTCTCTGTACAAACCATCTACCACCATAGAATATTGTCTCACTCAAACAACAGCTACAGACACCATCTCCAAATCTTCATCCTACATTCGGTATCTCAATTCTTTTCATATGCTTTTATATGAACTTTCCACACTGAACCTTCGCTGAGGCCTTTCTTATGAACTTTACAACCGTGATCCAGCCACGTAGCTGCTTAGAAGACTGGTATAACAACTTCATTCACAAAGAATCACAAACATATAATCCAGTGAATCCATTAGCCAGTAGAGTTCAAAAGTGTAAAATCAGTTCAACTGTCTGTAGCAACTGTACGCAAATGCAACTGAAGCAATAGCAGCAGCAACAGCCAGAACAGCGTATGTATCTTCACGTTCCCAGCTTTCAAACAAAGGTGTATCACACCCTTGCTTGCGCGATGAAACCCCTTTGCCATCATTTTGAGTGGAACCTCGTGCCCTTAGGCTCTTATACTCTTCATCATCGAGTCTAGTACTAGTAGTCTCCTCGTTGTGGTTATAGTCCTCATTTTCCACCAGATTTTGACAACAAAAGGAACTTCCATTTTCCTGGCAACATCCCACACCCTCGGCCTGAGAAGTACAAGTATTCACTCTTGAATCAATTTGTGTCAGGTCCTTAGTGCGTAGTGCCTGAGCTCGTTTTTGTTCTTCCTCAGATAACCCCATCTGTCCCCTGTAAAAGAGAATACAAGATATAGTAAAAGACAATCTCTACACTCCAAGTTATACATGAGTTGCAGAGCTCTATTCACACTCATTCCCCATCCGACATCGGGAAGTTTTTCTAAATAGTTTAATTTAAGTTGGGAATAAAGGAAATTCCCTCTATCAGGCAATTCAACACCGGCGCGAAATTGAACATCCCCCATGCAAACCTATTTGACATTTGCTTTAAATGCAATATAAAGACAGTTTTATGTATGGAATATGAATATCCAACCTATATAAACGACATCAACGGATTAAAAGGTAAACAGTCCACAGTTGGTAGTAACATGCAGGTTACACTGGCTATGAGAGAACAAAATGCCAGAGTGAATGGTGGATTACCTCCACAACCAATCTACAATCTGACCTTTGATAATGTGCTGCTCCAGCAAAATCGGCACGTCATCCGGTGATACATAACCATACCTAATATGCCCATTGAAGCATATGTAAGCATTCTCCCGGTTATTATGATAAAAATAAGAAGAGAAACAGAATCATGAACCACTACGGTTTTAATTTGTAGTTGAGCTTAGTGGATTAATTTGCTTACCAGTGCCCAGCAACTTGTTTGCAGAGATTAGGTCCAAATATGATCACATTTCCAGCATACTTGTGCCCACCAATGTGTGAGCATGCACTAACAGACAACTTGTTTTGAAGACCGCGTAACACAATCTCTTCACTAAATCTACTGAGTAGGGCTGGCCCACATACACCACATCGTCGATCTCTACTACCATGACAGCATACGAAAATATACCACCCCTTTAGTGTTTCAGCTGTTCCAGGCAACCACTCACCATCCTTCACAAGCACTTCCTCCACAAATGTGTCTACATCGAAATGTGTCAATTTCCTGCGTCCAATACCAGACTCATCAAATCTAGGAGACAATAACATTCAATATACGAAAAGAGTAAAAAATTGAGAGAAGGGATTAAGTTTTACCTGTATCTGACCATGTCTGGGAAGATCAATACATCCCCGTTTGATGTATCAGTTCCATCACGCCCTTCGCATACTGTTAATCGTGTCTTTAAATCCCCCCAAAAAAATCAAATGCCCAATACAAGGTTAGGGAAAAGAATGGGTATAAAACAAGAGGGCCGACACACACAAAAAAAAAAGTACATCTTAACACTAAGAAAAATCATTGTCTGTATCAGGTGCAATGCAGCATCATTGTAGAAAAAGATGATTCATCATTGTAGATAGCATCATTTTTTTTTATCTGTGTAGAACTTTAAGCTTATCTTCTAACATACAAAAGCATGCTTTTCTACCAATGTCCACTTTCACTGGACAACCATTAACATACATGTCCACACCAAGTCACCAACCCACCACGTGGCCACCAAAAAAGAAAAAGAGAACCTCACACACAGCACAAATGGAAAATCCATGGCATGAACACATCAAACATGCTGATTTCCAGTACATTCACCTAACAAACTAAACGAATAGCAAATCAATATAAGCATCTACAAATGTAATGCCCACTCCCCTTGCCCCTTTTCTTAATGAAGCTTTAAAAACAACCCTAATCTCCAGGAGAAACTCATGTCAAAACCCAACAATTCATATCAACAATTAAATCATATCACAACAAAGGAAAAAAACTCGGATCAAATGAAACACAACACGATAAAACAAGCAAGATTTACTCAACACAAAAGCCACAAACCTGCCTCTTCAAATCAGATTTCCTAATGCAGAGAGCGGCAGACAGTAGCCTCGGCAAACGATCAAACTCAGCAGCCTCAATGCGTGGAGGCCAAACCCGAGGGTTCTTGTAGCACAAGAACACGTGGCGCTCAAAGAACTCAACCGTCCCAACAAGTGATTCCTGTTTAAAATCAGGCCTAGAAAACCCAAACTCAGCATCTAAATCAATATTCCCACCAGCACCACCTCCAGCATCAAGGCTGGCGAGAAATCCGTCGTTCTGGAAGCTCCCGGATGCGCTACCGATCTGTGAGCTGTCAAGAAGGTAGCTGTCGTTCTCATAACTTGCAATAGGAGTGGAAGTAGAAGTAGAAGCGTTCATAAAAGAGAGAGATTCGTCTCTGTTACTAGCCATATCAAAGTGTTCGACACAAGTCCTCAATGGGTAAAAAGGAAAAGTCTTTGTTACAAAGATGAGACTGATGTTTTTCCAGTCATGAGTTGGGGTGTGTAGGGGGTATTTGATTAGGGAAGGGAAAATGAGCAAACACTTCGTAATCACAATCTTTTGTTGGTTTTTTTTTAGTTATTACTGTATTTGGGTTAGGAAAAAGACCAGTCCGACCATCTATAAAGTTAGGCAGTCAACCATAAGTCATTCATTCAATTATCAAGGGACATTTTTGTGATTTTAACGAGGAAAACGATATATTCACAACTTCATTGTGCGTGTTGATGTGGTGCATATATCACTCATGTTTTTAGGTACGCTTAATTAACTTTTGAAAAACCGATTTTTAAAGTATAAATCAGGCGCTCCTAATAATGTTGATAGCGAATAATGGCGCCTAAATTCGCGCGTGTGGTAGAGTTGATCTTGAGGCAGGAAGCCGCCCGAGGTTCGAGTTCCTCTGGAGACAAATTAGTCTTCCAACGTAGTGTGGGTTCGAAACTCTCTGGAAACAAACGTAGTTTTCCTCCCATGTTATGTGGTGTGTTAGTCCACTTTTGTATAGTTGTAAATAATGTTCCCACATTATGTAATGTGAGTTCGAATCCCTTTTGAGGTAAATTAGTCTTCCAACGTAGCTTTCCTCCTGCATTATGTGGTGTGTTAGTTTCAACGTAGTTTTCCTCCCACATTATACAGTGTTTTAGTCCACTCTTGTGTGGTTGTAATTTGTAAATAATGTTGATGGTAATGATCCATTTTTTCAAAATCAATTATTGATTTTTCGAATGTCAATTCGATGTGTTGATTGCGGTAAACGGGTAAGTGACTCGTATACAAATAAATTTTCTCTTCATTTTCATAATCAACAAACGATAGAATGTCGATTCGATGTGTTGATTGCGGTAAACAGGTAAGTGATTCGGATACAAATAATTTTTCTCTTCGCATTCATAATCAACAAACGAAATTCAAGATTGGTAAGGGATTAATGCCCATTTAATCTCGTTTGTTTCATATTTTTACGTTTTCAATCTGTTTTTGCCAGGTGTGATGCTTTTATTGGATAGATAAATCCATACCACTTCTCCAATGCTAATTGGTTGACGAATTGGGATCGTCTGCTGTAAGGGGCGCGACGATGATGAAAATAGACCTGGCCACGTGTCACCTTTACAACGTCCCAAGGATAAATAGGAGGGAAGCTTGAAGGGCCAGGAGCCCTACAGTAGTAAGACCTTACCCCAGGAGGGAGGTCTGCCCATCTCCTTCCCGGCTACCTCACTGCAGCGCAGCTCGGCCAGGTCGGGAGGTAGGACTCGTAGCTCAGGTCGGGACGACCTGAGGTGCTCATCAGAAACCGACAGGTTCTGTCCTTAAATGATCAGTAGCGCACGTGCCTATATCATAGGATAATCATTAGAGAATCCCTGGATTACCGGGAGAAAATCTTATAATTCGAATAATATCGTGATTATCTCTTATGAGAGATAAACACGTGATGATCCTTAAGGTTTAAGGATTCTACGACTTGTTTGACAAGAAAAGAGGTGAGACGCCTCCCTATATAATCAGCCCTAAGGAACTACGAAGGACTTGATTCCAATTTCACTATTGGATATGTCTCGGATTTTATCAACGGAAAAACAACAAGTAATAAATTATAAATCCGGTATACCCCAATTGCAGGGATCGTAGTATAGCAACTAATACCGGGTCGATCTCACAGGGAATCGGGGTTGTTTATTCTAGTTTTTATTTAATTAACCTAAATATGTCACGACTACTACTACTAAAAAGATAAGAAAACAGTTCAGAACTATAACATAAAACGAAACTAACAATGGAAATAACGAAAGTAAATTGGACAGAAGATCGAAACCTAAAGCCAGGAAAATAGGGTTGCGAACAAGATAACTAACCTACTTTTTTTTTTCTAAACCTAATATGCAATAAAAACTGTAACTTCACTAAGCAAAACGATCATAAGTGATTAATCAATAATTTAACGAACGAACAAGCTATTGATCCACCAATCCTACAACAATCAATTTCTATCTAGATTATCTCGTGGTTTTTAACAAGGTTGTGATTCACCTAACAAAAGTATGAACTCCTAATCTCTTAGAAATGTTCGCCTATCAATCTTTCATCTTTCGATCCAAAGGCTAACGCTTTCAAATCAAAGGTGCGAAATTTATCAATTTCTAACCTAGAAATCTAACCTAACAACTCTCGTTAATTAGATTAAAGATCTAATCTTTACTATGGCGATCTAGGGTTTAACATGATTCTCATCAAAATCAAACAATCACACATGCAACAATCCATCGATATAATTGCATAAATTCAACATGAGCATAATAGAGATACAACTTTAATTAAAAACTCACAAGATAATCAAGAAACGAAACTGAATTGTTGATAGGATGGCTTCACAATGCTTGTTCCAAGAGCTTTTAGCCTCTAAACATCACTTGAAAGCTTGAATGTGCTTGAATAAAGTACATAAATTGAAAGATCTAATCTAGAGATTGAAAAGCATAAAGTTTGATCTAAAATAAGAATAAAACGCAGCTAAGCCGCCCCTTAGGGTATATGTGGCCGCCTAGATGAATTAGGGTTCGAATTCTTCTGTTTTAGGGTTGAGAAAAACGCAGCTACTTATAGATTTTTAAGTCGGCTGCTGCTATGTCGGCCAATGGACGCCCGTCCAGATGCTTAAAATTATTCGAGTCGGGCCGAGCTGGATCAGAGGCCCGTCCTATGTAATTCCAGACGCTCGTTTAGCAATTATCTCAAAACTCTGAATCAAGTTACTTCTCTTGGACGCTCGTCCATACCTTCAGACGCCCACGTCGGCGGACGGAGCGTGACATACGTTCACTCATCATATCTTCATTCTACCTTCGACTTGCATCTCCTTCCTTCCATTTAATCTTCAATCAAACATCTTTTATTTCATTCCTTGCCATGCAAATTGTACCTACAAGATAATAAAGCGTGCAAAATGTAGAACCATATATATTGATAGAAAATCGCTAATAAAATCACGTAATTAACTCGATTTTGCACTTAAACCACTTCAAACCTCATTTGCTCAATAAATCCAATAAATACCTACTTTCTATGCAAATTATACGAATATGGAGAGAATTGTTACAAAATATAACAATGTAAATCATATAAAATCACCCTAAACAACTCCCCCACACTTAGCTTTTGCTCGTCCCGAGCAAAACAAGACAAGATAGAGGCTCGGAAAAGATAGATACTTCAGCAAATATAACGCATAGTCAATAAATTAGAGGTTCACCCCGGTGTGTGTGCAAAACCATAGCAAACTTCCACTAAGTCCAAACTTGAAATTTATTCAAATCAACTAGCCAATACTCCATTTAAACTAGAAATAGATGATACTTGTAACATGCACCCTACAAAACGTAACATATCCCGAAAAGGATGATAGAATACATTTAGGACCTTTCTGACATACTCAGAGGACAATCCCTACAACATATCTGTCAGTTTATACTGGGGATAAGGTAGACAATAACTAAGTCTTTTACTCATTCATACCAGATTCCTTATATAAGTTGATTCAATAATTTCCATATACAAACACACATCAGAATGAGCTATTGCCCTGTCATAGCAGAATAGGATATTCGAGATATACCCTACCTTACTCAAATCATAAAGCAGCTTTTTCTGACTGTCATGAGCTTTTGGTCATCATGGTGGTATAGGACATTCGAGATATGACCTACCGCACTCAAATCATCGACCAGCTGTCGACACACCCCATTTATTCATTCATTTAAAACAACTTCTAAAGCACAGTAGTTACATTTCACTTATCACATTCAAACCTAAGATATTCACAGTATGTCATACTTTGGCTATAAATACAAACTATTATAATTCTCACGATACGTACGTTAGCACTAAGCACAAGATACTTATAAGATAATCAAACATTACTAATCCAAATGGGTATAGCTTTATAATTTAGCTCATCGTTCAATATGGCTCGTGAGATGTAAGTCGGGTGAAACCTCTAACGTACTAAACATACGGTATACAACATCCATGAATATTAAAACCGAACAAAAATATGCATTTGCTCACTCGGGACAACAAAAGTTTGAAAAATTTAGCTCATTTCAGCATAGAATCATAATATAAGCAAATGATAGATACACATAACTATTTCCCTCCCCCACACTTAAACCACAACATGTCCTCAGGTTGTGCAGAATTAAAAAGGAACAAAGTACTTAGCTGATTGTAACAGATACTCGAATCGTTGGTCAGGCCGGAGCATGAAAAGGCCAACGCTTGTAGTGACAAATAGAACTCGTATCAGCACGATGTAAAAGCTAGCTCGACAACACAGCTAGAAATATTCCTGCACTACTCGACAAACACGGGAAAATCTCAGGGAAAACGGGGAAATTATACCATAATGAAAGAAATGAAAGATAACGGAAGGATAAGGTAAAATCGAATTAGATAAAAAGATAAAACATTCAATACAATGAAAATCGAAAGCATAGTAATGTCAAATACAAATGAAAGTACGAAATGCCTTAAGGCTTACATGATTCATCGAGAAAAATATAGCAACGAGAACCGACAGTAGCTAACATGAAAAGTAAAATGAATCAAGTAAGGAAAAGTAGTAGGAAAATACAATCATCTCATCAAAAATACAGAAGCTAGAATCAGAAACATAAGAATCAGGTCTGCCCCGGCGCTGAAGAATCACCAGCAGGAGGCACTCCATCCGTAGGAGAATCAGTATCAGTAGTAGTCCTTCCCGCTGTGTCAACTTGCTCCTCATCAAAAGACGACTCAGATTCATGAAGAACATCCGCAATAGCTTGCTCGATGTCGTCAGAGAAAACGTAATCCATCGTGCTTGCATTGTAGCATCTCTGATCCCTCGGAGGACGGCCCTCACTCATGCAACGTAAGATAGTCAGGATATTGTTCTGGGACGTTCTCATGTCCTCCATCCAGTTCCGTATACTATTAGCCATACTCAGACGCATCCGAACCGATGGAGACAAAGAAGGAAGGGAAAATGCTTGAGGTGGTACGGAAGATGATCCAGGCTCATGTGCTGCCTCAGCCTCAGTCTCAGTCTGACCAGAAGATTTCACTTTCTCCCACTGCAAGTACCTTGGATTCTTAGGTTTGTGATCAGTCTTGTACTCGGGAACCCTAGCATCTTGACAGAGACTATGGATCAAATGCGGACATATCAAACATCTTGCATACACTTTCTGATTCGTTGCTATCTCGTCAAAAATTGCTTGTCCTACATCAACATTCAGCTTGAAGTTTAACGCATACAACATCCCGAGGTCACCAATGTGAAAATGATTCAGGTTGTTCTTAGGTAACAACCTGTTCTGAATAAAACGATATTGGACCTTCCAATCCTCCGTCCAACTCGTCGTGACCAACTCCTTTCTATCTCCGCCCGGTCTGAGTGTCCATGGCACATCCGGGCACACTAACAATCTTAAATCCTCCAACGGATCCTCTCCCGCATCCTGCTTAGCTTTTATGACTTCTTTATAGTCGAACCCCTCAAAAGGTGCCAAGTTGTACTTCTCGTTTATAACCTCAGGCGTAAACGGCACCTTTACTCCCCTTACCATCACAACTCCAGTTTGCAAATTTGTCTCCGAACAATTTGCATAAAACTCTCGGACTAACGTAGCATTAACCGGAGTCCTCGGGGTTCTCATCAATGCCCCCCACTTCCTATCCTTTAACAGTTTAACAAAAGAGGGATCAACCTGGGTTTCAAGGACGGCTCGCTCTATTAACATTGTTCTTGTCAGATAATGCTTATTATAGACCTCCATCGCCTTAGGGTTCACGAATCTCCGTGCAAATGGAATAGGGACAGGGGGTCTCACATTCTGTCTAGCCGGCTCCACTCTCTCCGTTGCTTCCTCGGTTCTAGTCCTAGGTTCATTTTCATCTCTCTCAACTTGAGCCTCCGACACCCTAGTCTTCTTCCTCACTAATGGCTCATCATCAGTTTCAGATCCCGACTCAGACTCATCTCTTAAAGGAACCCTAGGTTGACCTTGAGCAGCCCTAGGAGGATTTTGACGTTCACCAATACGGATGCCTTGGTTCGGATTTACTAAAGTGGGGTCTACAACCTTTTTCTTCTTAGTAGGTTCATTGGCAACCCCCTTACCATGCCGTTTCTGTACCTCTTTACGCACCATCGTAAACTCAGGATTTACAAACAACAATCCCAAACCCAAATTCAAACAAAACCACCCGTTTATCGTCCAAACGGGATGTCAATTCACAATACCAACACCAAACCAACACCAAACCACCAAAAACCATTCACTAACCGCCATTACCACACCAGATCAGCAACAAAGCAAGAAAGATAAACAAACAAGAGAAAAAAAAACAAATAAGGTAACATTCATGTGAAAAAGTCGACTCGAAGATCGAACTCAAAAAAAACATGAATGAACTCGAGAAAAGTTTATAAAAACTTACCAAGTGTGATGAAAGGATGATGACTATAGTGATTAGAAGCCCTAACAGTGCAAACTTAACCCTAAAGATCGAATTTTTCGTGAAAAAGGCCGCACCAACTAGGTCACTAAATCCGATGAATGGTTGTTTGTTGGAGGATTTGGGTTGAAGAATTGAAAAGAGGGGTTGGAGAGGTGTTTGTGGAGCTTTGAATCGCTCAATTTGGTTTAGAAACAAAGAATTTAGGGCAAAAGGGGTCGAAAAGTCGGGTTTGCTATTTTGAATTTTCTGATGCGAATAAAAATTGGGAAGCAGGGGTATTTATAGATGCAGGTCCGAACGGGCGTCCAGTTACATGGACGGACGTCCACTGGGTTGAGTATGAACTGGACGGGCGTCCAGATATTGAGACTTCCGCCCAACTTTTCAAAAAGAGAAAACGAGTTGGAGGGAAACTAGCGACGGGCGCTCAGGAAAGGTGGTGGACTTCGTCCAAGGACAACAAAGGTCAGACGGGCGTTCTAAAGGATGGACGCACGTCCAAAGGCAAAAATCAAGCAAAGACATAAATTTTTTCATTAATTCCAATTTTAACCTTTTATTTCAACATAAAACAAATACTAAAACTCAAAAATGAATAAGAACAAATAGAAAATAGTGGGTTGCCTCCCACCGAGCACTGTTGTTTAACGTCGGTTGCTCGACGAAAACCCTAATGAAGCTAGTCCTCATAAATCTCCGCCCAATCCACAATCCGGATCAGACGACGGAGCATATCAATCGCGGGAGGAAAATCGTATTCATCCTGTAAAGCCCAGTCCTCTCCAGCAACATCCACTCCCCTGAAATGTGCAGCACGCAGCACTAGCATCAAGTCAGTCAGCATCGGGTCATTAAGGATTGTGTACGGTCGTCCTAAAGCGCTCTGCAGGTCCTCTGTACTAAACTCTCCACCTCCCATAGCTTGGGGTACAATGATAACATAGGTAACGGTCCTGATACGGGTGCTAATGTCATAATCTACATCCAGAATGATCGTCCCTCCAGGTCCGTCATCTAAAGTGATAAGGGGAATCCTACTAATGTATGGGAACTCGTGCGGCAGAACTCCGTAATTCATTTAAAAACAAAGCTAAACTGAGGCATATTCAAACAAAAACCTAATTAGGCTTAAAATAAATGAATCAAAGAAAAGAACAAAAACGAAAGTAACTGAAATAGAAAAGGATATCTAGGATGCCTCCTAGTGGCGCTTTGGTTTATGTCGTTAGCTCGACAATCTCTCAATTCAGCCTGGATCAGGCCACTTAACCTTTCTCCCAGCCACTACATCGTGTAAGCTCTGGTCAGTAGTGCGGCTGCAGAAACAGCATCTAACACATGGGGTTAAGTTTCTGATCGCTTTCCAAACGCTTTTAATCCTCCCCATTGTAGAATTCTTCTTTCTCTGTCTTTTCTTCAACTGTCACTCCCTTTCAAGCTCTTCAATATCCCAACTACCAGCCAGAACTTCCTCTACTGGACCACTGCCGTCATCCTCAGAAAACAAATCGGGCGAAAACTCGTCAAACTCATTGACTTCAGGAGTTCCACACCCGAGGATGTCGAGGAAGTGAACAATCAAAGGCTTCTATTTGGTTTGACCGATATAATGCTTACACCTTTGACCATTCACTCTGAACGGCTGGTCACCATGACCTCTTAGTTCTAAAACACCTTCAGGAATGATTTGTAGAATTTCAAAGGGGCCGGACCAACGTGTCCTCAACTTTCCAGGAAACAGATGTAACCTGGAATTGTACAATAAAACTTGCTCCCCAACTTGAAATTCTCGCTTCTTGATTTTTGCGTCATGAAGGAGTTTCATCTTATCCTTACTTATCCTGGCACTCTCGTAGGCTTGGAGTCTAAACTCATCTAACTCATGCAACTGCTGCAGTCGGTGTTCACCACATGATGTGGCATCAAAGTTTAAGAACTTAATGGCCCAATACGCTCTATGCTCTAATTCAACTGGCAAGTGGCATGAATTTCCATACACCATCTGATAGGGTGATGTGCCCATGGGGGTCTTATAGGCAGTTCGGTATGCCCATAGTACATCATCCAATTTAAGACTCCAGTCCTTTCTGTGACTGTTGACTACTTTTTCCAGGATCTTCTTCAAGCTCTGATTGTTTCGTTCAACCTGACCACTAGTCATAGGATGATATGGTGTGCCAGTTTTGTGCCGGACACCATATTTCTCAAGTACTTTTTCTAGTGGTCGGTTGCAGAAGTGTGTCCCTTCATCACTTATCAAGGCACATGGACACCCAAATCTCACGAAGATGTTTTTCTTAAGAAAATTCATGACCGTTTTGTGATCATTGCGAGAAGTGGCTTGAGCCTCCACCCATTTCGATACATAATCGACACAGACTAAGATGTATTTATTTCCACAGGAAGATGGGAACAGGCCCATAAAATCAATCCCCCATACATCGAAGACTTCACATTCAAGAATGGGCTTCAATGGCATGTCAAAACGCCTTGTTAGAGCTCCGGTTCGTTGGCACCTATCACAAGCTTTACAGAAAGCTTCTGTATCCTTGAAGATCGCGGGCCAATAGAAACCAGATTGAAAGATCTTGGCAACGGTTTTCCAGGGACCAAAGTGACCACCAGTAGGTCCACTGTGGCATTGTTCAATAATGTCACGTTGCTCAGATTCAGGCACACATCCCCTTAGCAATCCATCCTTACAAATCTTGAAGAGGTAAGGTTCATCCCATACAAATGTTTTCAAATCAGAGAAGAATTTCTTCTTCTCCTGATATGAAAATTCCGGATTAAGATATTGGGAATGAAGGTAGTTGACGATGGAAGAATACCATGGAACATCTGGAGCACAATCGTCTATCAGCATGACATTCTCAAGAGGAAAGTAAAGATCTATATCGTCAGGGTCTTCCTTTTCCTCATTCAACATTCTCGAAACATGATCAGCCACTATGTTTTCACTGCCCTTTTTGTCTTTAATCTGGTCATCAAACTCTTGTAGGATCAGTATCCAACGTAGTAAGCGTGGTTTAGCTTCCTTCTTTGTCATGAGATATCGTAAAGCAGCGTGATCAGTCCACACAATCACTTGAGCACCCAACAAGTAACTACGAAATTTGTCCATAGCGAAGACTATGGCTAGTAATTCCTTTTCAGTAGTCGTGTAGTTTACTTGGGTAGGATTTAGTGTGTGACTGGCGTAATAGATAGGCTGGAATTTTTCCTTAATCCGTTGTCCTAAGACTGCACCAACAGCATAGTTTGATGCATCGCACATAAGCTCGAAGGGTAGATTCCAGTCAGGCGAGATAAGAATCGGTGCAGAAATTAATCGACTTTTAAGCTCCTCAAACGCTTGCTTGCAACTATCATCGAAATTAAAAACAAAGTCTTCTTTGAGCAAGGTAGATAGGGGCTTGGCTATCTTGGAAAAGTCTTTAATGAATCTCCTATAAAAACCGACGTGTCCAAGAAAACCTCTAACTTCGCGCACATTTCTAGGATAGTTCAAACTTCTCGACGACTTCAACTTTGCCCTGTCTACTTCAATACCTTTGGCTGAGATTTTGTGGCCAAGAACTATTCCTTCATCTACCATGAAATGGCACTTTTCCCAATTTAGGACTAAGTTCTTTTCCACACATCGGGATAGCACCTGGTCAAGATTATCGAGACAATCATCAAAGGATTGACCAAAGACCAAAAATACATCCATAAAAATTTCCATACACTTTTCAACTAACCCATCAAAGATGGCCAGCATACATCTTTGGAATGTAGCTGGGGCATTGCAAAGACCAAATGGCATTCGCCTGTAAGCGAATGTACCATAGGGGCAGGTGAAAATGGTCTTTTCTTGGTCAACCGGATCGATGGGTATCTGGAAATATCCTGAATATCCATCCAGGAAACAGTAAAATGCATGTCCCGCCAGGCGCTCTAGCATCTGGTCAATGAATGGAAGGGGAAATGATCTTTCATTGTAACCTCATTGAGCTTTCTATAGTCGATCTGAGACTCATAACCGATGAATTGAGCCTCAATGCTATTTCTTCTCCTTTCTCATTCTTCTCAATAGTAATTCCTCCTTTCTTAGGAACTACGAGTAGGGGATACCCATTCCTTTGTCGACAATTGCGTAAATGATACCCATGTCTAAAAGCTTGATAATCTCCTTTTGACCACTTCTTGCATATGAGGTTGAGCCTCCTCCTGGGGCACGTCTAACACACTTTGCACCCTCTTGAGTCTTGATTTTATGCATACAAATGTCGGGAGATATCCTCTCGATGTCTCCTACTTGCCAACCAAAGGCTTTTTCGTTCTTTCTCAAGACGTTTAACAATTTCATCTCTTCCAATCGAGATAGCTTGGCGAGAAATAATCAACGGAAGCTTGTCACCTTCTCTTAAGAACACATATTTGAGGATGCTTAGGTAACGGCTTGCATTAAATCGCAGGGGGTCTTCTAAACTTGATTTAAGATCTCCACTTTCCAACTCAACATCACGAGTTTACTTAGTGGTCCCACCGCCAAAGCTCTCTCCTTTCAATAATCCTTTATTAAACTCGACTTCTAACTCGTTTCTAGATCCACGACACCATGATTATTCAAATTCTCAACTAATCGTCAGATTCATTTGCAATGACCATGACTTGCTTTTCCATGTAATCATTGAAATCATCGACATATCCTCGATGGAGAAGCGGTGGGGTAATCGGAGGTCTCTGAATAGCTTTGGAGACACCGTAGCTCACCTCCCGATCACCGACTCAGTATAGTCACTTGCCCACCATCACAATCAATGAGGGCCCCTGGTCAGAAAGAAAGGGTCTTCCAAGTATCAAGGGGACATTCTCATCCTTCTCTATGTCTAGGACGTACCAGTCAACCGGAAAGGTAAATCTATCAATTTGAACTAATACGTCCTTTAATATTCCCGCAGCTTTCTTGGAAGATCTATCAGCAAATTGAAGGTTCATGGTTGTGGGTTCTAGAAGATCATTCAATCCAAGCTGTTTGCAGACAGACAATGGCATCAGACTTATGGATGCACCCAGGTCACATAAAGAATTTGGGAAGACTAAGCCTCCCATCAGCAATGTGAGCACAAATTTCCCAGGGTCACCCCTCTTGATTGGTAGATCATCATAAGTTACCATAGAGCAATCCTCACCAATCAACCGATCCATGTCTTCTAACTTCTTCTTAGAAGAAACAACATCCTTGATGAACTTGGTATACTTAGGCATCTCAACCAAAACATCAGATAGTGGAAGATTAACTTGAGTATTTTTCAGAAGATATAGCACTTTTTCGTATTTCTTATCCTCATGCAAGGGAATGTTGCTTCTTCTAGGTGGAAATGGAAGTTTCTTCAAATCATTCTCAGAAAAGACTTTCTTCGAGGATGAACTGACAGCTTTGTCTTCCAAATCTTTCCACCTCACCACTTTCTCATTTTTCCTACTAGTCAGGGGATCAGCCACCTGAGGTCCTTCAAACTCTTTACTTTTCAGGATCACCACCGAGAGTACTCTCTGCTTGAAAAGAGGAACGTAGGTGCTGACTTCCCTCCCGCCTTATCACCTGGCAGGAGGGGTTAGTGGTTTCCTGGTTTGGGGACCACTTAGTTGAGTACCGGATCTCGATTCATTAGACTTGGCCTCTTCTCTACCATACGGAATTGAAGGTACCAGGTCAGTGCATTGGCTATGATTTAAATCGGTCTGAGCTACCTGACCGCCCTTAGGGTTCTTCTCCGTAAAGCTAGTGATGTATTACTTTTATATGATTAAAATTACGTTATATTATTATGTTTTATCAACGAATTCTATATAAAATATATGAAATTATGATAAAAATAGTATGAAATATTAATCTTTATAGTTTAGTATAGTTAGTAGTAAAAGTTAGTAATAATAGTAAAAAGTTATCGTTTTGTACCGATTTTAAGTAAATCGGAGTGTCGTGTCAGATTTACGTGGGTATTTGTGGTATTTTATTTGATTTATAAACCAAGACCCGAGAATCGACATTGTGAAGTATAATCATATCTTTGGAAGGATTTAGAGAATGTCACGAGCTTAAGTGGTCAAGTGGTCAATCGAAGTGGTCAAGTGGCTAATCGATTTGATTAAGTGGTAATCGAGAAATATCTTCGACAAACGAATGGCTCATCAAAAAGACATTTACTGAAGAAGAGTCCTTCATGAAAGTTGTATATCATTCAACGAGCTTTCCAATGCATCTTGAATCATGTTGTTTGGAGATCAGGAACTCGAGATATGAATTTTATAAGTTATATATATAATTATAATTATATATATATATTATCCTCGCACATGATCTGAATTAAGGGGGATGGACTGATGAGAGATAAATTTATGATCGTTTTTATGACATTTCGCCCCATTTCTGATACCATTTTGAGCATTATTATATCAAATCAAGTCAAAATTACTAAGTTTTATTCAAATGTATAAGTAGTAGTTATTATATAAATTATCGTATTTTTATAAGTTTTTATAAGTTTTGTACCGGTTTAGTAACTTAGAGTGTGTAAATGTCGATTTTACGGTATTTGTGGTATTTTTATTGCAGATTTATAATAAACCAAAACCCCGAGTGGCGACACTTTTGAAGTTAAAACATATCTTTTGAAGGGTGTAAGAATGCGCCATGCCTTAAAAGTTCAAGTGGATCAACGTTTCAGAATGTTATTATCGAATTATATCTTCGACGAACAAATGGTCCATCAAAAGGCATTTTCTGAAGAAGAGTCCTTCATGAAAGTTGTAGATCTTTGAAAGAGCTTTCCAACGCATTTTGAATCATGTCAATCGGAGGTCTACAACTCAAGATATGAATTTTTCAAGTTTCACTCAAAAGCGGCGATCCCGGATCGATCCGGCCTTTTCCCCGGATCGATCCGCGTAAACAAAAATCGCCATAATGATGATTTCGCACATGGGGATAGGCTTGGGAAAATATATTTTATTCCCGGATCGATCCGCCCTTTCCGGATTGATCCTACTTCATTTTTATCTATATATAAGCACACCAAGAGGGATGAAAAGCTTGGCCCCTTTCTTTCCCATTTCTTTCTTCTCTCGTCCCCCTGCTCTTTCTTTTTATTTTTTTGTTTTGATGATCATATATATATATACATGTATGATATATATATATATATATACACACCCTTCATGTATATATATATATATTCTATATATGAATATATATGTGATAGATCTATCTATATATATATATAGATCTAGATCTAGATCTCGTTTTTCATCTCGTTTTCTTTTAATTTTCTTTTTGGGGCCGTATATACATATATATCTCACGTATGTATGTATATATGTTTTTCACATATATAAATAAAATGGTTATAGTATCGTTGTAATGCATGAATAATTATCGAAGATTGTTGATTTGAAGCTTTGGCATGTTAGATCCGTGGAAACGACTTTCGATTCGATAGTCATAACCGGTAATATATTCTAAAATTGTTATGTTTATTATTTCTATTTCTATTTATATATGATATTAAACTAAAAATATATCTAGCCAAGATATGAATCTGAATTAGTTAATCTTTTGGTAAAATGAATGATCGACTCTGGTAATAATGATTAAAATCAATTATGATGAATCTCTTTCTTTCTGCGCTTAATGAAACGTTAAAATTGAAAGACCGGAGGGTAAAATTGGCCGAGTGAAAACGTGACAACGGAACCCGATTTCTACCCGGGCGATTTGTCTTGAGAAAGATAAATTTTATTGACATTTGTACTCGAGATCGTAATAATGTTAAATCATCAGTTTAATTGAAACTTAAACCGGAAAGTTGAATCGTCTGGCTTTGACAACCGGAGCCTTTTAAATAAAATTGACCGTTTGACGAACGGAATGACTCCTTTTTATCTAAAGGTAGATTTGTACTCGGGACCTGTTCAGAAAAACCGTAACAGTTGTGGACCTTGGACTGATGCAATGGACATATGACAATTTCATACGCTCGTGTGAGGAGGAGTTGTCTAGCTTAGGAGTACACCGGTTCATTTATAATTGACCTCCTTGCAAAGAAGGAAAAGATCATCTCATTTATTAACTAAAAGATATATTGATTCAGTAACGTATTCTTGGCTAGATTCCAAAAATATATATATTATATTAGTATTTATTTACTTATTTTACTTTATGCACTACTAACAATCTAACTACTAACATAATCTCCCAGGAAAATGATAAAACTGCGACTTAGATCGAGTTAATAATAGCTTCTTGGTGTTTAACCCCACTTAAAAGAATTACCATGTTTTCCCTGAGGAATACGACCTGACTTACCAGACTAGCACTACAATTTGACCCGGTACACTGCCGGTTAGGATCTGTATAGCCTAGAATAGGTCCGTCAGCATTTTGGCGCCGTTGCCGGGGAAAACGTCGCTAATTTCTTTCTTTGTGTCTAGGGTTACTACTTGTATTAGCTCAAAATTCTCGAGGATAAGTCAACACTCTTCTTATCACATTTCTATTTTTATTTTCCGTTGGTATCTACCTTCTTTTAGTTACCAATTTTCTTCTTCTACCAAATTCGAGTTATTTTCTATTTTCGATAGTAGAAAGTAAACGTGGTCATAACAGCCGAGGATAAGTCAATACATTTCTCAATCTCATTTGTATTTTTATTTTCATTGGTACCTACCTATTTGGTAAGATATCAATTTTTTTATAAAAATACTCGATAAATACCGAGTGGCGGTAATTACCGAGAGAGAGAGAAAAAAAAAACTACTCGGTAAATATCGAGTGGATTCGTAATTACGAGGAGAAAAAAAGTGGTTTTTTTTATCGATTTCGTGTTATTTTCTATTCGATATTTTCTATTCCACAAGAATTGTCAAATCGAGTTACGAAAATGGTCGAAACCGTTGGTAAAACACCGAACAAGGGATTGCTCATGCTCGAGGTATGGCCAAAACCTTAATCGAATTTACCTCAACCTATAACCGAATCGAATAATAGAAATAATCGAATCGGAATAAGCATACTCGTAATAATCGAAACCCCTAACCCGAGACCTATATGTGATCGGACCGTAGAAGGTACCAGATTAATAATCCAATTCGTTTACCCAATAAAGGAGCAAATAATTTCGAAATAAAATCTCATCTTTTTGGTTTAATTGACACAAGAGCCCAATTTCTAGGAGAAGATGATGAGGATCCACATCATCATCTCTATCTTTTCGAAGAGTTGTGTATCTGACCAAAAGTCATGGTGCTCATCGGGAATTAACGAGGATGTCTTTGTTTCCTTTTTCTTTAAAAGGAAGAGCACGAGATTGGTTTTTGTCACTTCCACATCATTCACTGACTAGTTGGGAGGATATTCAAACCGAGTTCTTAAAGCAGTATTTTACTCCTGGTAGAAAATTGGAATTAATAGTCGAGATTGCTAACTTTAGACAAGGATCTGAAGAAACGTTTGGGAATGCTTGGGGAAGATTTAAAAAGTTATTAAGAGCTTGTCCCGATCATGATTATTCCTTAGATATGCAAATCCAACTTTTCTGTCGTAAATTAAGGAAAGACTCACGTGCAGATGTAGATCATGTATGTGGTGGTTCGTTAATGATGAGTGAAGCCCAAATAGTTTACGATGCTATAGAAAAGATTTCTAAAAATAACAGAATGTGGGAAACCGGTTCTAGCACAAGAAAAGTAGTTTTTGCAGGAGAATACACACCGAATACGGAAGTTCTAGCACACTTGGAGAATTTGAGTAGGAAATTTGATGGTTTACAACAGAATAAGAACCTGAGTTCGGGAAATAGTAAAACAAATGACTACTCGAATCATGATAATGTGTCATTAGGGATGGAAGAACCAAAGGCTATTCAAGGGAAAAGGTGAGTTTTCTTCAACAGCATAGGAATTTGAACAACGCATATTCAAACTCGTTTAATGCTATTAGAAGAGATCACCCAACTTTTCATTGGTCTGAAACCCCTAGTAAGCAAGGACAACCACCGTATCCAATCCAATATAAGAATCCATATCAAGTTTATCAAGAAGATACCTCGAATCGGAATTTACAATCATTACCTAGACCATATCCACAACATACCACTCAAAGCATACCAGTCACCCAAAGTTCAACCAAACCTGAAGGAGTTGATAAATGGGAGAACTTAATGGAAAATATAATGGGTATGATATCAACTCAAGCTCAAAATATGGAAAACATGATGACTTATATAAGTACGAGTACTAAGGATATGAGTACGTTGAAAACATCTATAAGTGGACATGATACCGAATGAGAATTGTAGAAGCTTCATTACGGAATTTGGAATATCATTTGAGTAGTAGAAGTAGAACGTAAAAGCAGTAAACCCTCGGAAGGATTGCCAAGTAATATCGAAAGAAATCGAGTGGGGTAAATCTTTGTTATTACCGAAGTGGAAGGATACGTGGAAGTAATGGATTAGAAAAATTCGGGAATAATGAAGTAGATGATGATTTAGATGGTAAATATAAGAAGAATATGGAATCTAAAGGGCCATTTCAAACCGAACTTTATCCGGCTCAACCTAAATTCACATCGGTTCAACCTGGAAGGGCATCACCACATCCACTGCATATTTTGAAGAAAAAGGTACTGAATGATGACACATTATGTCTTCAAAAGGCACAATCATTCAAGGAAGCTTTACCATCTTCATCTAACGACAAGGGTAAGGGAGGTATTCATTCTAACCCTACTGATCTTGAATTACTCCCCCATTCCCCGAGAAATGAAATGAAAAAGATGAAGTTGGATAATAAGTATGCATATTTTCTTGACACTTTTCGGCACTTAACTATTAATATCCCTTTCATCGATGTTTGTAAGGGAGAGTTTAGTTTGGGAGTTAATCATGAGAGCGTTGTCTTTAACATTTACAATTCATTGAAATATCCATGCACTACACTAGAACCATGTTCTTGTATGGACATTTTCTGTTCCCTTGTTGTGGATCGTACTAACGTGCAGGTAATTGAAGAAGATGACTTTAGCAATAATGTAAAAGCTCACAAACCGAAGGCTCGAAAATCAAAGGAAAAGGTCAAGAATCGTTTGGATTGGTGGAAATTGTCTAACCTCTGTTGGAAACCGGTATTGAAGAAGGATGTGGTGCATGAGGATGACTCACCACCAGTACATTAGAAAACCGGAGCAGAAAGTCTAGCTATAGACTATAAATATAGTAAAAACATGGTACTATCCTTCCTATTTACTCCTTAAGCATTTTTTTCTAGTTAGTTCACGAAATTAATTATTACATGCTTTTGTGAGTAAATGTTAGAAGTATCCTATTTTATTTTAGTATATTAGTTAATCATCATCATTATGGTTTGTTTAAGTGTCGAGCAAACGACGTTAACCAAAAGCGCTACCGGGAGGCAGCCCGTAAAAATGTTAAATATAATAATTACTCATACTTTGGATGATACTTTGCGAATACTTCGGATTGATTTTCATTTTGTTTCACCAAGTCTTAGGATGAATGTTTGAATGTCATTAAAAAAGGGAATGATTAGGTGGTTATCCGAAAATCCCGATGGAGAAAACTGAGAAAATTCAAATGCATCATTTCTTAGACTTAGGTTGTTAGAACAATTTGAAATAACCCTTGAGGATCTGGGTATAAAAGACTCAGAGTTAATACTTTCTCACATATTTCATATCATGATTTAGTCTGTTTTAAATTTGAAATAATGTATGACATGTATTAGTTCAAATACTATGGAATTAAGGAGGTTATAACTTTAACCCACCCACCCACCCTTTTTTATCATCCGAGTATTTGTTTTGACTTGTTTTAGTGCACCATTGCTTTCCCAACAACTTATTTACACTCACTTTACATTGAGGACAATGTAAGTTCGTAAGTGGGGAGTGGAGTTGTTGGTCTAGCAATGGCATTAATGTTTATTTTGTATCAATAAATCTCTTAGTTTTCGATCTTTTTCGAACATTATTTAGTTGATTAAAATAAATTGTATAAGGTATATAGTTCATGGATTTGAAGATATAATGATCAATTTGGATGTGTATAACCAATGTGAACCGTAAGTGCATCATAATTCCAAATATATTTGTGTAACATGAATTCATTGTTCACGTAAGCCTTTGATATTGAAGCGAAAAATTTTAAGCAAGATCCATTCAAGTATCCTAGTGGTTATTCTAGAGAGATTTGCAAGTAACTTAGTACCTAATTTTTGAGCGTAATCTTGTGAATATCTGAAGGTTTGAATGTGATAGAAAGGATATAAGTTAAGTTTATGAAAAAAAAAAAAAAATAAATAAAATAAGATGAAATATATATATATATGTCGGTTGTAGCTACCAATGATTTGAGTGCAGTAGGGCGTTATCACGAAATGTCCTATATCACTATGAGGTTTAAAAGCTCCCGACTGCCTGATGATAGAAGTCCAGCTAGGGTGTTATCACGAAACGCCCTATTCTTTGGGAATGAAGGCATATGCTACACATGTGAAATTAAGTTCATCAAAAGAAACAAAAATTTTAAGCATGGTTAAAAACTTAGTTATCTTTCGACTATCCCAGTATAAACCTGAATGATATGCTTTAGGGATTATCCTAATAAGTACATGGGAGAACTTTGTGTGGAAGCTGTTCTCGCTATACCTAGGAAAGTCATTAGACTATGCGAATGGATATTTGTGTGTTTGCTTGAATTATTCAAGAGAGGATAGTGGAAATTGAAAAGGCTTGTCACACACACACTGCTATACATTTATATTGAGGTTAACGCTGGTTGTAATTCTAATGGTTGTATTATCCGGTTGTTCCTTATACCTTATATCTTCATGAATTTATCTCTTATTCATTTTGTTTTATCGCTTGTTTTGATCGAGGGACGACCAAAAGCTAAGTAGGGGTTTGTGATGAGAGATAAATTTATGATCGTTTTATGACATTTAGCCCCATTTCGATACCATTTTGAGCATTATTATATCAAATCAAGTCAAAATTACTAAGTTTTATTCAAATGTATAAGTAGTAGTTATTATATAAATTATCGTATTTTTATAAGTTTTTATAAGTTTTGTACCGGTTTAGTAACGGAGTGTCGTGTCGATTTACACGGGTATTTGTGGTATTTTATTGCGATTTATAATAAACCAAAACCCCGAGTGGCGACACTTTTGAAGTTAAAACATATCTTTTGAAGGGTGTAAGAATGTGCCACAAGCTTAAAAGTTCAAGTGGATCAACGTTTCAGTAATGTTATTATCGAATTATATCTTCGACGAACAAATGGTCCATCAAAAGGCATTTTCTGAAGAAGAGTCCTTCATGAAAGTTGTAGATCTTTGAAAGAGATTTCCAACGCATTTTGAATCACGTCAATAGGAGGTCTACAACTCAAGATATGAATTTTCAAGTTTCAGCTCAAAGCGGCGATCCCGGATCGATCCGGCCTTTTCCCGGATCGATCCGCGGAAACAAAAAATCGCCATAATGATGATTTCGCACATGGGGATAGGCTTGGGATAATATATTTTATTCCCGGATCGATCCGGCCCTTTCCCGGATCGATCCGGTCCCCATTTTTATCTATATAAGCACACCAAGAGGGATGAAAAACTTGGCCCCTTTCTTTCCCATTTCTTTCTTCTCTCGTCCCCCTGCTCTTTCTTTTTATTTTTTTGTTTTGATGATCATATATATATATACATGTATGATATATATATATATATATATACACACCCTTCATGTATATATATATATTCTATATGAATATATATGTGATAGATCTATCTATATATATATATAGATCTAGATCTAGATCTCGTTTTTCATCTCGTTTCTCTTTTAATTTTCTTTTCGGGGCCCGTATATACATATATATGTCTACGTATGTATGTATATATGTTTTTCATATATATAAATAAAATGGTTATAGTATCGTTGTAATGGCGGAATAATTATCGAAGATTGTTGATTTCGAAGCTTTGGCATGTTAGATTCTGTGGAAACGACCCCGATTCGATAGTCATAACCGGTAATATATTCTAAAATTGTTATGTTTATTATTTCTATTTCTATTTATATATGATATTAAACTAAAAATATATCTAGCCAAGATATGAATCGAATTAGTTAATCTTTTGGTAAAATGAATGATCGACTCGGTAATAATGATTAAAATCAATTATGATGAATCTCTTTCTTTCTGCGCTTAATGAAACGTTAAAATTGAAAGACCGGAGGGTAAAATTGGCGAGTGAAAGCGTGACAACGGAACCCGATTTCTACCGAAGCGATTTGTCTTGAGAAAGATAAATTTTATTGACATTTGTACTCGAGATCGTAATAATGTTAAATCATCGTTTAATTGAAACTTAAACCGGAAAGTTGAATCGTCTGGCTTTGACAACCGGAGCCTTTTAAATAAAATTGACCGCTTTGTGAACGGAATGACTCTTTTATCTAAAGGTAGATTTTACTCGGGACTGTTCGAGAAAAACCGTAATGATTGTGGACCTTGGGTGATGCAATGGACATATGACAATTTCATACGCTCGTGTGAGGAGGAGTTGTCTAGCTTAGAGTACACGGTTCATTTATAATTGACCTCCTTGCAAAGCAAGGAAAAGATCATCTCATTTATTAACTAAAAAGATATATTGATTCAGTAACGTATTCTTGGCTAGATTCCAAAAATATATATATTATATTAGTATTTATTTACTTATTTTACTTTATGCACTACTAACAATCTAACTACTAACATAATCTAACCCAGGAAAATGATAAAACTGCGACTTAGATCGAGTTAATAATAGCTTCTTGGTGTTTAACCCCACTTAAAAGAATTACCATGTTTTCCCTGAGGAATACGACCTGACTTACCAGACTAGCACTACAATTTGACCCGGTACACTGCCGGTTAGGATCTGTATAGCCTAGGTAATGTCCGTCAGCTTTCTGGCGCCGTTTCCAAGGTTAGGTTTAGGTCTGTCATGGACCTAATCATTAGGCCGGACCAGTCCGGCCATATCAAGGACCGGTCCGGCCAAGGGAGTTTTGCCTATAAAAGGGAGCTCAGTTCAGCAGCGATCAAAGGGTACCAATATATATATATACAATATCCCATGTATATATTATCTATATCTTTTCTTTTATTTTCGTAGTTTGTAAATAGGCCTTATGCCAAAAATAATAATATCGTAGTATCGTTGTAATACTCGGGAAATTATCGGAAGTTCGGTGTTGTTGAAGTCGTTGTAATATCCGGAAGAATACGACCTGTGATTCAGCATTTGTAATCGGGTAAAATTTCTAAAGTATTTATGATTGTTATGTTTGTTTTTATCTTTTTAGTCGTTATAATGTTTTTAGGCTAAATCTAATAACTAGACAAAGTTATGTAATTGTTTTTTTTTTTGATCTTTTTGGTAAAAAAATGCTGTCTAAGTAAAATTTACTAAAATTGAGTTAATTGAATCTTTTTCTATTTTGCAACGTATTGATAATATTCGGATTGACGTAATTAACCAAGATGAATCGCAACATATAACCTAACGATGAACTGACCACAGAAGTTAGGATATGAGATAAAAGATAGAAAAACCGGAGGGTAAAATTGGCCGCATGAAGCGCGTGACAACGGAATCCTATTTCCTACCCGGGGCGATTTGTCTTGGGAAAGATGAATCTTATTAAAATTGTGCTCAAGATCGTAATAATGTTAAAATCAACAGTTTAATTGAAACTAACACCGAAAGTTAAATCGATCCGCCGACAACCGGAGCCTTTTGAATAACATCGGCCGTCGACAAACGGAATAACCTCTTTTATCCGGGGTAGATTTGTACTGTAGTACTGCTCGGATTAATCGAGATTAGCATGGGGCGGTTGTGGAGATTAAAGCGATGACAATTTGACATATGACAATTTCATACGCTTCGTGTGAGGAGGAATTGTTAACCTCGAGGAGTGCACCGTTTCATTTACTCAATTGGACCTAATATAAAAGGAAAGATCGAGCACATTCCATTTCTTGAAAAAAGATCGTATAAATCAATTATATAAACTTTGGCTAGTTCTATCTCATCTATTATTATAAACTATATATTATATATATATATATATATATATATATATATATATATATATATATATATATATATATATATATATATATTTTGCATTCCATGTACATCTATATATATTTATATGTCTATATATATTATATTAAAATAACTTTTAAATTACGCATTTACTTTATGTTAAGTAGAATAGTAGTAATCTGTGTTATAAAATTGCGGTTTAGATCGAGTTAATAACAGCTCTTTGGTGTTTAACCACACTTAAAAGAATTACCACGTTTTCCCTGAGGATTCGACACTCTGATTCACCATACTAGCACTATGATTTGACCCGGTACACTGCCGGTTAGGATCTGTATAGCCTAGAAAAGGTCCGTCAACTTTCTGGCGCCGTTGCCGGGGAACACGTTGCTAATTTCTTTCTTTGTGTCTATGGTTACTACTTGTATTAGCTCAAAATTCTCGAGGATAAATCAACACTTTACTTATCTCATTTCTATTTTAATTTTCGTTGGTATCTACTTTCTTTTAGTACCAATTTTCTTCTTCTATAAAACTCGAGCATTTTTTTATTTTCGTTAGTTGATGACCAGAAGCGGTAAAACCTCACTTACTCCTTATAAGCCTGACATAAACGCTTACGAAAGGCAGTTACGAATAGAGAGTAAACGTGGTCAAACCAGCTTAGGACTCCTTGGAAAATCTCCAACGGAATCATCTTCTAATAAAAATACCAAAATGGCTGAAACTAGTGATGAAACAAATGAACAGAGGCTAGATCATGCTCAGGGGCATGGACAAAACCCTGTTAACCCTAATAATAACCAAAATCATAATAATAGAAATAATCAAGATCGGAACCAGAATAATCGTAATAACCCACCAAACCCGAGACCTATCTGTGATCAAACCATAAGAAGAAACCAGACTAATAATCCCATACTTTTACCCAATGAAGGAGCGAATAATTTCGAAATTAAATCTCATCTTTTTGGTTTAATTGACGCAAGAGCTCAATTTCTAGGAGAGGATGATGAAGATCCACATCATCATCTCTATCTTTTTGAAGAACTGTGCAATACAGCCAAAAGTCACGGTGCTCACAAGGAATTAACGAGGATGACTATGTTTCCTTTTTCTTTAAAAGGACGAGCCCGAGATTGGTTTATGTCTCTTCCACATCATTCACTTACTAGTTGGGAGGATATTCAAACTGAATTTCTGAAACAATATTTCACTCCAGGATGAAATTTGGAATTAAAAGTCGAGGTTGCTAACTTTAGAAAGGGATCTGAAGAAACACTTGGGAATGACTGGGAAAGATTTAAAAAACTGTTAAGAGCTTGTCCCGATCATGGTTATTCCTTAGATATGCAAATTCAACTTTTCTGTCGTAAATTAAGAAAAGATTCACGTGTAGATGTAGATCATGTATGTGGTGGTTCTTTAATGATGAGTGAAGCTCAAATAGTTTACGATGCTATAGAAAAGATTTCCAAAAATAACAGAATGTGGGAAACCGGTTCTAGCACCAGAAAAGTAGCTTTTGCAGGAGAATGTACATATAATACGGAAGTTCTAGCACATTTAGAGAATTTGAGTAGGAAATTTGATGGCCTACAATCGAACAAAAACCAAATTTCAGAAAATAGTACACCAACTGAATACTCAAATCAGGATAATATGTCAATAGGGATCGAAGAACCAACAGGATATTCAAGAGAGGAGGTGAGTTTTCTTCAGCAGCATAGGAATTTGAACAATGCATATTCAAACTCGTTTAATGCTATTAGAAGAGACCACCCTACTTTTCGATGGTCTGAAAACCCTAGTAAGCAAGGACAACCGGCATATCCAGTTCAGTATAGGAATATGAATAATAATCAAGTTTATCAAGAAAATACATCTAATCAGAATATACAATCATTACCTAGATCCTATCCTCAACATACCACTCAAAGTATACCAGTAACTCAAAGTTCAACTCAACCTGCAGAAGGAGTTGAAAAATGGGAAAAACTAATAGAAAATATGATGGGTGTAGTATCTACTCAAGCTAAGAATATGGAAACAATGATGACTTCTATAGGTACAGTCTCTAAGGATTTGAGTTCAATGAAAACATCTATGAGTGGACATGATACCAGAATGAGAACTATAGAAGCCTCATTAAGGAATATGGAAGATCATTTGAGTAGGGAAGGTGAACGTAATAACAGTAGACCTCCTGGAGGATTACCAAGCAACACTGAAAGAAACCCAAGAGAGGTAAATATTGTAGTTACGAGAAGTAGAAAACTCTGTGGTAGTAATGGAGTAGAAAACTTCGGAAATAATGAAGTAGAAAATGATTTAGATGGAAAAAATGATGAAACTAAAGATGAACTTGAATTCACTGATGAGGAAGAAGAAATTATAGAGAATTTCTTGAAAAGGAATAGAAGTTTGGAACCTGAGAATGAAGGTGAAAAATGGGTAAAAATCCCTAGGATTTTGAAAGATCCCATGGATAAAGATTTAAGGACTTTATTCAAGGAACATGTTAGAATGGAAGATAATGAAAACAAGGATGAAAAACAAGAAGAACTGAAGGAATCTGAAGTAGAGATTGATTCAGGGAATGTTTTAAAAGAAAAAACTCAAGATCATGATACTTGGCGATCAAGTAATACTCAAAAGTTTAAGGAGAAAGGAAAAGAGAAAATGACTTTGGGATCAAGGGTTATAGATTTAGAATCTTTACCTTACCCACCTAAAGATCAAATTAAAAAGATTAAAAGCGATCGTAAGTATGCTCGTTTCCTTGATACTTTTCGTCATATTCATGTTAATATCCCTGTTATCGAAGCTCTAATTAGTATGCCTGCTTATGGAAAGTTTCTGAAAGATATTCTGTCAAACAAGAAAAAATTAGAGGAATATGAGAATATATGCCTAAATGAAGAATGTTCATAGCTTTTGCAAAGATAAGTTACCACCTAAACTGAAAGATCTGGAAGTTTTACCATCCCATGTGAAATTGGGGATTTACATTTAAGAAGGTCTTATGTGATCTTGGAGCTAGTATAAATCTCATGTCTTATGAGGATTATAAAAAGCTAGGCATAGGAAAGCTTACGAAGACTGAAATGACTCTGCAAATGGCAGACGGATCGATTAAATACCCTAAAGGAATTATTGAAGACGTATTGGTTAAAGTAGACAAGTTCTATTTTCCAGTAGACTTTGTAGTTATGGAAATGGAAGAAGGATATTCAGCGCCACTTATCTTAGGTCGACCATTTCTAGCTACAGGAAGAACTTTAATAGATGTCCAGAAAGGAGAGTTAATTCTAAGAGTCAATGAAGATGAAGTTGCTTTCAATATTTTCAAAGCTATGAACCATCCATACAGATCACCAGAATCATGTTCTTTTATAGAAGATATTCATTCTGTCTATGATATTCAGTTACCAACTTTTGAAGACAGATTAGAAGAATGCTTAACTCTGTCTATCTATACGGAAGATGAGAAAGACACCGAAATGAAAGAGATAATCCTTTCTCTAGATAAAGGAAGTTTTACTTTTAAACCATCATGGCATAAGTATTTGGAATTAGAACTAGAAGGACCAGTTCTTAAACCATCACTGGAAGATCCACCTAAGAATCTGGAATTGAAACCGTTACCTTTAAATCTGAAGTATGCTTTTCTTGAAACTAATAATCTATTACCGGTTATTATTTCATCATCTTTAACTGAGCAACAAGAAGATCAATTACTTAGAATGTTGAAAAAGCATAAGAAAGCTTTTGGATGGACAGTTGCCGATATTCGAGGTATTAGCCCTGAGATTTGCATTCATAAGATAATTCTGAAGAAAGATGCTAAACCTTGTATTCAACCGCAACGCCGCCTCAACCCAAATTTGCAGTTAATTGTTAAGAAAGAGGTCATTAAGCTATTAGAAATGGGGATAATTTTTCCCATATCAGATAGTGAATGGGTAAGTCCAACTCAAGTTGTACCAAAGAAAGGAGGTTTCACAAGTGAAAGAGAATGAAAAGAATGAATGGATTCCAACAAGGAGATTACAGGATATCGAATGTGCATTGATTTTAGGAAACTAAATGATCATACTAAGAAAGATCATCATCCACTTCCATTCATAGTGCAAATGTTGGAATGTTTAAGTGGACATAAGTATTACTGTTTCTTAGATGGTTATTCATGATATTTACAGATATTCATTGCAGCAGGAGATAGAGAAAAGACTACTTTCACTTGTCCTTATGGAACTTTTGCTTATAAAAGAATGCCGTTTGGTTTATGTAATGCACCAGCTACATTTCAAAGGTGTATGATGGCTATATTTACTGATATGGTTGAGAAATTCTTAGAAATTTTTATGGATGACTTTTGTGTTTACGGAGATTCATTTGAGGAATGTTTATTGCACTTAGAACGAGTGTTACAATGCTGTGAAGATACCAATTTAGTTTTAAACTGGGAAAAATGTCACTTAATGGTATCAGAAGGGATTGTTCTAGGTCATAGAATCTCTGAAGAAGGTATTGAAGTTGATAAAGCTAAAGTCGAGGTAATCGAAAAGTTACCTCCACCAGTTAATTTAAGAACCCTAAGAGGATTTCTTGGACATGCAGGATTTTATAGAAGATTCATTGCAGATTTTTCAAAAATAGCAAAGCCTCTAAGTCATTTGCTTGAAAAAGAAGTACCTTTTAACTTTGATAGTAAATGTATGGAAGCTTTTCAGACCCTAAAAGCGAGATTAACTACTGCACCAGTTTTAGTAGCACCAAACTGGAGTTTGCCGTTTGAGATTATGTGTGATGCAAGTGATTTAGCTGTAGGAGCTGTTTTAGGTCAAAGATATAACAAAATTATCAAAGCTATTTACTATGCATCTCACACATTAAACACGCTCAACTAAATTATGCAACTCTGAGAAAAGAATCTGTTATTGTAATTTTTGCCTTAGATAAGTTTCGATCGTATATTGTTGGTTCTAAGGTAATAATTTATACAGACCATTTAGCACTGAAGTATTTATTGAGTAAGAAAGATGCTAAACCTCGTCTTCTTAGATGGATTCTCTTACTTCAAGAATTCGATATTGAAATTAAAGATAAAAAAGGAAGTGAGAATGTAGTAGCAGATCATCTAAGTAGAATGGAAAATGATGAAGAAATAGGAAATGAAATTAAAGATTCATTTCCTGATGAACAACTATTTAGAATAGATACCCCTTCAACCATGCAGTTATTAAAGAATAGAATTCTTCTAAGGAAATGTCACCTTGGTTTGGAGATATCATTAATTACTTAACTTTGTGATTATATTCCGTCTCATTGGACTTAGCGTGTAAAAGAAGTTCTTTTATGACTTAAAATTTTATTCTTGGGAGGAACCGGACCTTTTCCGTAAATGTTCGGATGGGATAATCAGAAAATGTGTGCCTGATAATGAAATTTTAAGTGTTTTATCATTTTGTCATGATCGTGAGGCAGGAGGTCATCATGGAGGTTGGAAACTGCTTTTAAAGTTTTACAATGTGGTTTTTATTGGCCTACACTATATAGAGATGCTTATAAGTATGTTAAATCTTGTGAGTCATGTCAAAAAAGAGGAAATATATCTAAAAAACATGAAATGCCTATGCAACCTATTTTAGAATGTGAATTATTTGATGTTTGGGGTATAGATTTCATGGGACCTTTCCCTATTTTGTTTGGAAAAAGATTTATTCTTGTAATGGTAGATTATGTCTCGAAATGGGTAGAAGCTGAAGCTCTTCCCACTAATGATACCAAAGTTGTCATACGATTCCTTAAAAAGAATATATTTACCAGATATGGCATTCCAAGGGCTATCATTAGTGATAGAGGGTCACACTTTTGCAATAGACCATTTACTAAGATAGTTGAAAAATATGGTGTAACGCATAAGTTAGAACGCCTATCATCCGCAAACCAAAGTGGGATGGTAGAGGTGTCAAAAGAGAAATCAAAAGAATCGTAGAGAAAGCAGTGAGATTCAAATCGTAAAAGCGGGCAATTAAATTAGATGATGCATTATGGGCGTCTGAAGCGACTTTTAAAACACCAATTGGTTGTTCTCCTATAAGCTAGTCTTTGGTAAGTCTTGTCATCTCCAGGTTGAGTTAGAACACCGAGCCTTACGGGCTATTAGATTTACAATTTCGATCCTAAGGTCGTCGGTGATCATAGATTGCTTCAATTAACAGAACTAGATGAATTTCGTCTCGATTCTTATGAAAATGCTCGAATCTACAAAGAACGCACGAAATCTTTCCATGATAAGAGAATCTTTAAACGTGAGTTCCATGTTGGTGATCGAGTGCTCTTGTACAATTCACGTTTAAAGTTGTTTCCAGGTAAGCTTAAATCAAGATGGACAGGTCCATTTAAAGTAACACGGGTTTACAAATGGAGTCATTGAACTAAGCGATGGAAATCGACTTTTATAGCCAATGGCCACAGAGTAAAGTTATTTGTGGAGGGAGAAGGAATCACACTGAAAGAAGAAATAATGCTAATGATTGATCCCCCAACAAATTGAAAAAGCAGAAAAACTGAAAAAACTGAAAAGCAGAGAAACTGAAATCAGCCGAATACCATGTGCTATCTATCTTTACTCTACTTTTCTGTGTTTATTTATGTTTAAACTCTTTTCGTCTTTTACCGGATAGACGTAAAAGAACTGGATGTCTTTTTTTAGATAGATTAGGAGTTTTTGTTTTACTTTTGAAATTAGGCATTGATAAAGATGTCGCGTTTGCTATAGAAGCTTTAGTTTTTGAACAAAACAAGAAATTGTTGAGAGAGATTAGATTGAGAGAAGTTTGTAATGGAAAATCAAGAAGTGCAATGAAAAGAAGGGCAAAATTTCTGATGAGATGCAGAATCTGTGGAAAAAGTGAACATGTTGGACGCTGTGGAAAAAACACAACCAAATTCCAGGATGAGTGTTTGAATATTGTTAGGAAGGGAACGATTATGTGGTTATCCGAAAATCCCGATGGAATTCCAAGAGATAATTCAAATGCTTCGTTTTTAGGAGTTAGGTTGATTGAACGTTATATCAGAACTCTGGAAGATTTAGAAATCGAAGGATTAGGAACCCCTTAAGTTTCGAGTCTTTTCTTATGTTTTATTTTATAAAATTTTCGCATAACTTCTGAAAATTTTATAAAATTGGATCTTTATGAAATTTGAAAAGTTTTATAAAAGTTTTTTTAGTTTTAATTTAGATGTTTTATAAGAATTAATATAAATTTATTAAATTTTTATAAGCTTTTTATTAAGTTTTATAAAGATTTTAATAAATTTTTAAAAGTTGTTATAAAATTATTTTTAAGATTTTAATCAAGTTTAATTAAGTTTTATAAGAATTTTTATAAGTTTTTAAATAAAAATCATAAAAAGTAAATTAAAAAAAAAAAAAAAAATTGTGCACGGACCGATCCGGCCCTTAACCCGGACCGATCCAGGGTTAAATTGGATAAAAAAACGGGGACTCCCTTTTCTTCTTCTTCTTCCCTAATTTTCTACACAACAGCCGCCCCCACACCAAAACCCCACCACTCGAATTTTTTTCAATTTCTTCCACAAAAATTCACCTCTCACACTAATACACCACTTGATTTCTTCCACCTTTCATCTCCTCTCTTCCACAAAAGTTGAAAAAAAATCAAAAAGGATCAAAAACAAGCTCCATTTCTTTCGGCGACTTTACCACTTTTCCGGCCTACTTTTCAACGTTTTCTTCATTATAAGGTATTATCTAGTTTATTTAGTTATCAATTTCGTATTTTTCATAATTTTTTAGATTAATTTCAACTGTTTTGATTTTTGAGTGTGTTGTGACAATTTTATTTTTTGTTGTTGTGTTGTTGATTGGCTTTACGAATATCGTTGAATGGCTGAGTCGAGTAGAAAAGCCTCTAAAAAGCGGAAATCAAACATTCCTATATCAACTCCGGTAGTAGGCACGATAATTTTATCACCTGAAAAAGAAGCGTAAGCTTCAATAAAACAGCATCACAAGAAACTAAGAATGCGTATCAAAGGATTTATAGTAAATGTGATGTTTTGATTGAAAGAGGATTAGATTTTGATGACTTAGGTGATGAAGTTAAGGATATTTTTACGAGACGTCAGTGGTTAGAACTAGCAGCCATAAGAGAAGGGGAAATAAACACGACTTTAGTAGCTGAATTTTATTCGGTTTTGTCTACTATGTCACATGATGAGCTTACTAAGTCGCAAACTGTATCCCTAAGAGCTAGAAATATTCCCTTTAACCCTGCCATTATAAATGCGATTTTGGGAGTTGAAGTTTTTCCGGATGATGAAGATTACAGGGTAGTTTGGAGTTTAGATGACCCTGCAACATTTGAGCAGACTGCCTTAAGAGCTCAGCATGCTTTTGATTCAACCGTTGTGTGGGTTGAAAATAGATTTAATTACGGGAAATGTATTAGAGGTTTAAGGGCGATTAAAAGGTTTATTAGCCATAATCTCTATCCTTCGAGTAAACATACGGCTTATGGAAAATAAGATGTTTGTATCGCTTGGGCGATGGTAAATGATGTAAAGGTGGATGTTGGGAAGGTAATATTTAAAAGAGTTTTCGAGAGCATTGTCATCGCCAGACCAGGGAGCCATCTGTACTTCCCTTGTTTTATTTCGGATTTATGTCGTAGGTCGGGAGTACCATTCCTGCCTAATGACAAGTTAGCTCTGGCGGATGCACCTCTGATTGGACCAAGTTTGACTAGGCTTCCAGATGGTAGAATAAGCCCTTTGATCAGAAGACGTCAAACTCAACCACCTCCACCAGTTTCCACATCTTCTTCTTTTCCATTTTTTTCTAGTCAGCCTCAACAAACTCCTTTCTCCAACACTATCACTTATGACATGTTTCAATCTTTAGTTTCGGACGTTGCACGTGGTCAAGACAACATGGCTTTGTATGTCGAAAGTAATAAGCAAGTGGTGTGACGATATTCGTAGAGGTTTAAGGAGGAACGAGCAGTTGCTTCGTAATCCTACTTTTGATGATCCTGCCTATCCACCTTGTCAGTCCGATCCGTATACCTTACCAGATTGGGTAGCACCTATTCCACCACCTTCGAGCTTTCATCCAATGTCATATCCCTTTGGAGGCCAATAGAGTGGTACAGGTGTATTTTCGACAGGTATTCAGAGACCCGAGATGTCTAGTTGGGGAGGATTCGCTGAGTTTGCACATATCACTACTGGCATGAGTTCTATGGGTCTTGATAGTTCAGTCAGGACCACGACTACTGATTCACCGCTTGACTTCTCGATCGTTTCTGAGTTCGAGCTTTCATGTTGATCCTGAGGAAGATTTTGAAGAAGATTGAATTTCATGACTATGTTTGATTAAACATTTTTATTGCACGTTTTATTTTTTTCGACATTTTCATTTAGATATTGGTTTGTTTTCGTTTTCGTTTAATTTCATTTTATAATCGTTTTATCGAAATATGGTTTTCATTCTAAATCGTTTTAGTTTTTATAAACTATAAAAACCCAAAAATAATTTTGTATCATTACTAAGTTATTTTCAAAATATAATGTGTCGTTTTATCAGTCCGTATCAAGTTAGATGAATTTAATTCAAGCTTTATAAAATATCTTCAAAGCAAGTGTATGTATTGTTACACATGTGAGAAGTAAAAACAAAACACAACTTGACTTTTACCTCTGTACTCGGTGAAATGATATTGAGGCCGGACCGATCCGGCCTATTCTCGGACCGAGCCGTGAAGAAAAATGGGTGAGTCATTTTAGAGTTCGTCTAATGCAGCCACGTATGTTTTATTTACTTCTATTAAAGGAAAGGCAGTCATGAAGTAAACTTTGCCATTCCTTTCACTTTCTATCTTGTTACTTTTATTTATTTTTTATTACTTTCATCTGTTTTAAAATTTTGAATCTGTTTTAAATGTCAAACCAATCCTCGCCATCTGTTAATTCGTATGAGCCTAACACACCGGATGCTCCGGAGTCTCAAGCTTCTACTCATAATATAATTTTACACCCTCGTTTTGCTAATTCTCCAATCCTGTTGGAGAAAAGTTTAAATTTCGATAAGCTATATCGATGGGGTAAAACTGTGATCAGAGGATTCGGTTGGAAGAAATTTCTGAGTGCGCCAAGAGGACGAGTCAATATATCGATTGTTCGAGAATTTTATTCTGCTCTGATTTCCACACCTATGATTGAAATAACTCAAATTGTCTCAGTAAGAGGAGTGGTTGTTCCCTTCTCTTCGTCTGTTATTAATCAACTTTTGAAATTCACTTTGACGACGCCACACTTTGAAATAAAGTGGGGATTGGATAATGCCTATAATCATCTAAATAAGACTCATGAGGCATTCCAGTGTCTTTTTCCACTCTTTGATTCAAATCACGATTTATCCACAAATGCTCTACTTCCACATTTAAAGTCGTGGAAACATTTTATTAACTCTAGGGTGTATCCTACTTGGGATTTCGGAAGCCTTTGTGATAATGAAATGCTGTTGTTGTACGCCTTGGCATTTGGTGAGTATGTGGATTGGGGAATTTTAATTCAGAGGACAGTTTTGGAGTTTGCAATAACGAGGGGCAGTAGGGGGAAACCAATGCCTTCTTCGTCGATGATTTCAAGATTGTGTGTTTAGTTGAATGGAGTAGGTGAGTTGGAGTCGGATGAAGTTTTTCCTTCAAGAGATAATAGATTTGGATTATTGCCGGTTGATACACAGGGTTGTTCGTCAACAATTTAGATGGTTTGTTGGTTGTTAGTTTATGATGGTTTAAGTTTTTAATAAGTTAACTTAAGTTAAGTTAGTAGTAATAAGTTTATATTTTTTAAGTTTGTAATAGTTTTTATCATATTTAATATATATGTTTGAGTTGGTATAATATATTAGTATACGCTAAGAATAAAATCAAAATATTAACGTTAATAGATAATTTTGATTTTATTTTCAAACCTATTTTTTTTAATACTCATTGAACATCGGGACGATGTCACTTCGTAAGTGGGGATTAGAGTTAGGTTAGAAAATTCATTAAAATTTTCGAAAAAATAGTTTAAAAAATATATTATATGTCTAATTTAGATTTTAATAAGATTTTAAGTTTATATAATTAAGTAATTAATATTAAATATTGTTTTCATGAAATTATATAAGTATGTTGATATTTATAAGTAAAATTTTTTAGAATCATTTTCTTTTCAAAAATGAATTATGAATTTGGAATTGGACTAGGGATGACGATTTTTGGCACCACAAAAATATAAACTATAGCCAAATAGCCTACCTAAATAAATTTCCAATTTTTGTCCCTACCTCAGCCTTGATTAGAGTGATCAAGACCTCACTCGAAATTGCCATTATGATTAACTAGAAGTAACTGACCTTTAGCTAATTTTGGTCTACATTTCCTTAAAAATTCCGCAAGTTTGTACGTACTTATGAAAAGAGATGAAGACATAAAAGCTAAGTTTTGGTGTATGCTGAGATTGGAAAAATTAGATAAGTATTAGTATATTCGATATTACCTCATGACACTTGCAAAATAGTCGATTTTGGTATTGAGTTCGGATATGTTAATATTCTATAAAAGAATTAAGAACGAAGCACCATATCTACACAGAATTAATCAAATATCAGGTATCTTCCTTATCTGTGATCGACAACTTAAAAATAAAAAGTACATATCGGTTGTAGCTACCAATGATTTGAGTGCAGTAGGGTGTTATCACGAAACGTCCTATATCACTATGAGGTTTAAAAGCTCCCGATTGCCTGATGATAGTAGTCCAGCTAGGGTATTATCTCGAAATGTCCTATTGCTGGGAATGAAGGCATAGAATGAAAAAGAAAAAGTCGAATCATAAGATCTCAAGAATGATTACAAGTTTAGGAAGCCGGACTTGTAATTTTCGATCGAAAGAGTAGTACTCCGATCAATCTTGATGAAGCAATGCTTGTAAGTTTGATTTTCTACACACACTCACGCTTTTAGTTCTTGATTGAAAAAAAAAAGAAAAGAAAAGAGAGAAAATCTGAAAAATAGAGGGAATAAAAAAGGATGCTATTAATCAAGATTGTTTTTGATCAAAAATATGAAGTTGTAGGTACGTACGACTTACCTCTTTCTCTTTTTGATTTCGTCTTTCGATTAACCAACATCTTGAGCCTAAACTTTATAAGCCATTTTGTCAACTATCTGACCAAGTTTACGATTCCAGGATTTCATAATAGTTGCGATTAAAAATCATTCTAATATTTTATTTATACTTATTAAGTATTACATGTACAATTTCATCTAAATAATGTTTGATGTTTAA